>CM038352.1:21306545-21736545 GCA_021464625.1 Proterorhinus semilunaris | reverse complement strand
AAATAAGGTTCAAAAGTGTTTTTCTAATTCCCCCAATTGCCAAAATATGACTTTGGCAATTGTGCTATGAGGCCATAAGCGCCACTGCAGGTGTCGTAGCATGTTGCTGTTTTTATTACTCATGAATTGTTCGTGAGAGTAAATACTACGCTGGAAGAAAAGACAAAGGGAGAAAGGGATATTGTACATTGTGCCACAACCCTATTACAAAAACGAGATCCTTTTTGCCACTCAAATTGGCTGTAAATACTGCTACAGTGGTGCTAGCCCACAGTTAGCTTTGCCTGTTAGCCTGTTAGCTTCTTCTTCGTGATTCTGTTAGTGTGTATTGCGCCTCCGGGTCGGAGCAGGGAAAGTTGAAAGTGTGGTTTTCTGGCCAGAGACACTTGTATTACCCCCAGAGGGACTACAACAAGATTTATTTAGGTAAACAAGTTACTTAGTACTGCTTTAAGATGACTATCTTTCTTCTGACCAAAAGAAAAACTTGCTTTATTTTATTTCAGTTTTTCAAGACCAGAAAGGATTCACTTTGACCCCCTGCTATGGGCCAATGTGACTGCCATGTTTTGTAGATTAAAACAGGAAGGAAACCTATGCGGACATGGGAACTGACAGGCAGCTGATGTTGAATCAATGTCCCTCATGGGCGTCATGTCTGCCACACACAGCTTTAAGGCCACCCTCTCGTCTCTTAACTGGGTCTGTCACTAATAAAGGACATCAAATTAATAAGCGTCAAATCAGTGGGCACACGCTTCTGTGTCTAATCACTGATGGGATAAAGCACACAACTATTTTCAGCTTTGATGTCAGACTTCGTGCTAATCTCACATCAGGTGCATGTGGCTAACGAAGAAAAAAAAAACACCTTATCAGGCTGTTAATTGCTGTAAAATCAAATCACAGTTGCACTTTTAAGCTACAGTATGTGGTTAATCATAAATATGTGTGCTTTGGATTTTGTTACAATAGAGTTTATGGAGATGACCACAGAGCCATAATAAAAGTCTTGATATTCCCACCGTTACCATGGCAAATATGGCAGACAGGAAAACAAAACAAAACAAAGCATACTGTTGTGATTTTGGAGTTCTAATTAGTCTTGGCAGGACACCATTTCACTAACATATTATCAACAACAAACACTGCACTGGGCTCTGTCCTATGTGGAATTCCACTATCTTTACCTGTCATCACAATAATGTGCCTGTGGTGATACATTTATTTACACAAATGATCAGAAGTACTGATTTTAAAATTCTAAATAATTTTTTCCCAAAATATGCTCCTACTATCACCAT
The DNA here is from genome assembly GCA_021464625.1 of Proterorhinus semilunaris. Lineage (NCBI taxonomy): Eukaryota > Metazoa > Chordata > Actinopteri > Gobiiformes > Gobiidae > Proterorhinus > Proterorhinus semilunaris. The sequence continues at coordinate 21,735,241 of CM038352.1, read as the reverse complement.
CGTCATCAACATGCTAGTTAGATCTGGGAGTCAATGAAAACAAAATCTTAAACATAAATAGAGTCTCTTATTTGTTTCGCATGAGTTCTTGAGACGACTGGACAATCACAATATGGCCGCCAGAGCTGGACAGCGATTAACATGGCAAAGTCTATCCAGAGTTGTAACTGTGGAGGTGAAATTTCAGCATGGCAACAGCAGCAGACGCCAAAAGAGTGTCAAGTCTGCATTATATTTATTATTTGATTTGACACACAATTTCCATTACCATTTCCATTGTATTGCATATGTTATTCATCAACAACAACAACTACTATAACAAAATCATTTCTTGCATCTTTTTCCTTATGAAGTGTACTTGCATAGCAGCAGTCTCTCCGATGCCAGACTACGTTCCATAATGGTCACTGTGATTAAGAGCTGCACAGACACTTGACCATTTTAAATCGTTGCTTAAGACACATGTGAATGCAAAAGCTTTTAACACTGTCTAACACATCATGGCCAAAATCGGAGCTGTTAGTGCTTTGCTGCTTGTATATTGTGTTTTGTTTATTATTTTTTTATTATTATTATTTTTTTAGACCTTTTTGTTAAGCACTTTGGTCAAAAACAGCTGTTTTAAATGTGCTATATAAATAAATTTGATTTGATTTGATTTGATTAAGCCTGGTGATATGAGTGACAAGCGTCTGTCGTCTGTGTGTGAGTGCTGTGCGCTGTGGCTCTATAATGAAATTGTTGGACTATAACGGAGAGACCACAGTGGCAGTCGTAGATTACAGGGTTATTCATATTTGTCAGAGATAGAAATATATTTTTCTGTACAACAGGAACAGTGGTCCTTTATACATGGGGTATACCAAAGGTCACTAAACGGCGGACCTCGGTCCAGCTCCGGACCCATATGCCAGCCCATCCGGATCCGAACCTTGGATCCAAACTTTGGACCCGACCCTGACTCCCCTCAGACAAGCGCCTGCGTGTGCGCTCTCTCTCCCCCCTCTCTCTCTCCCCCTCCCCCTCTCCCTCTCTGACTGCAGAGCGGTGTTTCCGATCAGCAGCAGTGAGCAGGTCTGAACCAGGACTAAACCAGGACTAAACCTGAACAAAGCAGGGCTCAGTGTGTTTAACTGAGCAGAGGAGAAACACATCACTGTCAGATATTGTGTATAATAGAGCCAAAGCTTATTTTTAGAGCAAAAAATACCAAATAAAAACATTAACAGGATTCACTTAATTTTATTATTTTCAAATCACAATATTAAATGTAATAAAGTCTTAAAAATCTCCATATAACCGCGAATTAACCCCTTATGTTCCGGACCTTTGCTTGACAATTTCTTTTCATTCCGAACCTTGGTGAAATTTATTCGTGACCCCTGACATATACGTTTTACACATGTTCCTCATCGATAAACATAAGGTGTGTCATTTCATTCATGCATGTTGGAGTAATCATGTTCAGTCCATTTGTTTCTCAAGTACTCAAAATGCTGCTGATGTCATGGGCTAGTGCTTCTCTATTCAAAGTTGTGAGTAAGTGGTTAGTGGTTGCAGGGTCCGTTGGCACAGATGTGTGCGGCCGCGCTCGCTTCTGTCAGCCTACCACAAGGGAAACTATGGCTACATACGCAGCTTACCACAACCGGCTATGGAGAGAATGAAAAACTCTTTTCCTTGTGTGAAGCGCTTTGGGTGACTAATGTCATATGAAACGTTCAACACAAATAAGACTCCCTTCCTCCCCTGAAGTCCAGATACCGTCACCGCACTCTTTCAGAACATTTGTTTCATAGCACAATGAAAGAGGCACTGTTTGTACGCTCAGTGGTAATCGATGAATCACTACAAAACAAAACATATTTCTGCTTCTCTTGACATTTTCTCTCTATGTCTATATCCTGGTTAAATGGCTAAACTTGAATTAATTTATAATGTCATTCAGTATTGTTGACTGAATAGATATTGTAGGAATATTATTAAAATAACTATTAGGTAATTGAAGGTCTTTGCTTATGCAGACTCCTCTCACAGTCAAATTCAGTGTGTTGGAGCAGATGGCACCTCTTGTTTATGTGAAAAGAGGGTATACACAAACCCACTGTTGAGGTCAAAGGAGTCAAGAAAACTCCAAAGACAGAGGCAGCGGAAAAGGGCAAATGTGTTGTGTGGATAAAGGTCAGGATGGTTGTACGATGCGGTAGTGCAAAAGATCAGTCACAAAAACATGGCCGCTCTTAGACTGACCACCTATCCTTCTTCTGGTCGTGCAGTACGCACTACCATTTAGGTCTCTGTCACATCTTTTGGATTAGCCTCAATATTACTTTTGTCAAACGTACATAATTTTTGCTCTTGACCTGTTTGCTATCTCATTCTGGTAGACAGTCCACAAATAAATGACTAACCTTGTCCATAGACTTAATATTAGCAAAAAAAGTTGAGAAAAACAAAAAAACAAAACATGGAATGACTCCGATAACATTAACTCCAGGTTTTTACATGAAATCTCCATAGACCCAGCAGATAGATATATAAAGCTCAAATGGGTCCCTCTATGTCTCAACAAATTGCAAAACTAGTCCAGTGTTACTTTTTTATTCTTATTTTAATAATAATAATGCCTTTTTTGCGCTTTACAAGTCTGTATTACCAAGTTTTTCTCAAAGCGCTACACTGTCATCATTATTCATTCACTCCATACTCGGTGGTGGTAAGCTACTGTTGTAGCCACAGCTGCCCTGGGGTAGACTGACGGAAGCGAGGCAGCCAATCTGCGCCATCGGCCCCTCCGACCACCACATGTTTTTTGTGGTAGGGGAAACCGGAGTACCCGGAGGAAACCTACGCAGACACGGGGAGAACATGCAAACTCCACACAGAAAGGCCCCGTCCAGGTGGGAATCGAACCCAGGACCTTCTAGCTGTGAAGCAGGAGCACTAACCGCTGTGCTACCGTGCCGCCCATTTTATTGAACCATAATTTTTTTTCAAGAGAGTCCGGACCAATAGGCAATTAGGAACTCGCACCTCACGACATTTCATACAAGAGTATAAAAACAAACCCTAAATTCGACAATAACAGAACAATAAAAAAAGACATTTGAGTCACATATGGCTACAATGAATTAATTGCCAGGCCTACCTAAATGGTGTCCACAAAACCCACTTGCTCTGACAATAAAGATACTGCTGCTGCTTCTGCCGTCCTTTTCACTCTCTCTAGTCTTTGATAAGCTTATTTGCATAAACTCTCTCCAAAGTACCTCTGACATCTTTGTAGGATTCCAACAAGAGACAAAATGAGCTGGCAGTCACAAGCGTCCCCTCTGATGTGTCAGCGCTGAACAGGACATAAAAAACACACAAACACATTACTGTATGCCCGTGTGGAGGCAGTTAACAAATCTGCCGAGCAGCAACAAGCAAAGGAGCTGTTTTTGAAAAGCTTTTGCTGATGCATTTACAGTATGGCACAGAGACAAGTTTTATCGTTTTTTATCTTCACCACCCCAGATTCCAAGAAAATTATTGTGGTCAAAAAGTCAAAAGAAAGTCAAAGATTTGTCTACACAACTCCAGTATTTTGGGGTTTTTAATATTAGTGTTATTCTTATCCTTCTTGGCTTTAACTTCTTGGCAATGAAACGTCATGGCTCGGGGTAAGCCTCGTATGTGTCCACACACTGTGCTACATGTGTTCAAGGTTTTTTTCTGGAGATGATCAAATGAGCGGTTTATTAGTCTGAGGTGGTGTGACAGCACACTGTAAAATAGGCCAAGAAAATTATAAACTGTGATCAAACAGGAATTCTCAGACGTTCAGGATGATATAAACAAAGGATGCGGCTGGATTATCGCATGCATTACTTGATGTAGCTGGCTGACAGTTTCAAAAATAATCATTTCACTTCTTTAAAGGGCCAGGGTTTGTGACAAGATTGCAAGGTGGGCAGTACACGGCATTACAAATGATTATGCAAATGACATTTTTCTCTGATTTTCTAAATTGTCAACTCAAATGACAGTCAGCATAATGTTCAAGTCTTTAACTGTTAGAGGATCATTTGAATGTGATTGAAAAAACCTACCAATGATAGATTCACAATGTACTGTTCCGAATTGTTATGCACAACAGTGTTTCAATACAATTTATAGGTTGCAAAGAACTAAAAATTATAATTAATTGAATTTGTTGCATTAGGAGGTCATATTTACTGAAATCAAAAGCAATTTAAATGATGTCAGAGCGGCTGTTTGGATGTGAACTGCCTCCCACCCTCATTGATCTTTTACTTGAGGCTCCAAAGGTTCTCAATAGGCTTGAGGTCAGGGGAGGATGGGATCCAAAGTTTCCGAGTTTCTCTCCTTTTATGCCCATAGCAGCCAATGATGCAGAGGTATTATTTACAGCATGACATGGTGTGTTGTCATGCATGAAGATGAATTTGTTTGGGAAAGCACGGCTCTTCTTCTCCACATATTTTTCAGAGGTCATTTTCACACCTTCAGTGAGCCTAAAGGGGCGGACCAGCTCTCTCCCCATAATTCCGGCCCAAAACATGACTCCTCCATCTCCTTGCTGACATCACAGCCTTGTTGGGACATTGTGGCCATTCACCAACCAGCCACTACTCCATCCATCTGACCATCCAGGGTTACACGGCACTCATCAGTGAACAAGAATGTTTAATGTTTAATGTTTATGAGTCTTCATGTATTTCTGGGCCCACTGCAGCCGTTTCTGCTCGTGAGCATTCAATGAACAGTTTAGGGGAGGCCGGATAGAAGGTTTATGCACAACAAGCCTCTCCTAAACCTTGAGTTTCGGGAGACTCCAGAGGCACCAGCAGCTTCAAATACCTGTTTGCGGCTGTTCTCTTAATCTGATGCATTTGTCTGGCAGAACCCGTCCTCATTGTGCTTTTATCTGCACAAACCCGTGTGTGCTTTGAATCAGCCGCAAATCTTTTAACAGTACGATGATTACACTTAATCTTTCATGAAATATCGAAGGTTTTCATACCTAGTCCAAGGCATTCAAATATTTCACGCATCAGCAGAGAGATCCTTTTTCTTTCCCATAGTTTGAAAATGGCGGTCTGCTTAGTAATGGTGAACGTCCTTTTTCAGTAGTTTTTAACTGGGCTTACCTGACAACTAATCATCACAGGCATCTGAGATCGATGTCAGTGATTCAAAGAGCCCTGAGACACAAGACCATCCATGAGTTTATTTGTTTTTTTAACCTTTATGACACTGAAATATAATTTGCATAATAATTTGTATACAAAATACACTGCTTTATTTAACTTCTGCATGTAACATCACAGAAAAGTCCATTGGTGTCTAATTGTTCAAGTAGTACAGTATGTTCCTAGTCCAAGTGGGGATGAAAGAAAAGCAATTTGAAACATAAATCTGTGATTCAGCGACGATATGACTGACAGTCAGTTAATTAAATTGTCACCAGACTGCAGTTTCTTTAAACCTGGCTCCATTTGGAGTTTTTTTGCGTGTCTGCGCTGCTGAGAAAGCAGCAAGTCTATGTGGTCTGTTGCTGTGATTCTGTTTTAAAAATAATCAATAGAGGACCAGAACCAACTATATTATTACTTCCCAATTTAAATGGTGCACAAAGGCTTACTTTATATAGTCTAGACTCTAGACTATATAAAGTAAGTCTCTAGACTCTAGACTCTAGAGTAGACACTGATTGGCTTATCCAAATGGTAAAAATTCGCTGGATATTTGTCATGCCATTAGAGTTCGAGTAAATAAATAATACAATGATTTAGCGTCATTGTAAGGTGCCGTGGGATAACGTCAAAATATGATGCAAAATATAACATTAAAAAAAAAATACAATGCAAGAAGAAGCTGAAGAGTATAAAGTGATAGGGCTTGGGTCATCCGCCTAATTAGGAATGTACTGCATAGTGCAAAAGCCAATGTGGCCTAAACCCCCTTACTTTATCCAAACCTGTCTATATAAACACACCTCCACACAGCCCTCCTCCTATTATAATGCACTCTATGCTCACTGCATCTAACCTTAACAGAACCAATGCCATACAAGTAACAACTATATCCCTTGAAAGAAGATGTTTATAGTAAATATACACACCTGCTAATTGGATTCTTCATTTGGTTTCCTGAGCCTCATTAACTGGAGTCCCGCAAGGATTATAATACATTGCCAATGTTTATGCAAATTAGCACTGGCCACTGCACTGGCGAAGGCAGAAGTGAAGACAGTTTGTCGATGGATGTTATAGAAATACAATATTATATTTTACATTATATTTTTGGAGCATGATCAAGCAAAATTGGAAGCAGCTTTTAACTATCTTCACTAAATGCAGAGATTTTGTTGCCTAAATGGGCCTAACTGATATATTGACATATCATTGACTGATATTGCCACTGAGTTTGATTAGTGCAGATTGTTATCCACCATGCAGCAGCATTAGTATTTGATGATCAACAGTGGAATATTTAACATTCTTGTCTGGGATCACTCCTCCTGTATAACTCAAGTTAAAAATTACATTGCTAATGATGACATATAACCACATTTTGCATGTAATGTTTGAACATAGCAAATAAGTTCTAAGATATTTCAAAGACAAATGTTTGATCTTGTTATAATACGTTTACTGACCAAGTGGATTATGCACATGTCAGTGCAAACTATTGTGTCGTAATAAACCTATGCCTATGCTCTCTGCTCAGAGCTGCCCACCGCAATAACAGGCCAGTGTGACCAGAGGGGTGTATGGTGGAAGGAGGGGCAGTGGGGTGGGGGCTTATTTCCTCGTCTCCTGCTCTGTACTTATGAGTCTCCATGACAACAGAACCACAGTCGAACAGCTTGAAGAGACACAAACTTGGAATTACAACGAGAATTTTATGACAGACTGATTGTTTATGGAAGACACTAAGGTCTGGCCTTTGTCACACTCTTTGAAATCACAAATAACATTTCAATGTAAAGATTTAATGCTGTGTAGACTGATCAAAAAGAAATAGGGTGAGATGTTACAAGCTGGTGCTCATGTATCTACTATATAGGCTACATCCAATCCAGCTTTATTTATATTGCACTTTAAAAACAGCACTGTTGACCAAAGTGCAGTACACACAGCAGGGCAAACAGTAACTACAAGGGCAAACAAGGCAACAAACAAAAAACTTCACAATAGACATAAACAGATTCAACGGCAATGACAAAGTCATTACAAAGTCACATGTCAATTACGATCAAAATGCCCGGGAAAACAGGAGTGTCTTAAGAGTTGCCTTAAAAACAGGCAATGAATCAACCAGCCTAAGATGCAAGGGCAGTTTACCAAAGTGAACTGCATGAATCACCAAAGGATCCAGAATTGCACTTTGAAACTTTATTTCTAAAATATTCTGAGCAAACTGTTTGTATTCTGTCTGGTCTTTGAAAGTAACAATAATGAAATATAAATGGATCATAACGGATTCCATAACAATTAAATAATCAAATATTGTTTTAGTCATTGTTGATATTGATCTAAAAAGTGCTGGTGCAGAGAGAGGCACCTACTATATAGGCCTACAAGTTTTCAAAGAGTCAAACATGGTTATCATTACCACCAAACAATCTTTTGGTTCTAACACACAATCTGTGGATTTTAACATTTTCTCTTAAGTTAAGTTTAATGTAGAGAAAGCTCCAAATTGCAGATGAGACAGCGACAGCTACTTGTACTGGTACAACCAGCCACATCACTCGCTCATTGATAGTTGAGGCGAGGAGTCCAGAGGTTGCCGGAAGGAAGATTGGTCAACTGAGTGTCTGTCTGACTCTGAAACAAGACGTCACTGCGAGCGCACCTCCTTTTCAAAAACAAACGCTCGAGGAAAAATAATGAACGGAAACACTTAATCTGTGCAAAGGATGTTACTTTTATATCCGCCCGATAAATGTGTTAATTTAGCCAAATGAACATGACGTGAACCCAGAGTCATCTATTTTTAAAGCACCGGACATGTTTCCATAGCAATTTCGGGGATGTTGCCAAGCAACAGCATACAAAGAAGATATGATGAATGAAAGTAGTCGACAGCGCGCGCACATTTACCGGCGACCGCCAACTTAATGGACTCAGGCGCGCCACTGGGCACTGAGTTAAGTGTTCGCCACACTGTCTCTCTAGGCGCGCATCTGTAGTGAGCGTATAGCTCCTGAGAGGTCATATTAACACATGCTAGTCTAGATCATTTGTAGGCTATAGCTTTTGAATGGCAGAAATACCCGCGCATAAAGTTCTATTGTCTCAAAAAGTCACAAAACAAATCAACAGCTACGGTCTTAAACGCCCGAAAACGACTCTAAAGAAAACATTTACCAAAGTATGTGAGTTTTAACTAGCTCAATTAAAGCAAATCATTGAATTTGGTCAGTGCGTAAATTGCAGAACAACCGGACCCTGCCAACGTGCATGCGGCTTACCTTCTATGCAACAGATTCTCCAAAGTCCGGAGTGGGTCAGGTCTCCCTTTTTGCTTTTGGGCTGAGGTTGACTTTCGTCTGTGGTTAAATTGGTGGTATTACAAATGTATGCCCGTGAATAAAGCCAGTAGTCCGTGCCGATGGCGATCGTCATGAGACTAAAAGCGGCGAAAGCGCCCACTGTGGCCAACAACGTCTGAACCCCGCGCTCACACCAAGCCATAGTGCCACATAGCCTATTCTCCTCGGTTCAGTGTCTCTGATTAGAGGGGAACACGCGCTTTCTGCCTGATGTTCAACAGACTGGCTGTTGGAAAAGCGTGAGGACCCCACCTGTGTCCAGTCCACATGCTCCACAGATGTTAAAAGCGCACTGGTCTGCGCGCATAGCGCACTGTAAGCAACACAGACGCACGGACCTCCTGGGCACTTCTTACCCAAGTCACCCGATTTTCATCTATATCAAACACACTTTTGACTTTTCCCCCACACTACACGGACACCTAAACCTATTGCCGATATCGGCGACGTCAAGGCTCTAAAAGTAAACCCCACCCACACAACATCCAGCCAATGGACACAATGTGCTGGGCTTGGAAGCAGAAATGTAAATTAAAGTTTAAGAAGAAGGCTAAAATGTAAGAAAACACGTAGGCTATGCTTTGTTGACACAGTTAGTAGCTGGCCATATAATGGGGGTGGCGAAGTTTCCAGAGAAATGAGCAGCATTTTAATAAAAAGCCAAAACGTCAAGTCGGTTAAAAAAGCGATTTTGCTCAGTGGTGCCGGACATCACCTTTCTGTAAATCATCCGGATATCAATCAGTGCGTTATAATCCGCCTATTGTGTTTTTTCCCCAAGTAAAAAACAGGTGTCACCTCTATTTCGCAAGAGTGACACCTGCTCTTGGAGACATTCACCTTATATAGGCTATAGGCGGTATGAGCAGATGGCTTACCCATTGCCCACATGTGCTTAACACTTGCTGATACCAGTTCCTGTATCAAAGGAAGTAAAATGCTTAGTGATTCACTTAGGGCCATTTAACTGACACTGTTGTCACAATTTGGGGTGAGAAAAAAATAATAAATAAAAAACAAGAAACCAATTATGTATGTGTGTGTTCTTGTAATTACGACATTGTGAGGACCAGTATGAGTTTTTAACCAACAGAGTGAGTACATTTGAGTGGTCTTCACTTATTTGAAGGACTGTTTGAGGGTCAAGATGTGGTTTTAGGGTTAGGGTCTGGGTAATACATTATGTCTAGGAGTGTCCTCACTAAAATAGAACTACAAGGATGTGTGTGCGTGTGTGTGTGTGTATGTGTGTGTGTGTGTGTGTGTGTGTGTGTGTGTGTGTGTGTGTGCGTGCGTGTGTGTGCGTGTATAATCGCGGGATGGGCGGGGATTAAGCTTCATATGGCGGCGACATTTTTATTTCCCAGAACTCCGCAGGCATTGGCCACGGGTCAATATAGACCACAATGCATTGCGTACTGGCATCGGAGGAAAAGCCAGCATCACAATACCCAGCATCACAACAACAACACGAGTGAAGGACATCTGACTGCTGTGTGTGTGCGCATCCAAACGGGGCGATGTGTGTCATCGTCACTTACCGCTACACTGAAGGCCGCAAACACAGTGGCGGATTTAGCTATTTGGGGGCCCAAGGCGAACACAGACATGGGGCCTTCCTCACACTTAATGTTCAAAATCTTTTTAAATCCTTGGGTTTTATTTTTCAAGAGAATCTTACTTTTAACTTGATTTGTGAAGCCCTCCAGTCTTCTGCCATAAGTTAGATGCTGGAGATGACGTCTGTAAAGAGAGAAAAGGGTATTGACAGTAAAGTAAAAATTAAGATTATGTTTTTTAAATAACATTGTTCTCAAACACTTTAGATTTCATTCATAAGGAAGATCTGAAATTCCATACCAGCAGTTACCTTGTTTTTTCTGCATAATTTTGTAAATATGATGATGATGATCTGCCTTTCTGTCAAATCTTCTTTTACTAGAGCGGGAAAGAAACAAATGAGATCCCAAATATAGGAGTCATACACATAACAACAATCTATACTTATGCCGGTACAGTACAACTCATTCATAAATCAAAAGCCATTCCGTTGTTTAATGACTTTTTTAATTTTAAAAAGTAAGAAAAGATTCATTTGAAGTTTAGCAGGTGGTCAGGGGGTCCGGGGCCCCCCAACGCTAGGGGGCCCTAGGCGGCCGCCGACCTATGCCTAATGGTTAAGTCCGCCTCTGCGTAAACACCTGTACAGTTACATCCCCCAAAAAACACATTCAATCTGCATGTCTTTGTTTAGGTTTCTCTTGCAGATGACCATGGCTGTGGTTAATTATAGATCCAGTGCACTGCGTAATGTCAGAGTGTCATATTCCGTCTCAAACGCTTTGTCCCTGAAAAAAAGTACAAGCAGACAGTTGTCCAACAACAGCCCAAACACGAGCCTCAAATCAAAGCACTGCTCCATCCGAGTGCTTTAGCCCCCGTGTAAGAAAAGCGAAACTGAAACTACCACTGAACGAACGCAATGCCTGCACTGCGCTGCTTTTTTTGTGTCTTTTTTTTTAAGTTAAGTATGCTACCATTTGTTTTCTGTTTTGCTTTGTATTGTGAGCCCAGGGGTACATTTTATTATAGAGCAGCTTTGAAAGCATTGCCAATTTTATTCTATTATAAATACTGTCCAAGGATGCACGCTTAAGCTATTTTTTAAATATATATAATTCAAAACCAACTTATTTTTAATAGCCTATTGTACCAAACCGCAGATCCTGCACCGTGAACCGAACCCCTAACATTTATCCTTTAAATATTCCACTGTCTCTTGAATTTTATTACCAGAGTTTAACCTATCGTAGATGTAGTCGCTCATTCTGCTGGTGCTCTGGACAACAGTCTCACTCCTTTCCGCACACTGCAGCGAGCGGGCAACTTTGCACTTGACTATAGTCATTACAGTGGTTGCAAACCTGCGGGATGCCTGGCATTGCAGAGGCTCGGAGCTTTGTCTGGTCAAAGGGTCAAATCATGAGTAAAAATCACCACATGACTGAGAAAGGAGTACGGGTGCATATGTAACGCCCCCTAGGTTCCGATCACCAGGGTACAAGGAGACCAAGAAAATGAGAGAGTTTAGGTGTTTATTTTGTAGAATATAAAAGGTCTAAAATTGATTGGGGAGGAGCAGGCAAGTCTGATGGGGTCCAGCTGTTGGTTTGGGGAGTATAGGAGGAACTTATTGACATGGGTGGAAAAACTTAGATGGGCTCAAAGGGCTCTTTTCCAGGGGTCCAGGCATGGTCGGCATACTCCGCAACATGGCTCTTGGTCTCTGTGCTGGTTTGGTGCTACGACCCCAGCAACCACAGGCCTTCCCAGCAGAGCAGCCGACTTGCCCTCAGACTGGCCTGGACCCCTGGTGGACAAGATCAAACAAAACAATGAGTGACGAGCTACGTTACAATGAAGAAAAGAACTATGCAACTAAAATATCTTAATTTATAATATATGTTAGCAATAATGTCAACAAGCAAGGGGGAGTCTGTACTGACCTGGTGGACAAGACCAGACCAAACAATGAGGGAGAACAAAAGGTGCACAGGTGCTTTTATGATTAAAGTGCCACCCCTAAAAACTGTCCACTTAACTTTAAGACATAGCCATTGGCCCACTGCAAATAAAGAAAAACACCCACAAAAATAACCACACTCAACTTAAAGTGGCAGTAAGGGAGATACATCATATCCTGTTACACATACAACGCTCCAATTGCAGTTTGTTTGTCTGTTTGAAATTATTTTTAGCATTCAATGTTTTATATTGTTTTGTAGTGGCCATAGTTTTTGGAATGGGCCGACTACTGCATGTGCAGGGGGGGCTTCAAGTAAAAAGGTTGGGAACAACTGGTCTACTTAGTGCGGGTCTATAGCTATAGTGAGTGACGGGTTATAGACCTGGGTGGAAATGTTTTGGTAATAACTCAATCTCAGAACATCAAACGTGGAGACTAGTGGACACCCATGGTCTTTTTTGGCCATTTCTCAAAGAATATGAAGGAAAACACAAAAAAACTTTTTTCACTCATGGTCAGTGATGTTGTGAATTCATTTATTGTGGGAACAAAATGTGTGAACTCATTTCAAATCACCATAACAAAATAAAATACCAAAATGACCCTGTTGAAAAGTTTACACACCCCAGTTCCTAATACCGTGTATTGCCCCTTTACAGCTTGGAGTCTTCTGTAGTAGTTGTGGAGACCCTGATAAAAAGTTTATGATCAAGAGGAATGCGCCCATTTACCATTAGATTACATACAGAACCTTCTCCACAACTACCACAAAAGACTCCAAACTGTCATTGATGTTAAACGGGCAATAAACAGAACTGGGGTATGTAAACTTTGGATCAGGGTCATTTTAGTCATTGGCTTATTGTTTATTTTCATCATTGACATTATTTCCAAGTATTTGGCTATAGTATCTGTAGCTATGCATCGTAGGCTATGTCATATGTGATACCTACATGCTGCCTCTCATGCTCTACTGCATAAGCAATACATAATTAATTAGGCATATTAGGAAAAGAAGCGAGAAAGCGTGTGGTTGACATAGCAATACCAAGTGATGTCAACATCAGGAAAAAGGAAGTAGAGAAATACCCGGGGCTCAGAGAAGGGCTGGAGAAGGCCTGGAGGGTGAAGCCATCAGGGGTCCCCGTGGTCGTTGGAGCACTCGGGGCAGTGACCCCCAAACTGGAGGAGTGGCAATAGGAGATCCCGGAAACTTCAGACATCTCAGTCCAAATTTAAATGTAACCTGCTTTTTTGCCACTGGTGAGCACAGACGGGAATTTACCTTTACACACCAGACGATGGCGCCAAAGTCCTGTCTATAAACAAAGTAGCCTATTCTTCGTCATTAAATCATTCTGCGCATGCGTTACTAGAAGCTGTGCCGTGCGCGGCGGGGATCCTACACGTGTCATTTGGCGTGCACGCTCAATACGTCACTGGTCATGGTTTATGTTCTCGCCCACATTTAACAAAGACCTGCCCCTTTTCAGGAGGATCTCTCCACCGCCATCGTTACTTTACCTGTAATCACGATTACTAAATAGGATTACGCTACTTTTACCAAATATCGAGACCTCTGTATTCACAGACCCTTTGACCGAAATGGAAGTGGTTCAAAATGATACCACCACCGAAACTAAAACGGCAATAAATTCTTGGCGATACCGCCACCATTTCACGTACAAGGCAGACCAAGGGAAAAATATCATCGTTCAATGTAATCTATGCCTGCCGAAGGTTAACCTCTTGTCCACGTCGAAGACATCCACGTCAAATCTAAAGAAGCACTTAGACGTAAGTCCTATGGCATTATGTGAACAGTGTAAACCTGTAGGTTTAAGCGTAAAAACGCTGCGAAAATCCAGTTACGTTACACGTCTGCTTGTCGATTACTTCTTGGCGCTGCAAGATGTCTGCAGTCTGCACTTTATTTTCCTATAGTTTGCTGTAGTAGTGCTGTCAGTGCAGATCGGTTGTAATGAAGATATTGATGCAATTTTACTAGAATTAAACACTGCAAACGTTCTTCTTATTTTTTTATTTTTTTTTATTTTTTTCAGAGAACACATTTGGGGTGTGATGCCAGACCTGATGCCAAGAGGGCAAGGAGAGACGAAAGCTCCCACTGCCAACTGAAAAAAATTAAAGCAGAAATCCTCTCCAAATGCCTGACTCAAACACGTATTGACGATCTAATTTTTGACTTTGTTGTGGAGGACTGCCAGTCCTTTTATCTGCTGGAACAGCCTGGTTTCAAAAAACTAATTGCAGGCTTAAGTGATGGGCTTAAGGTCACAGACAGAGTTACCTTATTTACAAAGGTTGACCTGGCTTTCTCCAAAATGCGAGAGGAGCTGATGACCAAACTCAACAATATCCAGTATGTTTGCACTACAGCAGACATCTGGACTGCCAACAGCGAAAGCTTCCTTGGAATGACATGCCACTGGATTGACCCCAACACCCTCGAGAGAAAGTCTGCAGCATTGGGCTTTGCCAGGCTACAGGGGAGAATAACTTATGAGACTATCGCTGGACGAATACATGACATTCACCTGGCATACAATATTGAAGGCAAAGTTCAAACAACGTTTACTGACAATGGCAGCCCTTTTATCAGTGTCTTCAAGGAGTTTGCTCTGAATAACCAAGAAAAAGATGACATTGGACACTTTGAGAATGTTAGTGCTGTGCTGGATGGAGAGCCTGAGCAGGAGATGCTGCTCTTCCTGCCTCCTGTGCAGCGCTGTGCCTCTCATACTCTAGAGCACATTGTCACAGAGGACTTTTGGAGGGCTATATCACAGGGGCCCATGTGTCAGCTGCATTATAGTGCCATGTCCAAGCTGTACAGCATGTGGAATAAATGTCATCACATGCAAGTGGGCATGGGCTGTGCAGAGGAGATTGGCAGAATGGCTCTTGTTGTTCCCAATGTTATCCGCTGGAATGTGGAGTATTGCGCTATTCAGAAGATTGTGTCTCTTAGTGAGCGTGAGCTGACTGAGCTGTGTGCTCGTCTTGAGGTCTCACGTTTACAGCCGGAGGAGATGGCCTTCCTCAAAGAGTATGTGACTGTGTTCCACCCACTGGCGTTTGCACTGGAACTTTTCCAAGCAGAACAAAAATGCTATTTTGGCCTGGTCATTCCAACTGTCCTCAGCCTCAAGACTAAGTTGAATGAACATAAAGATGCAGCAAATTACTTCGGCGATGTTATAAATGCTATTGTGGTGGCGATTGACCTGCGTTTCCAAGAACTGTTTTCCAGCACAGAGGCAAAGATTGCTACAGCTACAACTCCTCAGTTTCGACTGTGGTGGATGGCAGCGTCCGAGAGAGAGGAGATGTGTGCTATGCTCTCTTCAATGGCATCCCAAGTGGATCTGAGTGTGGTAACAGATGGAGCGAGCACTGAAACTCTGCCGACCATTCAGTCTGAGGATGACTTCTTTAACTATGGACCTGTGAAGCCGCCGCAACAAGTGCAGCCACGAACAGTGACAGAAGAGATAAAGAAGTTTGTTGAAGGAACAGGAAAGACCCTCGAGTGCCTACAGGACTTTCCCAGAGTCAAGCAGCTGTTTCTGAAGTACAACACAATGCTGCCCTCCACAGCACCAGTGCAGCGCCTCTTCAGTCAGAAAGGCAATTTGGTCAACTGTCAGAGAAGTGTTCTTACCGACGGCTATTTCGAACGCATTCAGCTCTTGAAATACAACAGTCAGCTGTACACAGCTGTCACCAAGTAAATATTATATTCATGATATAGTTCTCTTCATTTGCAGGATCAAATGTAATCATCATGAAGTTATTACCAAAGTCAACCTTATAGACGCTCTTTACTTTTGCTCATTTGCATATGTTCAGTTGTATAATTGCCTTCTTGTATTTACGATATAACCGACAATCTTAAGCCAAAAAACAAAAATACATTGAAGCAAGACCATCTTTTTGTTCTGACCAACTGTTCTGTCATTGTGGTTCGAGGTTGTCACAGGGTTCCACTAAAGTGATTGTTGATTTTTTTTTCTACAATTGTTGTATGCAAATGCACCTTCACGTATATATTTTTAATATGTATAAAAATTGACTCAACACGTTGTGCCTTGGCCTTTTAATACATGTTTGGTTAAGTACAATAGATGCATTTCGTAGTGTAGCAAGCAGGATACAAGTTTACCTCACCCGCTTATAGGATATGCCATTAAACATGTGTCAATATGAGAGACCGCATTACTATTAAGTATTTAGAAAATGTTTGTGTCTGGTGGTCTTATGTCTTGTGCTGTACAAGCACAACATATTATATTAATAGCTATATAATAATGCTGAAATACAGCGCCAACAATTTTGGCATAATTGCCTTCACAATAAATACATTTTCAAGAAATGAAAGCAACCTCAACATGAAATAGCCAAGATCAAATGCAGGTTTAAGATTGATCTGTGGTATGCCTACATGTCTCCATGCTGAATTATTAGGCATGAGATATTTTTATCATTAAAATGTATCAAAGCAACAGGGGTCTTGGTCCTTCTAAAATATTAATAAACCTCATACCTGCCTTATGGCCTAGCCAAGTTTCTTTGGCAATTGTGCAATGAATATGCAATAAATGGTGTGCAAAATTATGCAAGTGAATGAAAACCAAGAAATTACTCATAGAAAACTCGCATGTACTTCTATCAGTTTTAGGGAAAATAATGAACAATTTACAAAAACAAACTAATTTCTGACCTTACCAAAACGGAACGTACTAATTTACCCTGTCTTTCCGATCTTTGCTATTTTAAGCCTTCCATCCAGGCAGTCTGAGCGTCTTTATCGGTTTATAATCGACTTTTTTTTGTCAAAGAAACCACAGCCTCCAGACACTTCAGAGATGCATGCAGAGCTTGGGCTTAGGTCAGCTGAGAAACGTGCCATGCCATGTATAACTTCATCTTAAAGCATTAGCTGACACAAGTTGGAAAACTGATACAAAATTGGAGCATTGTATTACATGAACTCATGTTTTAGTTTTTTTGAAAGATACAGACTGGTCTTGTATTACTGCTTGAAAAGTGTCTCCTCTCACTGGTTGCCTCATCCTGGTCTGTCCAGAGTCAGTCATCTTATCAGCCCAGTCACTTGTACTGCGGGACAAGTTTCAGTCCTTCCTATGTTGGCAATAGAGTGAATACTGAATGCCTTGTGCTTCTTAGAGTGTTGCATCTCTTTCGACCAGCTTTATTACATGTTTTAATACTTTGCAGAATCTTTTAGATCTTTTTCGCCTTCGCTGGGCTATAAAAAGGAGCTGCCTAATGATTCTGTACATCCAATATAGACATGGATCTCCCTCAGCCACATCATTCTCACTCGACAGGCTTTCAATTTTACAGTTCAAAGTTGGAAAATATGACAAAAATAACATTGTAACAAAAACTCACTCCCATAATAATGTATAACTAATTTGGTATACATTGTATTAGGAAGGAAAACTCAGCTCAAATCTAACCAAATGAGACATTTTATTAATATCAACAGCAGCATACAAATCTTAAGTTTTCAAAATGTTCCTTTCATGTCAACACACACTATTAAATTAGGCACAGCGTGGATGTAAAGTGTAGTGTGTGGGCTATGATTTCCCAAGGCCCATCTGAAAACTCCCATGCTTCAACTATTGCATAAAAGTGATTTTACTTTAAAACGAGCAGGTTCTCTTATAATTCCATTTTAAATGTTCTAACATTGGTCTTCGTGTTACTTGTTTAGTTAACAGGTAATGCAGTTTAAGGAAAACGCCTAAATTAGGTCTTACTTGTAATTCCCTTTCTTTAAGTTGACACATATTAAGATCAAAGTTAATAAAAGTTAATGTCACTGGAGGACTTTTGAATGGGTAAAATGGCCTAGATTCTCACATGACTTTAGCCAGCGCTGGACATTAGCAGGAGCAGTGGAAGTTGAGCCATTCTTTTGCATACAACAGAAACATGCTATATCTGCCAGGGAGAAGTCAGCCCCAGCCACCCATGGGTTATGCCCCAGAGCAGAATTAAGAGCTCGCAGAACAGCAGCTCGCTCCTTGGGGCCACCCTCTGCCAGCTGAAAAAAGGCGGTGTCCACCCAACTATCCACCTGCGTTGCCATCGCAGCATCAGAGGGGTATAAGCTGAGCAGCTTAAAGAGAAAACGGGCAACATTGGCTTCTCCTTCAATGGGACACATATTTTGAATGCTGAACTTCATCTGGAGTTTTGGAACTGTGGAAAGGTCAGAAAAAGACAAAACATAACTACGGTCTTGTATTTCTCTTGTATTTACACTTGCACTTAATAAATGGCTTCTCAAATAGTTTAGGCTTTGGGGGATCATGGAAAAAGACGGAAAATATACAGCTATGAGAACTGAAAACAGCAGCAGTCGTCACTGACATAGAACCAATAGTAAACCAATGATTGCCAATTACATGCGAAAATGTTATACATTTACCATTTTTCCATATGAGTGTGAAGCCGAGTTGGAAAAGTTGCCGGGCGTAGCCGTCTGTATGGCGTGGCCCGAGGCAGGACAAGAGCTGTGGGGGCACACCGGCTACAGAGGAGTGCACATGAACAGAGGACAGAACCCGGTAATGTTGACACAGAAGGCCGTGGAGCACAAACAGAGTCAGAGGTGGCTCGGCAGGGTTGGCATTTATTACAATGTCACGGAGTGCTCCAAGGTCCTGGTGAAATAAAGCAGAGCAAATACAACCCAGAGTTAGCAACATTACCAACTCTTGACACACACAAAAAAGATCAAACTGAGAGGCAGAAGTTTAAAGATAATGGATGTTGGATGTGCCCGTAGCGGTTTAAGAGACGCACTACAACCACTACTGAACATGGGTTACCTGAACCCCAATTGAGGACACAAGCGACATTATAGCCTCATTTGAAAGCTAAGGACATCCAGAGTTCAGTTACTGAACTTTAACTATAGGAGGTGCTTAAAGCATTTATTATGACTTGATTGGGGACAGGTGCTTGGATTGTGGAAGCAGTAGAGTCCCATTATATTAATTTGAAGCTGATTTTAGTTGTAGTTCCAGGGCTTTCACCTAAGTGTGGAGCTTATTTTATGTTTGATTAAATGATTGTCCTGAAACCAAAACAAAATAATGTGAACATAAACATTATGTTTTTTTTATTTTTATCATATGGTATTGGTCAAATCCAAATTAAATTTGAACATGTTGATCTTGTAATTTAGGTTTAGTTTTAGTTGTATGTATTTATTTGAACAGGGACAGTGTACAATATACATTAGCCTCAGAAAGGAGAGATGCATTGTACCAGGTTATAGCACTTGTGCTAATTTCCACCTGCAGTCCCTGGGCCTATAGTACATGTTTTTAGTGGTAGGGGAAACCGGAGTACCCGGAGGAAACCTACGCAGACACGGGGAGAACATGCAAACTCCACACAGAAAGGCCCGGTCCAGGTGGGAATCGAACCCGGACCTTCTAGCTGTGAAGCACGAGCACTAACCGCTGTGCTACCGTGCCGCCACAAGGTGGACATAAATGATAGTTTATTTTGAAACATTTACAAACAATCCTTATCTTAACATTTGCTTCAAGCTACAATGTTGTGAGCTTCAAAGCCAGTACAACTAGATCACATAATTCGACTGGGAGTGGCACCGACAGCATGACTTTATCTGATGTGGAATAAGACTTATAAGGACTCTACCTTGCCCAGAAGAGATTCCAGGTCTGCAGGCGCTTTGAAGGCTGGCGTAGAAGGGCTCTGAGAAGATAGGCTGCTGCTGACTGTCAAGTCCAGATCTGCGTCCGGAGTGGTCACGGTCTTCGCCAGACCTTCCACTGCTGCTTTCAGCTCGTACAGTTTACGCATAATCTCATCCTGACGAGCTTCCAGGGCTTTCACCGCTGGGTCCACTTCACCATTCTGTAGTCAAAGAACAATATTGAGGTGCAAGTGGTACAGACATCATATTCTTCAGTCAGACAAGAAGAAGCTCTGCACTAAAAATATGTATGTCATAAGACAATTTTGCACAAAGTGTAATATGCAAAGTTCTGTACCAACAAACCCATTGAAAACCACCCTGATGAACAGATACAACTGTAATAACCATCTGACTGACAGAATAACAATTACCCTTCTTAAATACAGCAGTGTGTTGGTTACTTCAATCAGTACATTTTGGAACACGTGCCCACGCCCAGCGATTATAGAACAGAGTCACAGTGTTGTAAACATGCCAGACCATATTCATTTAACAGGTTTTAACATGTATAATGGCTACGGAATTCGTATTGGATACAACAAAGGCATGCTACATCCAGCCAAAGAACACTGAGGTTTGTTGTTCAGAACTTTTCGTGCTCGACCACTGCTTAAGATTACAATGAGATAACGCTTCATCATTACGCATAACTCATAAAAGAGAAAGGACGTAGTTGTCACAAGAGTTAGCAGTTACCTGAAGCGCGTGGTCGGAGCCGCAGCTGTTCCCGTGGACATTTGGTAAATTGTACATGCACGTCGGCAAATCAACCTCCATGTGACCGCCACACACTGGCTTTACCTGATACATGGGCATGGCGATGACCGGACCCTGGAACGATCTTTAATTTCTATCTAGGTCTGGACACAGATGCCCTCAGCGGCTCTGATGGTGACAGGCAGCAGCAACAGCGCAAACAGAAGCGGAAGCTCCATTGCAGGCCGCATGACGTCACATCCGTCTTTCAATACGCTTTTTTTTTTAATCCCTTCGATATGTTTTTTCTAATTAAGCACGAACAATGTTATACAAAGACAGACAGTCAGTGTCAGTTTTCTTCTATTTTTTTATTTTTACTATTTACATGTCTTTAGAAAACACTAGAGGGCGCCTGTGTATCAGTTGATCTGCTGTTAAATTCCAGCGAGAAGTGACAAAATAACCTATATTGCATACTCACACAGGCCCACAGTCCGAGTAGACTAGTAAATAGGCCTAATAATAACTTTACTTTAGTTTAGTTTATTCGTTTATTTGAGCAGTTAGTCTGCTCAAAAGGAGTGGGCCAAAGCAAAAGGCTTATAAGCGCCCACCCCCAAAATAAAAACAATAACATTTTCATTTAACAATCAAAGCAAGGAACGTAGTGGAAGGTAACAAATCATAAACAAATCATAAACAAGGGAACATAGGGCAAGGTAACAACAAATAATAAA
The DNA here is from genome assembly GCA_021464625.1 of Proterorhinus semilunaris. NCBI lineage: Eukaryota > Metazoa > Chordata > Actinopteri > Gobiiformes > Gobiidae > Proterorhinus > Proterorhinus semilunaris. The sequence goes on along the minus strand of CM038352.1, from coordinate 21,713,918 downwards.
GAACAATAATAAAGAAACAACAGCAAAAGAATGTACAACACTCACAATATCTATATCGAGTCAATACATCACACCAAATCGGTTATTTTAACACAGACCAAACTTACAAGGTACTATTTTAACTCATCCACTCATGATCATTAATATATTTCTTACAAATAGTTACCAATGCCATAACTAAATTATTTGTTTGTTTGTTTAGATTTTGAGTCACATATTCAGGCCTCAATCCCTTGATCAGGCTTTTCATAAAGAACACTAGCCCTTGATATGCGTATAATAAATAATTATAAGATCGTTGAATAATTTTAAACAACGTGACCTTTTTGCATTATGACGATTGGTGCAAAATAATTAAAACCTGTATCTCAGCCATAGGCATTGTTGGCAGCAGAGGGCGCATCCTGGAGAGGAGTTCATTTGGGGTAAGCATTAGCAACATTTTTGCAATAAAATCACTAAGATGTAGGCTATACAATGGAAAACATATAAACAATGTTAAACCTTTTTATGGAAAAATTTAAGAAGAGAGTTAGACACGAGATAGAGACATATGGTTCTAATGAAGGCCTATTAGACATGTGTTTGCCTCTTGATACCAAACGTTACATTATGTTATGTGGCTTTATTACGCGAATTCAGTCGCCTACAGAGAGATGTTATTGTCACTTTATTTTATTTTAGCTATTGGTCCTTCTTGGTCCATTATTTTTCACAAATATCAATTCAATTCATCTTTTTTATTTGAGCATCTGAGATCCACACAGTTCTACTCATATACAAAGTTCAGCACAGTAATCAAAGTCAAAAATAGGTACAGTCGTAAGTAAATACGTAAATAATTAAATAAATAAATAGTGTGGATATGATGCTCAAAAGGAGTAGGCAGAAGCTTAAGCTTGTTTGCACCTACCCCCTTGTGTACTAAAGAATTTGATACATTCATTTACTGCATAATCAAAAAGATATATATAAGAATATGTTTTTTTATTTATTAGTTTATTTGACAGGGACAGTACACATTAATGAACATTTCTGTAAATGTGTCAGTATTAGCTGCAAAGCTAGTTTTCAACTGTTGTCCCTGGGCAAGGTGTATAATGCCAACAACAATTATAAAACATAAAACAAATTAAAAGTTGAGGCTACACACCTACACAACAAATGCCGACACAACTCACACACCAACAACATCCAAACGCTCGTTCTGTGACTTGCACAATAGAATAGAGATGTTGGTGCCAGGGCAGGTCATACAGTTCAAACAGACATTATAAAGATACATATGTACAATTATTTACAAAGCAACACCTGTGCAGAGGGTCCTGACACTCGGCTCAGTCCTGCAGGGGATCTGTACAAGGTCTAATGAGCACATTGTTGATTGGATTTCAACCATTTTTTTAATTGATTCCTAAATGTGTTAAATGTGGGGCATTCTCTTCTAGTGAGAGGGATGCCGTTCCAGCTGTTCCAGCCCCTGACTGAAAGAACAGTCTGGCCAAAGGTGGTATGTCTGAAGGGCACTTCACAGTCTCCTCTAACCATAGACCGAGTGGCTCTGCCAGAAGAGGATTTCATTTTTACAAATTCCCTTAATGGCGGTGGTGCAAGTCCGTTGAGTATTTTATAGACCATACAAGCAAATTTAAAGTATTTAAAATGTTCGAAGTTTAGAAGGTTGTACGTCTCAAATATGGCCTAAAATGTAAACACATGCATTTGAGACACGACTAAACTGCAGGCAGTTGTGTAATAAGTGGTGGGTAGAGCCACAATATTTACTCAAGTGAGTTACCTTGAATTAATTTTACTCAAGTACAAGTAAAAAGCAGTAACCCAAATAAATACAAGTACAAACAAGTACTTGAGTACTGTGAGTAACTGAGTGACTGTTTGAGTAAAATTCTGACAAAATGACAAAATGCCATAGAAATCTGTATAAAATGTATATAAAACATAATAATAATACATATATTTTAGGTTGATAAGCTTTTGTTACTTTAAAATTCACCCACAGTGGTCCACAAGTAACTCTTTTTTTATTTGTACTCAAGTAAGAGTAAAAATACTTAATTACAATATTATTCAAGGAGAAGTAAAATGTACTGCATGATATAATTATGCTAATAAGTACAGTTTCATCAAACAATTACTCCAGTACTTGTGCTTGAGTAAATGTAACTGAGTACTACCCGCCTCTGGTAACAAGAGGTGTACACACACGTCTTGTCTTGCAATGGTAAAGATATGGTTTATCTAAAGTAAACCTTATACCTGACAATGGTTTATCCAGTGTTGTCCAGACAAAACAGGCATCGTCATCTTATCTGATTGTGGCTTCTCACTTGGAAAAGTCTGTAAAGAGCACCTCTCTCTCTCTCTCTCTCTCTCTCTCTCTCTCTCTCTCTTTCTTTGTTTCTCTCTTTCTCTCTCTGTCTTCCTTTCTCTGTGTCTCTCTCGTTCTTTATCTCTCTCTCTCTCTCTCTCTCTTTGTCTCTCTCTCTCTCTCTCTCTTTATCTCTCTCTCTCTCTTTCTTTGTTTCTCTCTTTCTCTCTCTGTCTTCCTTTCTCTGTGTCTCCCTCGTTCTTTCTCTCTCTCTCTTTGTCTCTCTCTCTCTCTTTCTTTGTCTCTCTCTCTCTCTCGTATTCTTTCTTTCTTTCTCTCTCTCTCTTTTCTCTCTCTGTCTTCCTTTCTTTGTGTCTCTCTCAGCCTCTGTCTCTCTCTCTCTGTCTGTCTGTCTGCTTCTTTCTATGTCTTTCTCTTTCTCCCTCTCTCCCTCTCTCTGCCTCTCTCTCTCCCTGTCTCTCTCTCCCTATCTTTGTCTCTCTCTTTCTCCTTCTCTCTCTCTCTCTCTTTCTCTCTCTCTCTTATTCTTTCTTTCTTTCTTTCTCTCTCTTTTCTCTCTCTCTGTCTTCCTTTCTCTGTGTCTCTCTCGTTCTGTCTCTCTCAGCCTCTTTCTCTCTCTCTCTCTCTCTCTCTCTGTCTGTCTGTCTGCTTCTTTCTCTGTCTTTCTCCCTCTCTCCCTCTCTCTGCCTCTCTCTCTCCCTGTCTCTCTCTCCCTATCTTTGTCTCTCTCTTTCTCCTTCTCTCTCCCTCTCTCTCTTTATCTTTCTCTCCCTCTGTCTCTCTCTTTCTCTCTTTTCTCTTTGTGTCACTCTCTCTCTCCCTCTTCCTCTCTTTTTTCTCTCTCCTCTCCGTCTTTCTCTATCTGGCTCTCTCTCTTTTCTCTCTCTCTCTCTCTCTCTCTCTCTATCTCCCTCTGTCTCTTTCTCTCTCTCCCTATCTCTGTCTCTTACTCTCTCTCTCTTTCTGCCTGTCTCTTTCTCTCTCTCCCTATCTCTGTCTCTTACTCTCTCTCTCTCTTTCTCTCTCTCTTCTGTCTCTCTCTCTCTCTCTCTTTCTTTAGGCCAAAATGGGAATCTGGTTGAGTAGAAGGAACGAAATGGCGGGTTCTGGATGCACCGACCCCAGACTGCTGCTTCAGAGGCTGGTGGTGGCGAGACTGAGGGTGGAGTTCCTGTACAGCTCTTTGGTGGCGGAGCTGACGGACTTTGAGGAACTGTGGGCAGTTGAGGGGGTGCTATGCACAGTGAGAGGAGGACAGTTAGTTCTGTGTGTGTAGGTTCTGGAGGTGCTAGATGTGGGACTTTAGAGCAAATGGATGTTTTTAATAATATTGTTTTAATAATATTGTTTATGAGTTGTATTGAGTAACACATTGACAATAAATGTATGTGTAAAGTCTCTCTCTCTGCCTCTCTCTTTTCTCTCTCTGGCTCTCTCTCTCTTTTCTCTCTCTCTCTCTCTCTCTCTCTCTGTCTCTTTCTCTCTGTATTCTTTCTGCCTGTCTCTCTCTCTCTCTCTTTTCTCTCTCTCCCTATCTCTGCCTCTTTCTATCTGTCTCTTTTCTGTCTCTCTCTCTCTCTCTCTTTTCTCTCTCTCTCTCTCTCTGTCTCTTTCTCTCTGTCTCTTTTATATCTGTATGTCTCTCTCTCTCTCTCTCTCTCTCTCTCTCTCTCTCTCTCTCTCTCTCTCTCTCTCTCTCTCTCTCTCCCTCTGTCTTTCTCCCTTCTGTCGCTCTCTGTCTTTCTCAGACCTCCAGTGCGTGTTACACCTGTCCAGGACTCAAGAACCGGGCATGGCTTTTGGAATTAAAATTAAGTAGATTTATTATTGACAAGGCCTTTGAAAAATAGTGTATATAGCCCACACTTGACATGGAAACATATTCCACTTTCCCAAATCTTGTGTGCACGACTATGTGAAATGTACATGGTCCATCATTCATTAATGTCATCATGAGTAGAGGCTCAGGACTGATGCTTGTTGGTGAACAGAAGCAGTGTAGTCATCCCTTGCATTATGGATAGAGTTCCTACACAGAGCTCACAAAGCCCATTCAGTCATCCTAACACGGCAGTTAAATCTTTCACGATGCTCCTCGAAATCAGACTATCGGGTAGCCACATCTCCAGTACCTGCTGCAGCCTCCCAAACTATCTGGTCAAAGTTTTAGGTCCCACTAGATATTCAATACAGTAAATAATGCCTCTGGTTACTTCGCGGTATAGGCGCCTATTTGAAGAAACACATTAAAGTTTCACATTAACTTAATCTGTAAGGTGAGACAGATATTCATTCCTGGAAATGAGTTTTTGTGACGAAGCAAAGACATCAATTATTGAAGTACTCGAGCAGACAGGTAGGCTGAGTCTCTGTCCATCCTTCACAATAGAGTATAACGCACGGTAGCACAAACAATAAGAAAATATGCTGTGTAAAGGTGCACGTTACGTAACTAAAAAAATAAAAAAATAACGAATTTCCAATACATGGATTGAAATATCAAATCTGTATCTTTCCTATGTTGCAAAAGATTGGGCGGAACCTTTGTCTCTATAGAATACAGAATAAGACTCACTGAAACATATCAAATCATGTAGCATCTGTCTTCTTTCTATGTCGACTATCAAGGGGAAATTGTCATAGCGGAAAATGTTGATTTGCTATTGCTGAATGTGTCTGGGTTATGTTGGAAATCCTTCAACGTTTAGTTATTTTGGCCAAGAACTACACACCAAAATCCTCACCTGTGGAGAACTCGCTCACAGACACTAAGGAAACGTGAACACTAAATCCTTTTTTTAAAACCTTTAAACCAGTGCAACAAACTTAGAAACACTTGTTTAAATGGCAGATTTTTTCGTGTTGTACAGTGGCAACTGCAGACAGTATCTCCTTTTGTATCTGCTACATGCCACTCCTGCTGCCTCACCTAAGGCCTCTGGTTCTTACAGTATCTACTCATCACATTATAAGGTATAGCTGTACATCCTCTGTAGCTCATCCAGCAGTTGGTGTCAAGAGCTCACATTTCCTTCCTGTTTACAACTCCTGACCCACTGGGGTCACGGCACCATTGTATGGGAGTACATGGCTTCTGTTACCTGTCGACTTCCCCCGTGTGTCCCAATATGAGCAGATTCGTTCACTGTCATTTAAAGTGTTAGTTGCACAGCCTTATGTTCTCTTTTTATGCAAGTAATAGAGTGAGTCACTTTGCCTGTATTTTATTTGGAAGACATTGAACTCAGCAAGAGTTCATAAAATACTAGGTTTATATGTAACAGCTAGATAACAGCTAAATAGCATGGTATTATTTAATTTCCCTCATTTTATAGAATATGTATCAAGCAAAATGATTAGTGTAAGAATAGGGAAATTCCAGCATGTCTTTAAATCCAGTTAAGATACCTCACTATTTCTTATTCCTCCTTCAGCTCTACTGTATTTCTCTTGTGTAAAGACTAGTGCAATCCGCTCACTCTGACTTTTACATTTTTATGTAACTGCTCGTGTGGGTGCAAAAAAAACAAAAGTCATGGTGCACGCTCTAAATCCAGGCTGCATCTCTCTGACTCGCTGCTCTATGTGAGAGAGTGACTTCAGGTAATGCTCGGTTTGACTTGTCATGGCGAGGATCAGGAGTCTGTTAATTGTCAGCTTCTACATATAATCACGATCACATAGACAATATGAGTATGCTGTGAAAGATGTGCTGCTCTACTCTGTATTTTGGTGCATCTAGTAGGCGGTTTGACAGTAAGGTGGTGGTTAATTTTAATCCGGTAAGTGTAGAGAAAGGAGCTACATGCTATTTAAAGGGAAATACTGAGTTGATGTGATGTCTATTGGACATATTTACAATTTTCTTTTCAACTCAGCATGTGGTGTCTGCCCAGAAATACGGGCAACAGTGAACGGACGGCATAGACAAGATTTCAGACCATTTGTCGGACCCTCTTTGGCATTGGGCCTTGGGTTCCTTCGGGTGCATTACAATGACCAGGTTGATGAGGCAAAGAGTGTGCTTGCAATTCCTGAGTATGAAGAATTTGGTACCAAGCACTGGTTCTCGCTGGTTTGCTGGGTTTCAGTGGACACCCATAATCTTTAGTTGAGAAAGGAGGCAGATAATTAGCAGGTTTTTGGATCAAGTTCATCATTTGTTATTCTTTTTATTTTGGATAATACTTACAGTATATGGTATCAATATTACTCTTACCCCCAATTTTAGCATGTGCCATCATTTCATCTTTGAATTTGAACAACCTCTGGGACGCCTCTATGATGTCCCTCTGAGGCTCTGGTCCATATATGACAGAAGATATGATATAAAGAAATTGTCTGGGAAGGCTATAACAAACCAATGAGTAGAAAACAAATATGGAAATGTCCGCTCCACGTTTTCAAATTTAGCCTCTGGTTTATTATTTTTTATTGTCATCAAAGTCGTACCATCCCTTTGTGTTTCAACTCATTTTTTAATGAGTTTTTACATCAGGTTGCTCCCCTCTCTTCCAGGACGTTTGTCTTTCATTCTTTTGAGCTGCAAAGTTACATAATCATCTGCAAATGAAGCGTAATGGTCATTGTATTGCTTTATTATTAACGTTTATGATAATGGCGCCTCTTTTTGAGCGTCTTTATTGTTTTGGTTCAGCCCCCCCCCCCCCCTCCCCCGGTTCATGTGGGTTTATTTACAAAGCTGAGGTCAGGCGTCACTCGATCTCGCCATAATGTCGCTCAGGTGGTGTCCAAGGTCGCCCCCTTCACTTCCTCCTCTCACCGACAGAGAAACAGATCCTCACATACCTGACATGGGCAGTCTCTCTTATTTCTCATATACTTAGTTTAGTTTAATCACTCGACTGCTAACTGTGAAGAATTGTCTAATTTGCATGTCATCGACCCGCTGAAATCAGAATTTGGTTTTAATCTACAAAAGACTCCTGCATCTTTGTATATCACTGGATATGTCCTTAACCAATCTGAAAGCCATACAGTTTAAAAATAAAAGAATAAAAAAACCTCCTCTGTTTAAGTCATAATGTGGATACAGGAGTGTTTTTTTTTTTTTATCTTAATATATGACCACAGCCATTTCATTCAAACACTATAATATTTGACCTGCCCAGTGGTACCAGGTCTAGAGAAGACAAATCAGGACTGAATTGGGTCGAAAACTTTCAAAAAATGGTCTAAACTGGGTGTAAACCAGAAAAAAAAATAATAATAATTACATTACATTAAATGAGCATTACACTTGTGCATAAATTCACACAAATAAAGTCTAAAATTGCAGATGATCCTGAGTCTGAGAACCAATGATTTGGCCTTTATGCTCGAAGGCTGACGTCATGCCCTTTATTTTAGGTCATTTGACATAAGAACACTTCAGTAAACACACAAAGCCTCTGGGTTTTTGTTTTCTTCTAATTTTTATTCACCACTATCTTGGTAAATGGTACATTTATTTGGGCGTGCATACATAATAATCCGTGATGTCATTTTTTTTTTTTTGGATGTTCAAAGACCTGAGCAACTTCCATTACATTACAGGGAATAACAAGAATATTGTTTATAGTCAGATGGGATATGATTCACCTCCCCTACAGAGCCCTTGGAGCAAGGAATGGGGCAGATATCAATCGATTTATGATGAAACCAATGCCTGGAACTCTGTGGACAAAAGAAAAGATAGTCGGTATTGCAAACCTTTGGGTATTTCCATCTTACTATAGACATTATTTTCTTATAATGTAACAATGTCCATAGTGAGATGGAAACATCAGTCAAATATATATCAGACACATCCACTTAATGTTATATTTTATAGTTCACTCCCTCACCAGTTGCTCCAATTCGGCCATCGCTGTCACCGTCAGCGGCGCACAGGAAGGCTTTGGTCTCAGCGTCTGTCAGGGCCCGAGCACCGGCAGAAAACCGCTGCAGGAAGAACCTGAACACAAACAGCACACAATTACACGTTTGGGAGACTACCAGGTCGGTCAGTGGTTATCACAGCGCTACATTTGAAGCAGAAGATTCAGGACGGATTTAGGAATCGAAAGGACACAGGGAACTCACTTGAGCTCTTCCTCCTCAATAAAGCCACTGTTGTCATTATCTAGGATGCCGAACACCTTCTTGATTTCAGCAGGGCTCTTCTTGGTGAGGCCGCACAGCTGGAAAAACTTCTTGGGGGAGAAGGAATCTGGTGCTATATAAACAAAAAGAGCGTGTTACTGCCGTGGACACCAATTAATGCATAAAATAAACATAATTAGTCATGAAATTAAATGTTTGTCGCCTGAATGTAGACCAGTTAGGCCCTATGGTAAAATGTGGGATTATGACGGTTCCAATGCACAGCTGATTAGAAGTACCCTGAAGATATGAAAACGCTTGGTGTATTTTTGGCACCACAGAGTCACACAGGAGGGAAATTTTGCAACCTCACTGGTAAAAATCAGCATTGGAGCTGGCAAAAATGCTTTAAGGTTTTACAATAGAAACTCTATGCAATACTGATATTGATGGAAGCTGATACCTTGGCAGTCCTTGAGAGCACTGTCAATGGCGTCAGCAGAGAGGATAGATGTGAGAGACATTTTTTCCTGCAAAGAAAACAATTAAATGTATCAGTAATCATACACAGAAATGACCACAAGCTACAGCGAGGAAAACCCACACGTGTGAAAGGGGTACTGGCCCTTTAGGACACTGGATAAAGTGATGTACAACTCAGCCAATTCAGCCAAGTGTCTTCGAAAAAGATCTTGTCCGTGGACAATTGTCTAATAAAAGTAGAGGACTGTCTTTAGTATGTCTTTCCCACTTCAAGGCGCAACTTTTGACTTCCGATTTCCGCGAGAAGTTCTGCAAAATACGCGCATAAATGAAGAGGGAAACAGCGCGAGGCATTGCTTCTGTCATCACCCGAGTGCGCCCCGCATCCACGCACAGTCAAGTCACTTACCGTGTGGAGTGGGTTCTCGTCCGGCCGGAGAAGTGATGCAGCAGAGAGTGGTAAGGCTATGTGGTGACTGCTGTCCGTCAACGTGGGATTTATATAGGTCTGATTACAGTGACAATGGAGATCGCTTGAGTTACCTGTCTGGGGATCAAATTCTAAAAAGCCCGCCCCTGATCTAATTTCTCTGCTAACTAATTAACCTTTACTATTTATAACGCTGTTAGTCAGTCACCACGCCCTGGACATCTGTGAAGCCCATGTAAACGACAAATTAAACTAAAAAAAAAAATTAAACTGCGTCGTCCTCTGCCTTCTATTCTTCTTCCACGCTCCCTTCTGTCAACTCTGCACCCCTCCTACTACCACCTCCAACATCATGAAGTAGCCTAAATGCAGGGAAGTTCCACTGCAGTCTCCATCTCTCTCTATCTCTCTATTTTGTATGCCTTTTTTATCCACATAACTAGTTGCATAACTGTAAATGCATCATGTATTGAGCAAAATTATTGTTTGAGTCACAGGCCACACCAACTCATCTACTCTTACTCTCTATTACTTCAATTAATATTTCAAAGTTATACGGAATTAATGGATTAAAGCAGAAACTGTGACACGTGTACCACGTAAAGTCTATTCATTTTCATTCCAGATCATTTCCTTTATGGTGTAGTAGGCTAATGCAATAAGGTTAGGTGGTTTTCTGGTTTATACATATAGCGCATACAGTTGGATTTAGTTGGATTAAGGTTTATTTCAGATGCTTAGACCCGGATTAGTCCTGATTTTAACTTGGTGGTACTTGCTTGGAAGGTCAAATATTTAATGAGATATTGGTGATATTGGTTTGAAAAGTTTGAGAAGCACTGGATTAAACAAATACATTAAGATATTGACCACTGATTGTGCAGTACAATGTGATGTAGCTCACATAGGGCTGCCGAGGTCATCCTCTCTGATGATAATGCATGTCTTGTAGACAATGACTTAACAGAAATCTAAAGATTGTTATTAGGATCAATTGTATATGTTGTTAACGTTTGCATACTGACCCTCGGTATAGTTGATGTGTGTCCCCCAGGCAGCTCGGACACACCAACAAACTGAGGGGTCATTAAATGCAGTCCTGTGAGAGGGGACACTGCAGAAAGAGAGGGAATGTAAGGTGAGTTGAAGGTTTGTCAATGCAGCAATTCAAAGGGAGATCCCATAGCACGAGCACCCAATTTACACCATCCTTATTATCCTTGACTATTATCCTTGGTTCTCAATAGTGGGTCATGAGCCTTTGAGCACATTTCTTTTACTATTTATCTCCTGAAAAAGTGTAGTAACAGTGTAGAATATGTTTAAATGAGTTCAACTATGATTTGCGGGGAAAATACAATATTTTGCATTATATAAGAACAATTAATTCTTATTTGGGTTGTAGCTTGCCTCCCTTGCGTGATAGTTGGTCGCGACACCATGTCAGTTGAGAACCACTGCTTTAGTAGATACATTATCCCCATAAAAGAACTGCTGGACCTGAACTCCAGTGTGCAAACCGTTTCATCATAGAACCACACACCTCCCTTCACTGCATCCCCTTCAGCTGTCACTAAAGTAGGTCCTGAAATTTGATCGGGGGATATCCTAGGACACACAGGAGGGGAAGGACCTTCAATAATGCCATCTAGAACAACTAATATTACTTTCCAATTTCTATACTTCATGTACCACACTAAAGCTGTCTCATATGGAGGATGACCAATGTTACAGTAGTGGATTTATAGATGTTAATATTTATCGGATGTTTTCATTTACAGAGGATTGTTTGTGTGCTTAAAGGAAATATATGCTTGCTTTGATTATGAATCACTCTCTTCCCAGTGATGATTGATACGATAATATACTTATTTAACTACTTAGTACTGTCTGCAAAATGTGTATACCTGTATATTGCAACATAATTGATTAGTAAATGAAACAGTTCCAATGCACAGATGTACTTTCATACTGTTATCTTATTTTGTCAACGTCAGCAGTTATCTTGAGAGCTCACCTTTATGTCTACATTGGTAGTATAGGCAGGTGGTGAAAATGGCTAATGTCATTTTTGAAGTGTGCATTTGTGTGAAATTTAATCGCCAAAGCCCGGGACCAGACGCCCATTCTCACACTGCACCCTGCATAATTATCCTGACACCTTGTCCACCCTATAGTGTTACTGAGTGATAATTTATTCATTTACATTTGCTAATGTTCTCTGGAGCCCTGGACCTGAATGTGGCGCTGTAGCTTCATTTAAGTAAAGGTGGTGTTACACCGTTGAAAAGCCGTGTTGAAAAGCATAGGGAAGCCGACACCCAGTAGTCTCATTTGCATTTTTGAAAGGCAGCATTTCCAGATAAGGAAATTAGAAGAAGTCAAGAGTGTAAAGAAGTCCTGGCTGGTGGTAGAAGTAGCCTGTAACACCACTTTTAATTGATGATTAAAAATAATAATAATAATCTGTGGTTTTTGGGACCCCCATACGTTTTCAATCAATCAATCAAGTTTTATTTCTAAAGCGCCTTACAACAACCAAAGTTGACCAAAGAGCTGCACACAATAAAAATACAATATAAAAAGTAGTACAATTTTATTAAAAACAGACCATTCACAACAGTTGCCACAGAACTATATGTCAAATGCCTCTTTAAACAGGTGAGTCTTTAGTTTTGCTTTGAACAGGGGTGTTTCATTCTGTTCCGTTTACTCAGTCTTAAACCATACAGAATGGACGAAATAGAATAAGATCAGCTTTATTGGTAGTCATGCTGGAACACACACGCTACTGCAGCCTGCTCCTAACCCGGTGTCACACTCAAAACGGTCCCCCTCGGAACATAATAATAACATTGCTATTGACACAAGGGGCAGGTCCAAAACGGCACGTAACTCAAGCGGCAACGAGTTGCAGAGTGTTGGACCTGCCACAGCAAAAGCCCGATCACCCCACTCTTTATGATGTGACCTGGGCACCTCCAGCAGGTGGTGTTGGGCAGAATGTAGGGTTCTGCTGGGCTGGTAAGGGGTCAGAGTCTCACATAAATACACAGGTGCAAGGCCGTGGATGGAACTGAAAACCAAAAGCAAAAGTTTGTACTGAAAAGGACCGGGAGCCAATGCAGGGAGTAAAGGACAGGCGTGATATGGTCATGTTTGCGAGAGTTAGTGAGGAACCGGTCAGCAGCATTTTGCACTTGAACTGTAATTTGCGAATGAAGGTTTGACTGAGTCCAATATACAGTACATTGCTGTAATCCAATCGTGAGCTGATGAATGCGTGAATAGTTTTTTCCAGGTCGAAGCGGCTGAGGAAAGGCTTCACCTTTGCCAGAAGGCGAAGCTGGAAAAAACTTGCCTTAACTACAGAGTCAATTTGCTTGCGAAAGTCCAGATTTGCATCCAGATTAACACCTAGGTTTTTGATGGGGGACGAGTTTTGCATTGCTCCTCCCATAAAATATTTGACCGTCCAAGTATAATCAGGCCTGGATTAAGATCAAATCAGGCCTAAACTGTGCCTAAAAAGGATCTGAAATACCAATCAAGAACCAATGGATCACTAGTACGCCTGGCATGATCATCACTGTTCTGAATGTATTATACAAATAACTATATCTGCTTGGTATAGGAGGTGTTGCAGAAAACCGATTGAACCTTTCATGAACCTTCACATCCAACGCATTATCTCCTACAGGAGCCGATGTGGCGCCATCTAGTGGCTGATTCCAGTAGTCACTCTTTCAACCGCCTTACACCTGCGGTATTACTGGAGTATGCATCAGGTCGGCCTTCTTCTCACAGTGGCGCTTTTGTGGAGCAATGTATATATTTAAATTACTTGTGGATTTTCTTCTTACTAGCCCACGGTACAAAAGATTTTCACATCTCTTTAAAATTAAAACTACAATATGCAGTGGTTATTATTGTTTTATTCATGTGAATCTATCACATGACCTTACATTTGCTACAGTACTTCTTGTACAGGAATATGTGTAATATGCATGATGAGAAATGAAAGAAAATTCGGGACCGTAGCAAAAGAATATTTATTCTTTTAACTGTTCTTTCCTGGAAAGTGCATCATAAATTTTACAATAAGCAAAATTCATATTTAAGACATGAACACAACCGAGCGACATTCACAATCAATTTGGACAGTGTGTTGCATAGGAGGAATTGTCTCTCAAGCAAATGTATAAAAATGATTTGTATATCCGGATGAAAAGGGGAGGTGGTTCCATCAGAGTAGGTGTTGGTCGGTTGTCACTCTATGCCTTAACCATGGCGGAGAACTCTGCAACAGACAGACAGAAAGCACAGTTGGTCAGTCTATTTGTCGCACAATCATCCTGGGAATGTGTTTTACAGGATGCTGACCATCAGCGCCGATCTTGCCATCACCGTCGCTGTCTCCAGCTTTGAGGAAAGTCTTGGTCTCTCCATCGGTCAGGGCACGTGCACCTGCCTTGAAGTTCTGCAGGAACAGCCTGGACACACGAGACAAGGGTTTGTCAAATAATTCTACAAATACAACACATAACAGTTACGCAAGTCGCTCAGAGGGTTTGTTTTGAAGTAGAGGAGTATTAGTCTTCTGTCGGGCACCTGAATGGCTCGCTATGAATAAGTGACCTTGACTCTTACGGCATGCAAACTATACTTTCTCCGGTTTCTTTAAGACACTGCCTCAGCTTCACAGTTTTATATTAGCACACTTTTGAATTAGCACAGACAGGAGTATAAAGTAATGTAAGTGGCTAAACGTTTTGACTTTCTGTTACTGCTTTGTCTGACCTATTGTTCCGGACGTGTACAGTAAGTATGGAAAGCTTACTTCAGTTCATCCTCCTCAATAAAGCCACTCTTGTCCTGATCAATGATCCCGAAGGCCTTCTTCACATCATCAGCGGACTTGCCAGACAGACCGCAAGCCTTGAAGAACTTCTTGTGATCGAATGTGTCAGCGCCTAAATCAAACAAGGCATGCTATAAAATAAAACTCCACCGTCAGTGAATATGGGGAAGTTTGTAACACAAAAATGACTCCACTTCTAAAAATGTAAATTAAAATAATAAATCTGGTGACAATTAAAGTGTAAAGAAGTTTTACCTTTGCACCCGTCCAGGGCTGCAGCGATGTCAGCATCATTCAGTACACCTGCGAAGGCCATTGTGCTAAAAGACGAAACGTGTAAGCACGACAAGCGTTTTAACAAACGAAGCAAAATGTGAAACAGAGAGAAATGAAAATCTATTGCGTAAACTTGTTCATGGGCCCAAATTAAATAGAACTGAAATAATCCAAAAGTAGCAACTTATATTTTAAAGCCATTTCCTTTGCTCATCACAAAACAATAGTTGCTTCCAGACGTAAATCCTTATCTCCACGTATCCTCTAGAAATCCGTCTTTTTAAATGTTTCTTCCAAGATGATGCGGCGGGTGGCAACACAAATCCCTCTTTTGCATCTGTTGTTGTTTCTATCTTGTGTTTCACTCACCTTCTGTCTTCTGTTCCTAGGGTACGGATGACACGGACAGGACTCAAGTCGACTGCAGTGATCTAGCTGCTGCTCCCGATGACCTTTTATAGTTCCGTGTCCATCCGAACACCGGGGCACAAGACAACTGACACCGCGCGAAGAAGAAGGGGGTTGGCGAAAAAAGACCAGCTCTATTTTAAGTTTCACAAATGAAGACGCTTAAAAGGTGCGTTTGAAGAAGTCTGTGATATCCCCCCCTCTGCCCCGTGCTAAGAATAGGCCACTGCTGAGGAGGGCGAATTGGAAGTGCATGCACCATGTTCTAGAGGGTCTCTGTGCATGTGACGATTATTGGTTGTTCCCTCTAATTTGTATTGACCAGTATACTTAGGTGTCATTGGGTAAAGTTCTTATTTCTTTTGGTGATTTTAAACAATTACTACTTTAACCTTTATATAGTACTGCACCATTGACCATATTGAAAAGTGATCATCCCTCACCATAATCCTCCCAACTATTGGATATCCGCAGAATATTGAAAGACATCTTAGGTTCTTTTGCTTAACTCAAGTTTCAGGGTAAGTAGTAACACCTGTAGCCAGTAGGCGGCAGTATTGCTATGTATGGTATATGGAGAGGCACTTATTTTTCCCACTCTTAAGAAACAAGACCTGAGTGTCATTTGACCAGCTTTGAGGATTTTCATCGTGATGTTTCACCATCTGATTATAATATAACTGACTTTATTCACAATTCACATGCAATTTTCTGAAATTCTCCAACACAAGAAAAGAGTCAAGTAGATGATTTGAGAAGTCCTGAGTTTGCTAAAGATCTGCAACTCGGCACCAGATTTGTGCTGCTGCTGGGAGGACTTGCTGATGCAACAGAGACTGTGAATAGCCCTCCTGTTGCCACAGCACATCACCTAATTGACTACACAGCAGTTGGTAGGAGGAAAAAGCCCTTGGACCAGAGCAGCTCATTGCACTATGTGTGACAGCTATCGGGTGTAGAGCTTGTTTGTGGGCAAAGTGAGTGAGTGAGTGAGTGAGTGGGCAGAGCGCCCCTTTATGCTGCGTGGTGCCCTGGCTTTAGTCCAGTGGCCACTCCCCTGCCCCATTAACCAATTATTAGATAAGCCCATCAATCTGTCAGTGCTTCCCACCCATTCACAAGCGCAATGAGGTAAGGGAGCTGTAGGTCTGTTCCGCCACCATCTGTGTTGTCATCACTATATAGCTATCACATTGCGAGTTAAAAAAAGAAGAAGACCGCCTTGTGTTGTTTCACTTTACAGCAAAAGAGTATTTATTCCTGGTTATTCACTCTTCCTCAAAAGTGCATTTTGTTGATGTACAATTTGCACGTGTAATTCCAGAACATTAACACAGCAGTATTTACACAGGCAGTAAATATGTGTTTGAATGTTGAGAAACAGTCCGCAGGCAATTTATAAATAAGGTATAAAAAATATTCTTTCAGCTGATGATTACTGTATCTTGCAGAGTTCGTAGTTCCATGAAAATAAGTAGTTCTTGGTCAGTGGGAATTTATGCCTTCACAAGGGCAGTGAACTCTGTAAAAAGTAGAATAAAATGTCTATTAGTAAAGGACAAAGTATAGTTAAAATGGAATGTCAATAAGCCCTTATGGAAGCTATTTGACCAAGAATCCAAATGAGATAAATGATAATCTCATCAAATTGAGGTATTTATCAGGGCCAGATACTGTGTTAATCTGATGATGTGATAATGATGATAAGTAAATTTACCATCAACTCCAATCTTGCCATCACCGTCGCTGTCACCAGCAGCAAGGAAGACCTTGGTCTCGTTGGCGGTGAGTGCTCTTGCGCCCTTGGAGAAGTTCTGCAGGAACAGCCTGGAGAGAAGCAAAACACATGTTCAGTTGTATGCATCTGTACACAGAAGTTTAATTCGGCTTATGACTCTAAGACCTTTAAATGAGGGCATTCTAGCAGTGAGTAATGTTGGGTGAAAGATTCCAGTTTTATGGCTATAACCTAATGCTAATGAGTCGTGACATTAGCTTCAGTGAGGGGCTTCCCTGGCCGTAAGTTTTAAGGGGAAGAGATCTTACCCCAGTTCCTCCTCCTCAATGAAGCCGCTGTTGTCCTGGTCAATGATGGCGAAGGCCTTCTTCACATCATCAGCGGACTTGCCAGCCAGGCCACATGCCTTGAAGAACTTCTTGTAGTCGAAGGAGTCAGCAGCTGCAACACAACATTTTTTTTACTACTCAGTTCAAACATGGGCAACTGGACAAGTTTCACACGGCACTACAGTGTTGATGTAATGTTAGAGCTGAGCCTGTCAGTTTGTGAAACACATTCCCAAAGTGAGAATTTGAGCCTCAGATGATTTGGCTAATGTGTATCAACTGATGAAAATAAGCTGTTGAAAATGCCTATGATATCAGCTGTATTGAGCTAGGAAAGGGGTCAAAAGTCTTTTAGATCCAAAGAGCTGATTGTCCCTGAAAGTACCAATTATAATTATAACCACTTTTTAACCATTAAGTGCCTTTATTGTGAAAATGAGGACTAAACCGGCACTACAAGACTAGATGGGGTCTAAATGAGTAATGTCTTCATCTTAGACAAGGATTAAGCATATCCAAACCAGGACCAAACCTTTCAGCACATAGTCAAAGAGCTACAAGAGCAGGGCTGAAGAGCAGTTTATGTCTCTGAAAACTTAGGTTGCCTTTGCCTATGCTGGACCTCAGTGTGTGTCTTGACTCCTCAGGAGCAGAAGTGCTGCTTACCTGCGCAGCCGTCGATGGCGGCTTTGACATCAGCATCACCGAGGACACCAGCGAAGGCCATTTTTTATCTGTGAGAAAACAGAAAGTGTTTCTAGTTAGATAAAATGAACATCTCGAAATGCAAATATCTAGTACTTTGTGTAAATTTGTCAAAAAACGATAATGAGGTCACTGATACTGAAATATACCACAACAGAATAATTGAATTGACCTAACCTTTGTTTCAGGAGAAAAAAAGATAATGCTCTAAACAATCATTACGTTTGATACATAACGATCTTCAGGCTATAAAGAGCACTTTAATGCAAAAATACATTTCAGAGTTTGCTCATCCCAACTGCTTATTCTACTCTAGATCGAAATAGACATAGATGGTTAGTTTGTTTATTAGTTCCCTTGTTAGACATTGCCTTAACAATGGCTTGTCTTCCTGGAGTCCTGATCATATGCACAAAATAGAAATCTAAGTGCATAAATGCATGGTGGTTCCTTTGAGAGCTTTGGGAAGCCTTGGAAAAGTAGAGCAGCTCAGTAAACACAGTACTGATGCCACATGCGTCTACTTAGGTGTTTATCATCCACTGACAACCCTATTTACGGTAAAACAGCGCTTTTTATGATCCACAAAAGTCGTTCCTCTGATCCTGAGTTATCAAACTTGTGCTCCTAGTAGTTGTTGACTATGTGGTCCAGAGGTTTTTTCTTGTGTCTCAATCCCTCTCCTTGGAGCTGTGTAAGTGTGGCCTCCAGTCCACTCACCTTTTGCGCTGCGTTGAGGGGAGTGAAAACCAAGGCGGACTCGAGTGAATGCCAGAACTCCCTGAACGCTCTCTCTTATATAGTCTTGAGCAACACCATTTACAGAGCTTTGAGTTTCAGTATCGGGTACCAAGATGCACGGGTCTCTAAAAAATTTGTCTAGTAGTCTAGACCTATTTTTAGGTGAACAAATGAGGATGCTACCATGTGTGCGAAGGCCTACAGCTAGACGTGTGGAAACCTGAGCAGGCCCGCTGCTAACTGACTTCACTGGCTCCTGCCACACATAAGATTTATGGCCAACATTTAAGATTCTCAATTTGATGTTGCAAACTTGTCACTGTATTAAATAGATATTAATACAGATTTGCACAGGTCGCATAATAGTATATTGACGTCAGAGTGCATCTTTCGTGTGGTAGGCCTGAAGAACTTCAGTATTATGTTTGCCTCAATTACACATTTGAATAAGAATCAAGATTTCATACCCAAATAAATGAAATTTTTGTGTTTTGAAATGTGTATAATGTCTTATAGAAGACATATTTTACTTTATTATAATTATCACATTGCATTTTGACTGCTTTTGAAACTAGTTCTATTATCAACCTTGGGTTTTTCAGAGTCAGGGGGTTTAGAGTCTATTTCTGTTGAGCTGCAGTAGAACCCTGAGATACAGTGCCTCTTAAAAGTACTAATACACCTTGAACTTTTGCACATTTTGTCATGTTTACAACCATAAACATAAGGATTTTATTTTGAATTTTTTACTGAAAGTTCACACACAAGTAACAGACAACTGTGAAGTGAAAGCAAAATGATACATGATACAGTTTTTTTTTTTTTATAGAAAAGTGAAAAGTGGGGCGTGCATACAGCATTTTTCTGAGTGCATTAATTGCCCTAACCATTAAATAGAGGCCACGTGTGCATAATCTACTCCAGTATAATTCCAGCTGTTCTGTGAGAGTGTATTGGTCACTAAACAACATCATGAAGGCCAAGGAGCTCACCAGAGAGGTCAGGGATAAAGCTGTGGAGAAGTTTAAAGCAGCGTTAAGTTATACAAAGATTTCCCAAGATTTGAACATCTCACGGAGCACTGTTCAATCCATCATTCAGAAATGGAAAGAGTATAGCACCACTGCAAACTTACCAAGACATGGCCATTCACCTAAACTAACAGACCGAACAAGGAGAGCACTGGTCAGAAATGTAACCAAGTGCCCTAAGATAACTTTGGAGGAGCTGCGACGTACTGCCGCTGAGCTGGGGGAATCTGTTCATGGGACAACTATAAGTCCTACTCTACACAAATCTGGCCTTCATGGACGAGAGGTAAGAAGAAAGCCATTATTGAAAGGAGGCCATAAGAAATCCTGTTTGAAGTTTGCTAGAAGTCATATGGAGGACACAGCTACCATGTGGAAGAAGGTGCTTTGGTCAGATGCAAAACGTTATGTATGGCACAAACCTAACACTGCTCATCGTCCTGAGTGCACCATCCCCAGTGTCAAATATGGTGGTGGGAGCATCATGCTATGGGGTTGCTTTTCCTCAGCGGGGACTGGGAAGATTGTAAGAATAGTTGGGAAGATGGATGGAGCCAAATACAGAGACATTTTGGAGGAAACCCTGCTGGAGTCAGCAAGAGAATTGAGGCTGGGGCGGAGATTCACCTTCCAGCAGGACAATGGGTTTCCTATCTGTAGATATTTATATTGTATTGAATTCCAACCTAGTGGAAGAAGATGGATGAATTCCAACCTAAACTGAGTTCTCACCAGGAAGGACTGTCGTCATAGTTAAACCATAGATACCATGATGCACTGGAAGAAGTGAATGTTTGGCCCAAGATTTAATTTAACACAGAATAAAAGTCAATTATCCATCCATCCATCCATTTTCTTCCGCTTTATCCAGGGCCGGGTCGCGGGGGCAGCAGTCTCATCAGAGATGCCCAGACTTCCCGATCCATGCACACCTCCTCCAGCTGTTCTGGGGGGACCCTGAGGCGACACCAGGCCAGCTCAGAGACATAGTCCCACCAGCGTGTCCTGGGCCTTCCACGAGGCCCCCTCCCTATAGGACATGCCTGGAACACCTCCCGAGGGAGGCAAACAGGAGGCATCTGAAACAGATGCCCTAGCCACCTCAGAATACTAATTCTAAAAGTAATTGTCAGATTTGAAATATACAATTTGAAATAATAAAGTTCACACTAATACATGTTGGATACATTTGATTAAATCATAAGTTTTCAGTCACTGGAGTAAAAATAGTGTTTGAATTGTGAGCCTCTGAACAAAAATGTAATCGTGTGAGGACCACATATTTACACCCCTTGCACACGACTGACGCTCTTGCCATTGTGAGCATTGACAACGATATATTGTTGTTATTTTGTTCTGATGATTCTAAACTATATATTTTAGACATATAGACAAAGAGGACAAGATTTTTTTTTCTCACATACATTTATTTTTTCATTTCAGGGAAAACACTTGGGAAACTCACAACTAAGTTCAACTCTCCGCCAACATGAATCAGCTCTTGACATCTTTAATTTCTTCACATGTACGGGGAAAGTAGCAGGCAGGTGCACATCTTTTGTTGTTTATTTTCTGTAACAGTCTGGAGGGTCAGGTTTTTATGAGACAATGATTCGTATTAGGAATGACGTTGCAGTAATGTTGTTATTTCAGAAGGTCACAGAACTCTGCAGAAAGAAGTCAACACATATAACGTGAGATCTTGGATATAGGAGTGGGTGACATATATAACAAAATATATATATCATCAATTACTTAGAATTTTGCCTATTCTAAGCCTGTAAACTGTAAGAGTGAAGACCCCTCCGTGGGTTTTTCATTTCCTCTCATTAATGTTTATCTTTATTTCACATTATATCATAAATCCATACATGTATAGGATATATACTATTATGCTCTGCCACTCACACAAGGCATAATAAAAGTTGACCGATAGGATGAGTGAGAGGGAAATGTGTCCGTATAAGAGCATTGAGCCACATTAAACAGAAAACCACAAACTGAATAACAGTATGACGACCAAATTAGCATATCGTCACGGGAATCTGATCATAATGCAGTCAGTTCATATCGCCCCGGCCTTACTTGGATAATCATTAGATCAACAGTGTAGAGATTTTCATTCACCTTCCATGCCAATCCTCCCATCGCCATCCTTATCTCCGGCTGCCATCAACGTCTTGGTCTCGGCCACGGTCAGCTCTCTTGCCTCCGGACAGAAATTCTGCAGAAACAACCTGGCGAGGAGATGCACGGATAACAGTTACTGTTTTATCATAAGACAAACAAAAGTCCTTTTTCTAAGTCACTTTTTAATGTGTCTCTCGCTATAAATAGGCATCTAGATAATAGGGAAGCATAACAGTTAGGGCATACCAATCTTTGGCCAATATTGTAATATCACTGTGGTGTTTTGGTCCTACGTCTTGTTTTGACACAAATTGGGGGAATAAACACATTTTATGGAAATTGACTTTAATGTACTGCGTTGAAATGGTGAAACAGTAAACAAGATGACTGAGTATCGCCCTTTTTCTCTCATATTGTGTAGATAAATATAATTAATAATAGATCAATATAATCATAATATATATAGTAATAATAGTATAGTGTAGTACAGTATAGTATATATGCAATGCTATTCATGCAAATTTTCATCCTCAGTGAAATACCATTTTAACAATGACCTCTGCCTCAGGTCACACATGTGTTGTAAGCAAAGCATGTAGGCCACTTACTTGAGCTCCTCTTCTTCTATGTAGCCACTCTTGTCTTGGTCCAGGACCCGGAACACTTTATCACCATCAGCATGGTTCGAGCCGGTCAGGCCTATTTTCTCAAAGAATGTCCTGTAGTTGAAGGTGCCTGGAGCTACAGAAAAACACAGATAGGACAAAAAAGACCAAGGGAAGAGAGGCAGACAGATGCGGGTCGAGTGAGCAGGTCATTGCAGAAACCAGAACAGAAAAAGGGGGGGATGAATAGCGTTGTGGCATGTACTCTTTCGCTCAGATGACTTTCATTCATCAGGCAATGACATTTACTGATATACACCCCGTAGCATATCCCTGCCTTTTGCCATTACAGCCTGTGTCATTATGCCTGTGAAGTGCTCAAAACACTTAAAGCCTATGGGGCTGGTGCAAGACCTTAATGCAATTTTTGGGGCATTTATTCAGCGTGCTTAGGAGAGCAGAAATGTTCTCGAATTGCCTAAAATTAATAAATAGCAAAAATGGGTTAAGTAAATCAAGAATGGCTTTATATAACAGCAAATTTTGCTTCGAGATGTTATGATAAAGACTGTATAAGTTTTCTTTTGGCCCTAAATGTTTCTTACCGTTTGTATACATGAAGAAGGTCCACCCACCATGACTTTTATGTGAGCATTTGAACTGTGGCTGCCTTGTCATGCAGATATAATTGGGAGAGCTGAATTATGAAGAGCTTTGGGATATATGTGTGTGCGAAAGCTTAAGTCAAACATTGGTTTCTGGGCGGTAACTGTTCTCCTGCCACATGGCTGCTTAGTTACCAACAGGCCCCATGGCCCACAGTGAAAAACATACAAGTGCTCCCAATGGGAAAGAGTGGGGTTACCACAGGTGCTCTCTGGTTGAACTTGTTCTGCGTGTAAAATCACTTAAACCTTGTGTTCTCGTTTTGGATGTTCACATGTGAGAGAGAACACGGCCTTTCTGACTCACCTTGACAAGCTTGGACTGCAGCCTTGATGTCTTCGTTGCTCAGAATCTCTGCAAATGCCATGGTCCTCGGTGGCCGCCTCGGGGATGCTGGAACAAATAATAGACACAACAATAAAAAGTAACAGTAAATACAAGAAGAGAGTGGCACAACCAGATAAAGACTCACTGTGATACAACATACTCAAAAACTTAATTTTACGTGGTATGTCCTCTTTAAATCATAATGCACGTGCATAACATTTTTGAGAACTCAAATGCCATTATTTTCAACGGACAAAATAAAAACAAATCAAAATATTTAATTGCAACAAATGAAAATGCACAATTCAGGCAAATCTTACAAAAAAAGTAAAATGCAAGAAATATCGGATACTCACCGTGCTTTAAGAGTGATATTTGCAGTTTTGAAAACCTGTGTATCCTCTGTCTCTTTTGTTGTGTGCCAGTGAACCACCAACACCCTCTTGCTGGTTTGTAATCCACAAAGCAAAAAACAACCTGACGTCTCTGTCCTCAAACCCAGAGAGATTTCCCCCACGCGACAAAAGCCCGCTCCTCCCTCATCACTTAATCACAGCTATGATGCTCACCAGCCCATGATAATGTTTATTTATTTATTTTTTATTTTTTATATCCAAATAAGTGAATTCAGCAATGATCAAATATGAATGTTGTAGTTCTAGATAATTCAATATATATATATATATATATATTTTGCCAAAAATAAATATTTTCTAATTTACCAGACAACCTCATTTGACACAAACAAATCATTGCATCAGAAGATTTAATCCATATAAGGATGATTTGAAAACCGTTAAATTACAACGCCAAGATTCCGATCTGATTGTAGGTATGTCTGTGTTGCTTAATTTGTAAACACATAAATGCAAGTAAACCTAGGCAACATACAATTTAGTGTAGTTTGGCTGGTGATGTATTGCAGACTCTTTTACCATTATTTCTCAGCAAAATGGTTATCATACAGTTGTCTGTAATAAACACACCATTAGGATGTGAGACTTTATCACATACTCGCATGTTTGGCAGGTGACTTTTCTATAAAAGTGATTCAAAGGAGAAGATTTACAGACCAATACAGTCTTGGGTCTATTGTTTATTGTCATTGGCTGAAAAGCCTGCCACTCTTTCACAGGTGCACGCCTCAATCCTGATGTGACGTTGTGTAGGAACATGGCGCTGAGGATGAGAGGCGTTTCATGAAAGTCTATGATATCGAATATTTTTTATGACTTATTTAATTAAACGGATTTACCCACCTTTAAAATGACAGGTGGCGAAGTGTGGATTCACTGTGGAGCTGTACGGACAACGTAACACTACACCTGACATCGGTGACTGCTGCCGTCAGCTAAAATTGTTAGCATTCGGCGCTAGGTCTTCAGTTGGTTTGTAGCCATAAGCTAAACGCTAAAGATATACCTGTTTTGTACGATACGCGTGCATAAAAAGAAAACAAATGAATATAATAAGGCATTCAGACAGGTCGCTTATTGTTTTAGGCGCTTTTGTTCTTTAGCTAACGTTTAGTTAGCTTAGCTGAAAGGATGGGGATCCGTAATGGATTTGCTCTGTTGCTGGTCTTGGGGATTTTCCTCACAGTGTCCGATGGTGCACCACTTCATTATCACCACAGATCAGGTATGCAGATTGGTAACACAAACAAATACGCCTAACTAACACTATGTCAATGTGTTGTGTGATTGTTGAAATCAGGCAGTGTCCAGTGTACCGTGTTCAGTGCTAACGTTATTGCTAACAAGCTAAAGATATCAACACGATTATTTACTTGTAGCTTTATGCGGCTAACCTAGCTGTATTATTTACGCATATCTGCCATTTTTTTAGTTTTTCATACAACAAGAGGAAACTTGTCAAATTTGGGCATGCCTGTTCAATTCAGATTTACTACACAGTGCACCTGCTAAAAAAAGCTCATACTTATTTATTACACAACAATCAAACATGCCTGCTACGTTTACATTCCGGACTCAGAGGCAGGGCTGTTCAAGTCATTGGACACACCAAAGTTTAGAATACAAATAATGGGTGACGTTGACAGGCAAATATCTGCCTATTGCAATCCCATTTTCAACTTCGATGTATTATGATATTAGTTAAAGTGTGATTACTTGAGTATCTTTTAAGTATTTTATTTTAAATCTAAGTGTATCCTTATACTGATAAACCGTTTTATACACAAACAAATGCCCTTTTGTCTCATAATGGCCCTGTTGAGATGAAAAGTGTTTTCCAAATCACTCAGTAATGTGTAACTTTAAGACATACCAACCATATCAACACTAGTCAATGATTATCAGCTGTGTTGTTTACGCTAGCATAATATTTTACAAGTCAATTTGGCAATGCTTTAATCACATGGCAACGTCTTTGTTTGTCCCACTCCTACTATCACCATATTTTCAAACTATACAGTTTTGAGTTACATTTTGTCACAAATAGTCAGTAAATTGTACAATATAAATGCATTTAGTGTAAAGAAAGAAAAGTTCAGGTGAAATATCAATGATTTAACCAGGACGTCCACAGGCAAGTAGTGACTTCCTTTAGTTAAAATTGACCTTCAGCCCTGGATCACTTGAGATTTATGGCTGTGAAACCAGTTTCCAGTCTCTATTTTATCAGGCTTTTATACCTTTTATACATTGATTTCTAACCTTTGGCGTAACTGTGTATGTCATTCTTTATTGAATTTTAATTACGTTGTTTTGTATCTCCTTTCTGCTCATTGTTTATGTTAGCTAAGCATAGTTTAAAGTTTAAACAGACTGTCCTTGTTTTTGAGGGTGATCTCTATAAAAATGGGTCAGCTCCTTCTCTGCTTGAATGATTCCTACAATTATGCAGTAGATCCAGAATAGGACCTGGCAGCTTTCTTCCGTGTTAGTCCCAAAAACAGTTGAGTCATTTGAAGGTGCCTAGGCCCTAGTCATGAAATGATATGACTCAGATGAAACAAAAGATTAAACCAGTCGGAGCTTTGGGTATCCACTTGAAAGACACAGTTGTCTCTACTTTGTAAAATGCTACCAGTAATACTACTAATATTTTTTTAACAATATGTTTTCACCATCAAAACAAAAGGAAATCACCTAAATAAAAATCTTTTCTTTTTGTTTATTTCATTTTTACATCTTCAGTCCTCTGACACTGTTGCATTAATGTATTCGTATCTTACCAAGTTACTAATATTGTGTTCCAGTTTAATAATAATAATAATTATTATTATTATTGATATTATCGTATCAGTATTTTACGAGATACTCTGTCTGTTTTTTCCATAATCTCTGACTGAAATTAAAACTAATACCCGTCGTGATTTACAATGACCTTTTAACATTGTTCACAGACACTGATGTTTCATTCATCCAGTCAATCAGACATTATAATATAATATAATATATTATTATATCTGGAGAGCTGTGTTTTATTTTGGTTACTCTTTGGGCTCTAAATAAAGCAGCCCGCTGAATGTGTGTCACTGGTAGCAGAGGCAGAAAAGAAGCTTTGGACACTGCTGACACTCTGCATTATATTAAATGGCCTAATTTATGCCTCCTCTCACACCAATGCAGCTAATTTCCTGGACAATTATTACATGTGACGAGAAGTGGAGGGCCTTAGGCTTTGTGTGAAATGTGTTTTACTGTTGTTTTCTCAGATGTCAATGTTGATGCTATTCACTCACAAAAAAATGTTTTCGTAAGTATTTTTGGAGGCCTCCTGCACCAGACATGATGTACCTGACATGCTCTGAGCTGTGGGAGACGAGGCACAAGCACGAGCCTCTGTTCTGGAGCGTGCATCATGAGGCTTTTAAGCAGAATATAAAACATGCAGCTAACGTGCTGTTGTCACGGACAAGTCAGCCCTTCTCTTATCCAGTTTAATCATTTGCCACATTTGTCCGTACCGTTAATAATAAACGCATACTTTTTTCTGTATTTATGACTGTAATTGTTTTCTTTCTTTTAGGTGGAGCCCCCACAGACTCCATGCCTGTATCCCTCTGCCTGTCTCTAGTGGTGTCACTGACGGTGCTTGTGGCTTTGGTGGTCGTGGTGTTGAACTGTGTTACCTGCTGCAAGGAAAACGAGATAAACTTCAAGGTGGGACTGCTTGGGTGACTCTCGGAAAGGAGACATGGACACTTTTTTTGTACACGTTATACCAATCGTTGTTTTCCGCCTCTGTCAGGAGTTCGAGGACCATTTTGATGATGAAATTGACTTCACCCCGCCGGCAGAGGATACCCCTTCTGTGCAGTCTCCAGCTGAGGTGTACACCCTGGCAGTGTCCCCTGTGGCCTTGCCAGGACCCCCACACCTCCAGCCTCCCTCTCACATAACAGGTTAGACCAACAGATCATAAAAAACCTTGACTCAGCGTTCGTCCTAAATTATCATCAAATGCAGCAGCTCTTCCTCTTCTTTAAGATCCAGGTGTTTGTTTACCAGCAAGAAAAAAATGTGTCTTATGTTGAAATTGTTCCTTTGGTTTGCAGAAGGCCCCACTGGAGCTCAAATAGCACGTCACAGTCTGAGTTACATCCAGGAGATTGGTAACGGCTGGTTTGGACAGGTTTGTGCCATCGGAATGTAATATTCTCTGGTGCTTTGTTTTTGCTAATATTAAACGCTGCCCCTTGTCTATGTGTCTTGATAAGGTGCTTCTAAGTGAAATCTACACGGACCCAGGGGGCACCAGAGTGGTGGTGAAAGAGCTAAAGGCTAATGCTGGCTCCAAGGAGCAGAATGAGTTTCTGCAGCAGGGAGACCCATACAGGTAACGCACTAATATGATTGATCAAGTTTTTCTGTAATATGCAACTGCATGGTATTGGTATTTGAGGCAAACGGAATAGAGTGGTTACATTTCATTGGTTTGTCTTTCCAGAGTGCTGAGGCATCCAAACATCCTGCAGTGCCTGGGGCAGTGTGTCGAAGCGATTCCCTTCCTGCTTGTTTTCGAATACTGTGAGATGGTGAGTCTCTGCATTTGGTCTTAGAGGTGTAGTCCACCAGTTCTCATTGTGGATGTGGTCCAAAGAGGTCCACTTATTTACAGTTGGTTATTTCAGCTCTTCCTCATTCTTTCGAGGCCATTAGTCGAGATATTTGACAATTAGCCCCAGTCACCCTGTTAAGCCCGCATCCACACGCCTGTCTGAACTTTCAAGAGCTTTCTTTCTAAACCCAAATTTAGCCTCCTGCATTTTGGTGTTTCCCCATACGTCTGACTCCATTGGGGCATTTGATTTATTCACTCTTCCTCTTTTTTTCTATTCTCTGGGCTTCTTGCTGTCACCCTGACAGGCGGGAGCTCCCTCCCGTCTCCGAGCATCCTGCTTTTCCTTCCTAAATCCTAGCGCTAGTCTAAGCCCGGGACTTCTCACATTCCCACCTCGCCCAGTAAAGCAACAGGCTTCATTTACACTCTGGTGTCAGCTCCAGCAGCTGCTGTGTTTTATTGGTAGCACCTTGTCTGGACTGGATACCGATTTAGTTTTGCGTTTTGTAATGAATGTAGATGATATTGAGAGAAATTTATTTATTTTGTTGAACTTAAAACAAGAACAATAAGGAACAATGGCGGTTGTGTACAATAGCGTTTTCCTCAAACAAGACCGGGGAGGGAGAGGGGTTGTGGGATGTGAACATGTGCATTTGTTTTCGTCTCGGTATTGCATTTACTACCAAGCAAGTGCCGATCCACACCAGAGCGGGACCGGCTATAGCGACCCGCAACATCTCTTTTTCTCGGGACACAAACATTGTTCAACTCACGATGGGGTGAGTGCTCAGTCAACGCCTCAGTCAACCTCTTTTTTTTTTTTCTCTCTCTCGCAAGTGGTCAAGGCGTATAGTGCAACAGATCCACCACTCGGAAAACACCATATCGCTAGATGCCGGGCAAAGTCTTTTCGCCAGGCACAAGATCTGGCCCAAAAAGAAAAGTGACTTTACATACAAAAGAAATGCAGAAATGTCGTTTCTTGTCATTAACAATATTCTTGATTATGTAATTTCAGTGTTGCATTTTGCACAGCATCAATGTATTAAATGTTCTTAATACATCCATATCAAATTAAGCTCTACTGTCCATGTACTTTTTGTATCATTTACATTATTAATAGCCCACTCATCGCTAACACCTCATCATTTGTGCAACACAGTAACAAGTGCAGCCCATCTTGTTGAACGTGCCGGGCTGGTCATTGCACTTGGTTGTTGGGCTCAGGGTATTGTCAGCTGCCCAGACCTGGCCCTTCTCCTGGCATTGTGTGTGCCCAGGCCAGCTCCACGTGTGCCTGTAGTAACGACAGGACATGGAAATGAGTCAAGGCGAATGACTTATCACAAGTCTCTGGGAGCCATTAGGAAAGATGCCACGATGAGGAATCGGTACTGTATATCGAAGGTGATAATGTGTGAAGGCAAGCACAACTGAGTGATGTCTATGCTTGTTATTTACGGTTGGTTAAATACTTTTTAGGCTTCAGACCAATTCTCGAAATTCCCATTTTTCTTCTTTAATTGAATATTGTAGTGGGATATCAAATCGCCTCCCTCTTACTCAATGTATAACAGTATTTGTCTGCGGTTCACTCTTCTTTGGGTCATGTCAATCACCCTCCCGATGTTGAAACATTAAAAGTGACGCCGCAGCCAAGTAGTGGACAAGGTGAATCCCAAAAAGTTAATATACTGGGATGTTCCCACTGACAAGCTGCTGATTGATAGTGTTTTTTCTGTCCCATATCACCCGTGCCAGGTAACCCTGACTCAAAGCATTTTAGACATCAAAATACATCAGGCAACTGGTGCAGGGGCCACAGAATGTCACATACCGTAATGTGAGTGGCAGCGTCTAATGCCTGGGTCTCCTCCTTGGTGCTGGGCCAAGACATTAGTCAGACCCTTCTCTGGTTCACAGCGTTTGAACCCAGCTAGCAAATGTTTGGCTCCCCAAAACTCTCAGACTTCCTCACTTATTGCGGCTATTAAAGGGTGGCCGCACAGCCTAATGTTTTTCTCCGCTTACACTCCGCCTCTGACCTTGTAGTTTATGTCATGTGTTCATCTGACCCTCGGACATTAAAATTGCTATGTGTGTAATTGCGCAACTCTATATAGTAGGTCTGCATTGTACTGACTGCCAGTAACACAAGCCTAAAATAACGGAATTGTTTTTTATGTAACAGTCATTTGTTGTTTTGAACCAATTACAATTACACCAACCCCGGGCTTATTGACCACACCAAAGGTTTAATTGTTTTGTCCTGTCAAGCACAACTCGTATTGTTTCATTGACCACATCTGAACCACTTGGAACACGACCTAATCACCTGCTGCCGAGCCCTCACCCCGAAGACAGTGACTCATATCAGTTACCATACATTTAATATAGCTCTTCTGTGAAGAGGTCCTCTGAGAAGCCTGCTGCAGGCAGATTGTGTATGTGTGTGATTGAGGGGATGGACCAACCTCAAGTGATTACACACTTGTCTTCTAATGGTCTGCTCTGCATGTTCTGGGGTGACCCCAGGAAATGAACGTTTGTAGACTCATTCAGATGAGTAAAGTGCACACTTGTACACAACTATGGGCACTTTAATTCTTGCTCAAGCTTGCAGGTGGGGAGCAGTCTTTTAATCCTGAAGTCCTTGACAGACCCTTTACTTGTTCTAATTTGTTCTGTTAGAAATAATCACAAATTTAAATTTCCCAAATGTAAACGGTAAAACATTTGTAGTCAGTTTAAAGCTCTCAGAGCAGCCTGCCGAGAGACACATTCTATATTTTACCCTACACACACGAATGAAAAGCACAGGTGCTCAGATGAGCTGCTCCTCTCTGTGAGGATCTTTGTGCCCACAAAAGAAATGCTGTGTCTTAAAAACAGAAAAAAAAAGATTTAATATCTTATAATAATAATATGTTGACTGTTGCAACATAATACTTTTCTCACATAGATGTATCATTCTCTTTTCTTGTAAGTCAGCTGGACTTGGGTTGGGGACAGTGAGTGGCATCGACTGATATGAACTGGCCTCTTTTATTTATAAATGTCTGTGACACTTCATCAAGCTCCACTAAACAGGGTTGTCCTTATTTGGTGTCCTTCCTGAGCAGTTTACAGGAGAGTCTACTGCCTCTTTGTGGCAGCTCCTCATATTGCAAATAATTTATAAACTGGTCATTGATTGATTGACCATTGACTGGTCATGACTTACTATTACAGAATCTTTTATGGGTTTAAGCTCAGAGCTAAAGGATTTGTGTTTTTCAGGGTGATTTGCGAGGCTACATGTCCCAGCAGGATTGGATGTACCGAAATGCAGAGGTTTTGCAGCTGCAGAAGATGGCCTGTGAAATTGCTGCTGGTGTCACTCATCTTCACAAGCACAACTTCCTGCACAGGTACCAAACCCCATCGTCTGCTTGGATTTCTCTAAAGTAAATTAAACACTTTTCAATGTAGCACCTCCAAATATGGACGTTCCCCAAGCTTGGGGGTATATCCGTACTTTTACTCTAACTTGTATAAATATTGTTTCCAGATTAGAAGAGCCATGCTAACATGTCTCTTTCCTACCCTAGCATTAAAGTCTGCAAATAACAATTATTGTAAAATGAATAATTGTAAAGACTTTTTGTTTCACTTCAGTGAAAACTGCAGTTATAGTCCTCTCCAAAAAAGGTGTGTGCGGCAAAGCGGCTGTGTCTCATTCTCATTTTTACCCCTGCGTGTATGGGATCTCTGCAGACCCGCAGCCGCAGCTACGGGGGTGTCAGGATTGTGTGGATTGGGGGTAACATACGATGCTCAACTCATCAGCTCTATTTTGCATGCTCAGAATAAGCCGGGTCAGCTCTGATTACTCAGCTCCCATGCATTGCCACAGTGTCAGCTGTCCACTGCCAGAGGGATATGATGATTCTGCTCTTTGAGTGTAAATGGATAGCCTCATATTTGTGGTAGCTTTATACCATGGGTTACAACTCAACAGTGGTATAAAGACTTCTTTATCTGCAATTGCTGAATTAGATGAATGCTGTCACAGCATTGGAAAGGACATTAACACAGAGGCTTCTGTTTTATATATGCATACATACTATCTTCAATGAAGGTACTTGAGTCATCTTCTGTACTCAGTAGTTGAAGTCTCGATCGTTTCGCCTCTCCAAAAGGCTTTGTCAGCTGATGGACAACTCCTGTACGACTGAGAGCTTACACAGACTACATACATATTAGTTTTTTTCACTTTTATGCCATATATATATATATATATATATATATATATATATATATATATAACATATAACATATAAACATCATGTTGTCAGATTAAACCTAATTAAATGATAGAAATACGGGATTTGTTGGCTCACAAAGGCAAAGGTTAGAGTGACAGAATTACAAAAAAAGAAAGGCTCCATCGATCATCCAGGGGTTTCAGGGGCTCGACCCTGACTGCTACACTTGTGTCACCGATGCTTGTTGTTAGTTGAGTAATGGCGATTTGGACCTTGTGTGAAGGGAATGCGTATGAGCAAAGGAGAAACCAAAGCCTCCCTCTACACTTACAGCACACACCTGCCTGTCCAGTGGCCTCACAAGACATCCTCTTGTGGTAAACATAGAAACCGCAAATTACTTGGCACTGAATGACCTCCGGTGCTTCAGTATAACCTAGTTTTTGTAACGTACATTTATGCCTGTAAGACTGTAATTATTTGTTATTTATATGTAATGATAATCATTTTTTTCAAATTTTGTAGTGATCTTGCCCTAAGAAACTGCTACCTGACAGCTGATCTTACAGTTAAAGTGGGAGACTATGGAATTGGACCATATAGATATAAGGTAAGAAAACTATTTGATTGATAGGGGACGATAAGCCTGAGGAAACCCTGTGATTACAATAAAAATGACATTGAAAACAACAACTTTTGTTTTTAAAAGGAGGATTACATCATCACAGAAGATGATTTGTTTGCCCCTCTTCGCTGGTTGGCACCGGAGCTGGTGCGTGAGCGCCATGGAGGTGTCATTACGTTGGAGCAGACCAAGGCCAGCAATGTGTGGTAAGTACCGGCTGTGCTACACCCATGTTCTAATTCAGATGTGTGTAGCACGTTACTAGGCCCAGTGAAGATTTTCAAATATGTTTTACAAGTCAACATTGAAAATCGCTGCTGCCTTTTCTGCCATAGTAAAGATTGGCTTTGGTCAAGAAAAATAAATACACTGACACGCCAGCCTCGAGCATCACACCACACTCCACACTGTAAAGTCCTTCAGCCCCCCCCCCCGCTCCCCAAAAATAATAAGGAATCAATATGTTGTTGTTGGAATCATACGTTAAAAATCTTTATGTTGAAAGGGAAACCATCCTAATGAAGTAATCAATCAGTTGAGTGTGAAGTCATGTCATGCACTCCTTGAGATATACATTTTGTCTTACTTTGCGCAGGGCCTTGGGGGTGACTTTGTGGGAGCTCTTTGAGAATGCCAACCAGCCGTATCCACATCTTTCTGACCGCGAAGTTCTCAATCATGTGATCAAAGAACAACAACTGAAACTGTTTAAGCCGCAGCTGGAGCTCCCATACTCCGACAGATGGTGAGTACGAGAAATGTATGGGTCAGGGATGACGCATCTTATAAACAAATCTGGCAAATCCTTTTTTATTGTATCATGCTACTCTAACAATGGCCGTAAATCACTGTCAATGGCAGTTGATGAAACTGTTTAACAGTTTAAATGCAGTATTTATTTTTAATTCCCAGAAACATGTTGAAGAGTAAATGTTAGATTCCCTTACAGTACCAAACCAAAAACATAGGGCTCTCTGGGCTTTCTGATTGGACAATTGGCTGTGGGTTGGATTGGAACGCGTTTAATTGATGCCTGTAAAATCAGGTTAGATTTGAAAGTGTCGAGTTCATATCTGCGGACATGATGGGCAATGTTTGTTGTATTAATGGTAATAATCGTACCTCTGACATCAACCTGCTTGATTGTTGCACTTGTAGGTATGAGGTCCTGCAGTTCTGTTGGCTGTCCACTGATAAACGCGCCACAGCTGAGGAGGTTCACCGCCTGCTGATCTATCTGCGCATGCAAGGCCAGAAGGACATGGAGGAGGACTTTGAGCAGCGCTGGGAAGCTCTGAAGCCAAATCCCACTGCACGGCAGACGACCATCAGCCACTCCTCCTTCCCCATCCTCGACCAGTTCAATGACGACGCGCTTCGCCAGGAGATAGACGAAGTTCTCACTGTCACTGAAACCAGTAAAGGCCTCAGCTTTGAGTATGTTTGGGAAGCAGCCAAGCATGACCACTATGAGGGCAACCAGGCACGCTCGGGCATGGACACCACTCTGAACTACCACAGCATGTTCTTCCCTGCGTCTACAGAGGATATCCAGGCGCATTTCCCCGAGCCTTCTAACAGAGCTGCCGACAGTCATAACACTGATTCAGGGACACCAGGGATTGTCTCTGTGTTTGACGCCCAGCAACCGTCCAATGGGAATGAGTATTACATCCAACTGGAAGATCAAGGGGAAAGTGCAGTTGGGGAAAATGCCTCAAGAGGGAAAGATGTGGACAATAGACAAGACTTTGTTGTTCTACAGGACGTCCGGCTGGATGAGTCAAGCACAGACGCAGACTTTTTCCACCAAAGTATTGACTCCAAGGACTCCTATTTACCTGATAGTCACATTTGGTCATCTTTAGAAAACGACAGCCCGTACCACACAAATATTTTCACAGAAGAATCCAAGCATGATGACTCTCCCTTGTGGAGACAAAATTTGTTAGAGCTTCCAGAACGCAGTAGAAACCCGTTTCATGAAGATATTGCCCCAGAGGTAGACTCAGATAAAAACTACGGGGCATCATTTTTAGGTGATAGCTCAGGGGCGTTTTACTCTACTGATTTGGCACAAGGTGGTAAAGATGCAAACACAACAAGGCTTCATAACACAGAAAACCTCACGGACAATTTTATGTTTTTAAACGACCACAGCATTTTGAAAAGGTCTAGTTTCTCCAGTCTGCAGCAGAACTTTCTCTCACCCGGTGTAACGCATGAACCAGAGGAACGATTCAAAATGACCTCATGGGATAACTTTGACAATTTGGGCAACTTGAGCTTTGCAGATTCTTATTTAAAACCCACTTTGAGTAGCACAGGACAGAAGGGTTTGCACACCAACAAGGAGTTTGGTCAGTCGCCGAGCGGAAATGAAACCCTGGTGCCTTCTATCACCGTGGAAACTGAGGACAACACGACTGACCTGATGCCCCCTCAAAGCCGTTCTGAAGATTTGAGTCCCCTCGAGTCTACTGACCGAGGGATAGACTCTGGTTTTGACTCTACCTCGGATAGGTATGAATCGTTAGCAGTTGACGCGGACCAAACAATTTCTGTAAGTGCCACTCTAGACTCTGTGTGCGCAGATGCCAAAACTCCTAGCTCTGAAGATGAGCTTTTCACTTCAGATGGTGGCGTCCAGCCTTTAGCAAGTGGCATGCCTGAAAATGTCATACACAGCGAAGATTTGACCAGCAATGACCTCTTTAGTGAGCTGATTGAGGATGCAGACATTGAGTTGGAGACCACTCTTTCTGATCATGAAGAACCTTTTTTAGACAATAATGCAGAACAACTACTTAGATCGAATCTGCTGGTCTCTGGTCCGTCTTTGGATCAAATCAGCCAGGACAGTTTACTTGAAGACAGCATATCTACAACATTAGCAATAATGGAGAACACAGCTGAAACACCAGATTCTCTAGACTCGTACGATATCCACACAATTGGCGAGAAGCAAGAAGATTCAATTGTCCAGGCCGCCTCCAGCAAACTCCAACCTCCGTATAAAATAGCGGATAGTGGTTATGAAACGGAAAACCTGGAATCTCCAGAGTGGAATTCCCAACCTGGAGTCAAAGATCCCGTCCAAAATGGGATAATTGGTGACAGTGAAAC
Source organism: Proterorhinus semilunaris (assembly GCA_021464625.1). Taxonomy (NCBI): domain Eukaryota; kingdom Metazoa; phylum Chordata; class Actinopteri; order Gobiiformes; family Gobiidae; genus Proterorhinus; species Proterorhinus semilunaris. The sequence continues at coordinate 21,677,722 of CM038352.1, read as the reverse complement.
CGAGCCCGGGGCAGAGTCTCAAAATTTGGTCCCACCTGAAATAGTTATATCGAACGCCGAGAGGCTTGGCGATGCTAGTTCGGAGGAGCACGCAGAAGAGCAGGGCAACGACACCCCCGCTCATCCGCCGATCATAAGCAGCCACTACAGAGACTCCGCCTACTTCTCGGACAACGAATCCGAACCGGAAAAGAAGCTGGAGGAGACGGCAGCAGAAGCCTATCCGGAGGTCACGACTTGGTTGAGCAGTGCACATGCACAGATTGAAAGTGAAGCGCAAACTGTAGAGGAGAACTCAAATACAGTTATAGACATTCCTGAACTGTCAGTCAAAGTTGTAGACACTTCCGACACACAAGTTGACAGTTTAGATACTGCAGAACATGATACTTTTGTAAATAATGAAGAAAAAAAAAAAACATTTATTAGCAACCACGACGAAGTAGCTGAAAATTCAGAGTTTTCTCAAAATCTGGACTCCATGGACCAACCAGAACCATCCACTCAATCGCATGACCTTTCTCCATCTGATATCCATGAACTTACCAATCACACCAGGCTGCATGCTGGCACGGGCCCCAAAATCAAAGAGCCCGACATGGAGGGACGGTATCTGGGCAGGCTGGACGGGCACGAAGACGGCATGGAGGCGGACGAAGAGGATGAGAACAGCGATGACTCTGATGAGGACGTGCGTGCCTACAGGCTCAACAGCTCCAGCTCCGACAGCGAGGACGAGACGGCGCACCCCGTACCCCTGGTTATTTCAGACGACACCGGGGCCAAGAACCTGAGGAGCCTGCTGAAGCCCACCTCGCTCAATGTCGACACCATGTCTCTGGTCCTGCCCGCGGCAGTCAGCGCGGATAATGCCAGGAGAGCTGTCTCCTTCTTTGATGATGTCACCGTGTACCTCTTTGACCAGGTAACGTGTGATGATCGGAGTATGTCATACGTCCACCACTAAAGACTCTTGAGATAAACTTTTAACAGACCGTAAATAAATAAAATGAATACACAGTTTGGAATTTCACACATTTCTGTCTAAATTGGTCACTGAATGTGGTCTGATCTTTATCAAAATCACAGGAATGATTAAACAGTGTCTGCTTAAAGGAAAACCCATCCTAAAATCCACTTGTTTTTGCTGATAAACTGTATAAATGAGTGTCCAATAGTGTGGTCTACATATTGTGGTCATAATTTTGGCACTTTAGTGCAAATTATTAGATCAACTTTATGCCTAAAACTGTGAGTGATGCGCCAACTACAGGCGATCTGTCTTCACTGCATTGGATTTTTTAATTTGGTGCCACTATTTGCGCAGGCGTGAAGGCTGACGTCAGTTGTGCCGCTCTGGGCTATAAAAGCGGCCCAGTCTCGCTCACACCCCGTAGCGATTTTAGTGTATATTGTTTATTGAACTGTATTGTACTACTGTGTAGTCGCTGGACCTCCATGCTCGGACTCTGTTTACGAGTTGAAGTAAATATGTCAAATGACTCAGGCCTGTCAATCACCGACCCAGAGCCCTAGCACCCCCCCACCCCTCCCACACGCTCCTTAGTCCTCCAGGCAACGCCCCGCTCTGGAAGGGGGGGGTTAGTTAGACTTTAAACTAATACCACCCAAACATTTACATTTTTATTGACATTTACATATTTTTATTGAAGTAAGTACACCGTCTGAATCTCGCTGAACTGCAGCAGTTTTGTAAAGAGGATTCATCCTGATCGTTGTGAGCGTCTAATCGGCTACAGAAAAGCAGTCCTTGCTGCAAAAGAAGGATCAGCCAGTTATTTAATACAAGGGTTCACTCACTTATTCCATGCATGTTGTGAATGTCTCATGTTTTTCAGAAAAATATCTTGATAAACTTGTGAATTCATTTTTCTATTGATATCACGTTGTCCAGGCTCCCTGCACCAGACTTCACAGTGAGGAGAGGGTTTTGATGTTGGTGTGCTGTTCCATTTTCCCCCCACACATGACATTGTGTGTTCCTCCCAAACTACTCGGCTTTGGGTCAAACAGTCCATTTAATATTTTGCCAGTAGTGCTGTGGAGCATTCAAGAGCACTTTTTCAAACCAAAGTTGAATAGTTTGGGAGGAACACACGTCGTCGTCAGGATGAATCTTAGACCATTCCTCTTTACAAAACTGCTGCAGTTCAGCGAGATTCAGGCAGTGTACTTACTTATTCCACGCTCTCCTGTCAATGTTTACCTGTTATGGCCAATAAAAATATGATCAAATGTAAATGTTTGGGTGGCATTAGTTTAAGCAGACACTGTTTAATCATTCCTGTGATTTTGAAGATCAGACCACATTTAGTGACCAATTTAAGCAGAAATGTGAGAAATTCAAAACGATGGACTTACTTTTCTCCCCAATGCTGGGTTTCAGGTGTCATCAAAGGCCTATCATATTATATAGAGGTACAATTATTTAGTTTTTGAGGAAATGTTGGTCTTGTACAGAGAGATCATTAACCCAGTGACTATTAATCATTTTTGTAATTCATACATTTTCTTTTTCGACTTGTGAAAGTGTAATGCAGTTAATAGTAAAAACTGGCTCCTGCCCCCAGTGGCACATTCTAGAACCTGCAATAGTATTCCTCATGTGATCTGTGTATAAAATCCAGATTCGGTTCACACATTTTAGACATACCCAGGAACATTAGCACTTGCGCAAGGACTGAAATATGAACGTCGGAACTTACACAAGAATCTCAAGCATTTCTAAACATGTTTCCTGACTTCTAAAGTTTCTTAACTACAAGGAGCCAAGATACGTTTTTTTACGGTTTTGTACAGCCTTAAGATGGTGATTTGACATTTGTGAACATTCAAAATGTATTTTAATTAATATTGCAACTCTAGCAGTATGAGCGATGTTTTTTTTTTGGTATTGTGTCATGTAATCAAACTCAACTTTGTCTTTGTGTGTGTGTGTGTGTGCGTGAAGGAAACACCCACCAAAGAACTGGGGGACCACTTGGGAAGCTCAAATAGTCAGGTCCCAGAGTTCAGCAGCCCGGGTTCCACTGCCAGCCTCCTGAACAGGTTCACCAACTCTGAGAGCTCCACAGACGAAGAGGGTGGCGGCTTTGAGTGGGACGATGACTTTTCATCTCCAGGTCCTAAAGCTCTGTCCACGTCCGCTGTGAGCAGCTTCTCCGCTCCCTCAGTCGGAGAGCCGCACTGGTCCTCCAGCTACTCGCGCTTCTCCATCTCACCTGCCAGCATCGCCAGCTTCTCCCTCACGCACCTCACAGACTCGGACATTGAGCAGGGAGGCAAGTTTGTTACTCAATTATAACTAAACACTTATTTTCCATCATGCTTTGAGTGAGTGACAGGGTGATTATCGTTGTGTGAACTCTTAGAAGAAGCATAATCATAATCGGTACACACACACAGGCTTTTTTTTTTGCTAAGAAAAATATTTCAAGCACAACAGAAATGCAGAACGGTAGTGTTTGATAAAAAAAAAATCATATTTACACATAAAACAATTACATTACTGTTCAAAGAAAATATGCTTCTATGTTGTGGTGCATTTGTTTTAAAATCATTTTATTTATTTTCTTTCAGGAAGTGGGGAAGATGGAGAGAGGGACTGAGGAGATAGTTTTCAATCCTCAACAACTGAACTGACAATTGAAAGTTGCACTTTTGTCGACTGATTTTTTTATTTTTATTTTTTGTTTGAAAAAAGTAGGGATGTTTATGAGGATTCGGAGGTGATGTTTTTCTCAGGCAGATTGTACGTTACACTGACAAGACCATGAATTAAATGGCTGCATCTCCATAAGACAGACGAGGCCCAGTAGCAATCTGTGCCACATCACTGCTTTCTTGTCTGCTTTTGTGTAATTACATTTTTCATGCAGTTTCTCTTGGGAGAGAAAAAAAAAAACACTAAATGGAGCTCTTCAATGTTTGGTTTCAGACTCATCAAGCACATTCCAGATTGTTGGGCTTTTGCCTCCACTTTCACTCCTCCTGTACTGCAACACAAAAAATCCACTTATGGGAGTTAAACGCAGTCTCATAGGAATAAGCTGTTCGGTTTTGTGTAAGAAAACATTTTTCTTGATCAACGTTCATATTGGTCATATTGTGTCATTATTTCAGTGGTTGCCTTTTTGCAAGAGTAAATTAATGTTTCATATCCTCCGCTTTGGAGACTTGACTTCTGTAGCATTACATGGGTTTAAATCCACGTAGGAAGAATCACTACTTTCTCGGCACTTCTCGCGTTTGAATAGTTGCAGTTTGATCTTTTTGAGATTTCTGTGAATGTGTGTTGGATCAGCTCTTCAAGAAGAGATTGAAGAAAGGAAAATCTATCCTCATGTTGCTTTGTGCTGTTTATCACTGGACTTATGGTAGTGCCTGTATACTCCTACACACCATACAAAACTAGTTCAGTGGGGATGTTTTATTTTTTTTAAATGTATTAAGCCGTTTGTGTACAGTTGTGCATTGGACTTATTGCTAATCAGTTTGTCTTGGCTGTAATTGTCCAGAGCACGAGCTGGTGTTTCTCTGGTGCAGGTGCTCAGGCCTCACACACACACACACGACACTAAGAACAAAACTGACTGCTGCTTTCTCGTCGTGCTTCACCCAACAGACTTACTGCCTTTACTTTACCGTCACCGCTTTTCTTCCTATGATGAACTGGTAAAAAAAAATATATCAAGTGTTCGATTGTTTGTCTGACGCAACACAACCTGGAATATTCTCAAACTGTAGCTCATGCAGTGATGGCTTTTTCGCCTGGTTCTGATCTGAAGAGTGGGAGGTCTGGCACCGCAGCGTCTTTGACGAACCTCTGTTGAACCAGCAGTCTGTGTTTCAGTTAAACTTGAAGATATATTTAAGGAAATTTTATTTGATTTCAGTATACATTTTTGCTTAATCTTGCACATTTGAAAAATGTAATTTAATGTTGAACTGTACTGATGTATATAAATGTTGATTTTCTGTTTGTAAATGGGAACAGTCTATTTGATTTAAAGGTATGAGGTTTCATTTTGTAAATTAAACGGATTCAAATCAGTCATCAGCTGAAGGCGGTTATATCTCGACAGAATGCACATGTGAACTTTCCTTAGATTTTAAAACGGTAATATTTTTACTTCATACTGTTCATGCTTCGTGTAATTAAATGAAGTGTTTATAATTACACTGTTTAATATAAAAAATAAAAATAAACATGAACTTAAGGTTAAGGTATACTTCACTGTGTATGCAGTATTTTATTTTCTGCCTTCAACGGCACTCTTGTACCTGCTGTACAGTATAAGACTGATCACATCGGTCTGAAGTTTGTGGATCGTAGCTCAGTGTGAAATGTAAAATAACTCAACATTTATTTTTATTTTGCAGTTCAATCCACTTGTAAAATTGATGTCAGCGACAGGATTCAGGTTAAACTATTTATTCGAAGTAGACATAGCTTTTGTTATTGCTGGAGATAATCTTTCTGACATTGCAATATGTTTAGACAAATTACTTTGCAATATATATCTGTTTAAAATCATCTCCCAGGAAGAAGTACTTCATTAGTGTGGGCAAAAATACTGTCAGGCAAGATGAATGACGGAACAAACAAACGCATGTAAATAAATAAAGCTTAAGTAGACATGTGCAATTAAATAACAGGCAAATCACGCAACACTAAACACACTAAGGTTGAAGATGAGTAAGGGTAACTGGGTTTTTGTGAAGACTAAGTGATGCCCAAGACGTAGCCCTTAATACGTCACTGGATTTTTAAGTTCTAGCATTCTTCCCACACTTGCATGATTTCTGGCTTTGGAATCAAGAGAGCTTTAACATTCATTCATCGCATCGACAAAGTCACGTATATATCCAGTGATTGCAGAGAACAGTCTGTGAATTTAAAGACAGATCCAGAAGTCAGGGGCATTGTTACCGGTGCTTAAAATGTACAGTATATCAGAAGTTTCTGGGACACTATATTTCCCGGACTCTCAATCCCCACGATTTGCGAGAAAAGGGAGTGTGTTAATCACTGGTTGTTACACACCCACAGCTCCACCATTTTCCAGGCTAGGGAGGCGCGAAGGAGCCGGGCTGCGAGGGCCAGAAGGGGTGGGGTTTGTGCTTCGAGGCGCTTCAGCTGAATTACCCCTGACAGTGATGTGCTCCCATCCTCCCTAAAGGAAAACGTACAGTACTCATCAGATGTATTCAGCTCCATCTATACACCATATCTTTACTGTAAGCTCAAGTAAACAGTCAGTAAATAACTACAACAAAAAGCATATTATACGACATACCCCAATACCAAAGTCCCAAGAATGTCCTTTAGGCTGCATTGGTCCAACACCAACTCTGTGGCATATGGCCCCTGGGGTCTCCATTGGAAATCCTGGCACCCCTTCTGCTATTGTCCACACCTGGGCAAATGTGTAAAGCTCATAAGGATAATGTTCTGGTGGTCACCAAATCACTGGCATGAACCTGTATCATATCAAGTTTCACATGAACAAACCTGGTCCAGGGGGCCCACAGAGACTTTTGTGACGTTGTTGGAGATGAGCTCCCAGGCCGAGCCTTGAGGGTAACTCGGAGTCAAGCCCTGTCTGTACCACAGGTTACCTGCAGTCAAAATAAAGCCACTTTACTTGATGTACTTTGTTTTGGTAAAATCTCATGGTGGCTGATTCTTCTCACCGTTTTCATCCACAGCAAACACTGACGTCCGACCCACTGACAGTTGTTTCAGAGTTTGACGAGGAGGAGATGGGATGTGATACCAACATTCCCCTGTGGGGGGAGCAGAGACATGGCTCAGTGAAAGGATACAAAACAATGCAACCATCCAGTTTATTCTTTCAGCCTCACCAGCTGGGTTCTGAGGCGACACAGAGCCTCTGTAAAACACAGATCCATCCTTGGCTATAGCCCACACCTGGTGAGCTCCACCGATAGAAACAGACTTAAAAGGCTGGTCTGTGCCAACGTGTAGCCAGGAGCTCCCCTGTGGAACACAGACAAACAACACGTCCCAAATGGTTCCTGTTCATTAGAGCATCATACAAGAGCATCACTCTGTGTCCTTACAGCAGGGCACTGAGAGGTCACTCCCAGTCTGCACAGGACATCCCCCTTCTCACTGATGGCCCACACAGGCACATGCTCCATCCTGCACTGGGCCAGACAGGGCATCAGGGAGATGTCACTCAGAGGGATGGGCGGGACCTGTTGCCATGGTGCTCGCAGTGCGATCTTGCACTTTCTGTGATCAAAGTAACAAATGAGAGCAGGTAAACAAAATCACAGAAAAGTGGAGAGACGCCTGCACCTTATCCATCTCCTTCTTCTGACAAAATCTTTCATGGTTTTGTGGCCGTGGAATGTTCTGAAGGAGAAGACTTGAGCTGTTACGTTGTTTAAACATTTACTTTGAATAAGGTTGTCCACTAGAGTAGCTACATACACTGGGAAGTCTGCTGCATATTGCCAGCCTTCCTTGTCAGTGCCACCAGGAACATTGTAGTCCACAGCCCATTCGGAAACCTTAACATAAAAGGGTAACCGAGGCATTATTAAAGCAGATACAGTGCCTCTCGAAAGTACACATTTTTTGTCATGTTTACAACCCTAAACAAAGATTTTATTTCGAATGTTTTTACTGAAAGTTCACACACAGGTAACAGACAACTGTGAAGTGAAAGCAAAATGATACATGATTCTGTTATTTTTCAATAAATAGAAAAGTGGGGCATGCACAAGTATTCATACAGCATGACTTAATACTTTGTGGAACCCCCTTTTGCTACAATAACAGCTGCAAATCTTTTGGGTTATGACTCTACAAGGTTTGCACATCTAGAGACTGACATTTAAGCCCATTCCTCTTTACAAAACAACTCAAGCTCTGTCAAATTAGAAGGAGAGCGTTTGTGAACAGCAGTTTTCAGGTCTTTCCACAGATTTTCAATAGGATTTAGGTCAGGACTTTGACTGGGCCATTCTAACACATTAATATGTTTGTTTTTAAACCATTCCATTGTAGATTTAGCTTCGTGTTTAGGGTCATTGTCCTGCTGGAAGGTGAATCTCCGCCCCAGCCTCAATTCTCTTGCCGACTTCAGCAGGTTTTCCTCCAAAATGTCTCTGTATTTGGCTCCATCCATCTTCCCAACTATTCTTACAATCCCCCCAGTCCCCGCTGAGAAAAAGCAGTCCCATAGCATGATGCTCCCCCACCACCAAGGCCATGGGAACCCAGGGTGCTGACGGCGCTGCAGCACCCCCTGGTGGGTAGTTTGAGAACTGCAGGCAATATTAATAAATAGGAAATATGCACACAAAAAAGCGTTTTTGGGGTAAATTTTTTTCCTCAGCACCCCCTAACTAAAATGTCTTCCCACGGCTCTGCCCACCACTGATGAAGCCCCCGAAACTGGTGAGCATCTACAGTTGTGCGAATCTCTTTTCACGTTTCCAAGTGTTTGTGCCATACATAACGTTTTGCATTTGGGCCCAAAAGTTCAATTTTTGTCTCATCTGACCAAAGCACCTTCTTCCGCATGGTAGCTGTGTCCTCCATATGACTTCTAGCAAACTTCAAACGGGATTTCTTATGGCCTCCTTTCAATAATGGCTTTCTTCTTGCCCCTCGTCCATGAAGGCCAGATTTGTGTAGAGTACGACTTATAGTTGTCCCATGTACAGATTCCCCCAGCTCAGCGGCAGTACGTCGCAGCTCCTCCAGAGTTATCTTGGGGCACTTGGTTGCATTTCTGACCAGTGCTCTCCTTGCTCGGTCTGTTAGTTTAGGTGGACGGCCGTGTCTTGGTAAGTTCGCAGTTGTGCTATACTCTTTCCATTTCCAAATGATGGATTGAACAGTGCTCCGTGAGATGTTCAAATCTTGGGAAATCTTTGTATAACTTAACACGGCTTTAAACTTCTCCACAGCTTTATCCCTGACCTCTCTGGTGTGCTCCTTGGCCTTCATGATGTTGCTTAGTGACCAATACACTCTGACCATAGCTCTGAGGCCCTCACAGAACAGCTGGAATTATACTGAGTGTAGATTACGCACAGGTGGCCTCTATAATGGTTAGGGCAAGGTGTGAACATTCATTAGGACTGTTATAAAGGCAATTTAATGCACTCCGAAAAATGCTGCATGAATACTTATGCACGCCCCACTTTTCACTTTTCTTTTTTTTTGAAAAATAACAGGATCATGCATCATTATGCTTTGACTTCAAAGTTGTCTGTTACTTGTATGTGAACTTTCAGTAAAAAATTCAAAATAAAATCTTTACGTTTAGGGTTGTAAACATGACAAAATGTGCAAAAGTTCAAGGTGTATTAGTACTTCGTAAGGCACTGCAAGTATTTTAGATTTGTGCATTATTTGGTATTTCATACCCAGGACCACTGAGGGGAGGGCGGGTGTGTTGTGCTTTTGGTGCATTCCTTCAGCCCACTCTCATCACTCCACATTGGGCGATCTGTAGGAAGTCCCCTGGAATAATAATGATTTAAAATATATATATATATATTTTTGTAAAGAGAAACAGTGAAGTAACAAGTAAAAATGTAGACATCATACTTGTCCGTGTATCCAGTCATGGGGTTCCATCTTTGATTTTCATACACATATATATTTCGGACATCTGTTTGCTGTGGCATCTCAGCTGCAGCTCCTACAAGCACAGTGCTCAGTAAGATTGTGCAAATCTGGGGGATGTATGTTTATTTCGTTTATTTTTTTAAACACACATGTTGTGGTAAAAGCTTGTTTCCATAAAAAAATATATATAAAAAAAATGATAATACGTTAACAACATATTTGTATTGCCTTGTCTGGTACTGCTTTGTGTTGCTATGTCATTTGTAAAATATCTCAAATTTCTCTGTAAACATGGTGTCAGGATTGCGCCAGTCTAATTTCTTTTGGGTTTGTATAAAATATGACACTTAAATATTTCGAAGCAAAAACAGAAAAAAGAAAGTGTGAAAAGTATAATTACATTGAAACAGAGTAATATTGTTGTATTGAGTGGGATTCTTTCAGCATTCAACATCAAACCGAAGCTGCAAACTCCTCACACACTCCTTCAACCTTGAATTACAGGCACTCAGCAGCATGCAGATGATTGGGGTCACGGGGTAAACATAATCATGCATGCGTTTACCCTGCGTATTGTGGACCCAGGTGGTGCCGTCCCACCCGACGCCCCAAACCAGACCCAGACTGTTGGACTCTACACAGCGCAGGTGTCCCGGGACTTGCCGCCAGAACCTGCAGCACCACACAGCACAAGCAATGGCACACCAGCGTTATGTGTTAGTCACTTTAAGAAGCGGTTAGTAACTTAGCTTTGAGTTAGCGTGCAAGAACCAGATGTTATCGTCAGAGCAGCGTAGAGCAGCCAAAAGAGAAAAAAGTAGGTCGAGAAAAGATACAAAAATCGAATTGAAGTCTAAATCAACTTTGAAGCTTTTGTCACTTACAGATACTAAGTACAGTTACTTTGAAAAGCTACTCAGTACTGCCCGCCTCTGGGGTATTGGGTATTGTAGAAGGCAGAAGTCTTACATGAGATCACAGGAGAGTGCAGTTGCAGGGGATTCCAGTGCGAAAGAAGGCTCGTGAACCATAATGTCTCCCTTTGAGGTGGTGGACCAGAGAGCGTGTCTGGATGGTGGACCGCTGATCCCTCGACATTCACAGCAGCAGTCAGACAACAGGGACAACTAAATATGACCATAAGATAAACAATTACATGTTCAAGTATGCAAAATGAGACAGCATGGTGAGCTTGCGCTTGTAATATTACCCAGTCATTCATGTCCTTCTCAGTTTGTGCGGCGAGAACCAAAGGCCACCTCTGCCTGGTTCTTTGGGAGGTGTACACAGCAAAGGAATAGTAGCAGTCCCTGATAACTGGAACCAGTGCTGTGATTTCACTTATGAACACCTGAAGGTACTACAAGATAAACAGACAGAGGAAAGGCAAGACATGTTAATTTATACGATACATACAATATACTTTATTAATCCCGAAGGAAATTCAGTTCATCAGCTGCACACATAAGCCATACATAAAAACAACTGATTAAAAACTTGAAAACATTCAGTAAATAGGATAGTGCAGAGAATAAATAAAAGTACTGTAAAGCTATCCTTCCCATTTAGCCCCTCCCTCCCAAATATTTGTTATAGTCCAGTGCTGCGCCTGAAGTCCGCGGTGTACAGAGTGAAGAGGAGGGGCGCGAGAACCATCCCCTGTGGAGCCCCGGTGCTGCTAGTCACGGAGTCAGAGATGTTACTCCCCAACCAGACAAATTGTTGTCTGTCGGTCAGATAATCCGTGATCCGGGACACGAGGAGCGTGTTGACCTGCATATTGGTAAGCTTGTCTTTCAGGAGAAGGGGCTGGATCTCTCCCAATGGCCGCTGACTGCTCTGCTTTTTGACGACGACACTGGAAGCCGCCATTGCTCCACCTTTGCTGTAGTACCTCCATATGGCCGCTATTCCCCCATTGGAATGCATTAGACTTTAGACACCTTAAAAACAAGTTTAATGCCCGGTGCCTAATGGTTTAGAAGTGGCTAGAGCTAGATATTCCTCCTGTGATTACGCTGGGTTAAAAACAATCTGGGGCACCGGGCTGGTTATCGTAGTATAAATTTTAGAAATCTTGCATAATTAATGAGGGCCTGACTTTGATTGACAGGCAGTTTAGTCCATCGGCTAGAATGGGCGCGATTACAACAGAAATGCACGCCCATTACACGCCCCGCGAGGGCCAAGCAGGGCCGGGTCTACAGTCAAGATCCCTCCCTTATGCCCTTTTTAGGAACATGCTTCGTCAGAGCTGGAGAGGAGGAGCCTGTAAGTCCGCCATGTTTTCCCCCACGAATGTGGTCATTGTGGTAAACGGGGAGGAGTGAGGAGGAGCTGTCTATTCTTTTTTACAGTCTATGATCTCTCCTTATCAAGATGTGTGAGGGCCTGGTGCATTTCGTACACAAGGCAACTCAATGCGCCTTGTGACAAATTATGCTTAAGTTGTTGATTCTTTGTGTGTCGCTGTGCAAGTGTCAGCAGGGGGTTGCAGAGATTCTGTAAAGTAAAAGTAATGTACAACCAACCTTCTTCTCATCGTGCTGTGAGTAGTAAACAAAGAAAATGCTGTCTTTCTTGCCATCGGCCCTCGTTGATTGCTCCAGAGCCACACTCACGTCGACCCAACGCTGAGGCTTCCAGTCCCTCCACCAGCGCAGAGTCCCTTTCCGCACCCAGACGGACTGAGGAGGAGACCGAATAACATCAACAGCAATAATGAAAAATATATATTTTTTAAACTACAAAAGGTTTAAACTGATATAATCGTGACTAGTTACAATTAGCTAATAACATTTGAAAAAGACACTTGCGTTGCTTCTCTCCAGTGGTTTTCTGCTTGTGGTTTCTCTGCGTTCATGTTCTTCGTTCCAGGCGGCTGATTGGACAGGAGTGAGGGACACGGAACTAGTGAGGACACCTGACAGGAAGAATATATTACAACAAAATGTCTAATTGCGTTGTGTTTTTGGGGCACGCAAATATTTTAGTGATGTGACAATACATAAATAAAAGGGAGGCATTTTAGTTGAACAAATGCTGGAATATTGAGATTTTGATTCGATTTATTATGCATTTTCTAAATTGCAAAGATGTTCTTTACTCCTATCAAAATGGTTTCTTCTTTAACTAGCTTTGTGAATGAAAAGCTACATTGATTCTGATGTAGCGATAATCTTGACAAGTACTGCACATCTGTATTGTTACCTGTTGGACTGAGCCAGCTGATTCTAGACTCTGCATCCACATCACAGCCTGCTCCCGAGATCCAGGCCCACACCGGTCCGTCCTCTTCTCCCACCCTTTGGGGATTCTCCAAAGCCAACACGCCTGTGCTACTGTTGCCCAGAGTGCCTCCTGCCGCTTGTGCTTCCAGGTCCACGTTGCTCCATGGCAGGTCATGTGACACATCGTCTGGTGTGAGAAGTACTGGTGCAGGAGAGGGCTCGGCAGTATCCTCCTGTGGGACTTCTAAAATGGAGGGTTGAGATGCTGACGTTTTGTCCCGATCAGAAACTAGGCTGTTGATAAAACTGTCGCTTGCTGGGATAAAGGATTTAGGGGCGTTTTGAGGGGTGTCTTGAGTTAATGAGTTCTCTCCCCCCAAAGGCACGACAGAGGGGGCTGCTGCCTCCAGGGCGGGGGTGTCTGTAGTGCTGCTCTGTGCTTCTGCCGGACCCAGCTCTGTGTCCGAGTCAGTGCAGCTCAGGACAGACCCTTGAGATGCTTCTGTCAGCCGATCATCTCTTGTGTCAAATCAGAAAAAAATAATTACAATCTTTACTTACAACGGGACAAACTAATCAGAGTTTTCATTCCAGGAACTTTCCTATCCTAGTGACCCTTTTAATCACAAGACAAACATGACATTTGATTGTTGTTGTCTTTGTTTAATGCCATACTATGTAGCAATATACATTTCTGTTCAATTGGTACAAACGTCTGCACTGATTACAAGCTCAGCCCATTTTCAAGTAAAACAAAACACACACAAAATAATAATTGTGACAATATTATAATAATATCTCGTGTTATAATATCAACCCGACAAATGAATTATGTCTTCTGTCTTTGTGCTTGACCTTAACTTAAGTACTGAGAAAGTGTCAAACCAAATAACCCCATTCAGGATGGAAATAGTTTTTAACACACGCTAGCCATGGGTGATCCCAGCCTTTTGCCATCCATCATGGCGGCGTCAATAAACGTCATGCAACTGAGAACAGTCAACAACACCGGCACCTGCTACGGTAGTTAGTATATTATATAGGTATGAATATTTATAAAAGTCGAATTTCATTGCCCATTATATTGAAAAATGCAGCCTCTTAGGCTGAGTGAGACCATTTCTTTTTCAAAGATTAAAAAAACAACAATTGAACATTGAACTGAATGAATTTAAGTAAGTAAGTGCTTTATTGTCATTGTACAAGCGTACAACGAAATAGTGCTCAGGTGTTAGCCCTGAGCTGCTGCGGCTGAGCAGATTTGATAGAGGGATATGAATACTTTCTGAACCCTTTGTATCTCTACATCAGAAAACAACATCAAATAGACTACACATGGTTATTGCACTTTCTACTGGCATTTCAATGGGCCAGTCAACTACGTCACTAAAGTGGAATGCATTGGTTTTGCTGCTGTAAAACTATCTTAGAAAGTCAAACAGTCAGTCATGCTATTTCTGTTAAAACCTTGAAAGCTGGAATGAAACCTGCAGATTTAAATTTAACTGTCTGTCTACTCCAGCTGCAGGAACATGTTAAATGTAACACAATATCTCTGGGAATTTCCAGTGGAGTTCACATTTCTTAACACTGTACATTGACAGCAAACAAAACAAACCAACAAATATAATGCATCTTTTTAATTAAACCAACCTGTGTGGACAAACTTCTTTTTTATTTCCCCACTTTGCAGTAATTGGTATCCAGCCATTTCCACTGGGCTCAAATGGAGTCACACCCACCCTGAAATACAGGCCTCTGTCTTCACCCACAGCCCACACCTGACAAGAGTAGAAAATGTTACGATAAAGATCAATGTATAATATTATGCAACGCTATACAATGAAGAATGATCTGTGAGCCCTTTGCAGCAGGACAGAAGCCACTGTTACTTTATAAGGTAATATACTGTAACACTGGCACCTGCCACTTCACACAAGCCCTGTCCCCTGAAATATGAAATATGGGACATGATGATGACGGCTTGGCCAGCTTCTAATTAGGGAGTCTCCCATATGTCAGGCTTGTAGGAATACACTTGGGGATATATAAGGCTGGGGTCCGAGATGCGACAGCAGGGACATTGGCTGGAACACCGGGCTGCTCGGGTTACAAGAGGGACTGAAGAGGGGGAGCTACACTGAAGGTGGGGTCAGCTCAGGGAGTGCAGTGCTAGCAAAGTCCCCTGAGAGCAAGACAGAGATACAGAAAGTCCCTCTGACCCTGGCTTCAAGCTTATCTAGAAATAACATCAAGACAGGAGAAACAGGCAACAGCTTAAACAAGCCACAAGGAACACAGGGATGCATTTGACCAATATCATAAAAAAATAAAATAAACTATATTTCTAAAATGTAATGGAAAAACAATAATAAAAAAAAAAGAAAAAACAACAACAACAACAACATAAAACCAAAACAGCAACAAATACTCACCTGATCATTGAGGCCAACATCCACCATCATCATTTCTCCACCAATGCTGATCCAGCCTGAGCCACAAGGATTGTGGGAGTTCACACCTCGTCTGAACCACACCTGCTCATGAACACGAAAGTACATGTTTGATTTGACAACATCTAAACACAACAGTCACCCAGTGATAACTGCTGTTTACCTTATAGTCTTTGGTGACTACCCACACCACACTGACGCCAACAGAAACGTGGAGGACTTCTACTTCTTTAACTGGTGATTCCACCTCAGTCCATGATGTGCCTGTTGACATTGTCACATCATCATTCACCATCAAATTCATAAACTGACTGATGTGTTTTCAGCAAAGAAATCAAGCTTGTAAATGACAAAACAGATGACCAGAAATCAGTCACTAATAACAAACCAGTTGGGCTGTCCAGACTGAGGCCAATCCGGACCAAGAGGTTCCCATCCCAGACCACAGCCCACAGCAGGTCTCCAGGCCCGGCTGATAACTGAGCCACTTCCTTAGGGGCCTCAACCTCCTCCCAGCTGGTGCCCTCAGGGACCCGTGGATGGATGCCCTCTCTGAACCACACCTGTACAGTGGAGAGGAAAAAAGATGGCAGAATATTTGGTTCATATAACAGTTATCCTTATTTTGTCATGCAAGCTATGTTTAGTAAGAGTGACACCAAAATAGTTACCAGACAGGCTTCACATATTGTGGAGCTCTGCTGCCCTCCTGAGGTCAGACATTGTTGGTGAAATACTGCAATGTAATAATATAAGCAAAATGCACCCTGCGTGCTGGCAGGCATTTCATTTATTTATCCCTATGAGATTAGGAATTTCTTTTCTAGGGGAGTACTGGCCCCAGAGGAGAACCTATTGCACATATTTTAGTTACATTTGTGATTCTGACCTGCCCTTGTTGAGACACTGCCCAGAGGTATGGGTACCTCCCAGACTGGTCACTCATTTCCCAGCCACCACAGCTGATGTCACAAAGAGGCAGTGGGGGTTTTCTGGGGCTTTCCAAAGGAATCTGCAAAACAAATATTTGTATATTAACACATTACATATGTCATATTTGACTTAAGTTGTAATAAGTGGTACTGCAAGACAGACACAAACCTTTGCCCAGCTTCCTGGTGCAATGTATCTCCTATAACGTATCCAGCGTCTACGTCGAACACAAGAATTCCACTTTTTATCTGGAGAAAAGTTGGCTGGAAAATCCACAGCATACTCCCAGCCCTGAGGTGTTGAATAGTAAAGTTATAAGGGATGTAAGTGCAGACTTATAATTTATAAGCAAGGTTTCTAAATGTACAAATTAGTGTTCCTACCCCAGTTTGGCTGGGTTCTCCGCTGCAGCTCTGATCCACGTACCAGTCCCCCTCCCATTCCCAGCTACGGGATGGGAGCTGGAAGCTGTGAAGAGGCTGTGGGTTCAAACCTGTCACATCACTCCAAGGCCAGCGATCAGTCGGCAAAAGCACATCAGTGAAGCCATCCACTGGGTTCCACCTCTGGGACGCAGGAATTTTCAGCTATTATTCTTATGTTGTTATAAATAAAAAAAATTTACTTTATTGTCCTCTGAACCTGGTTTTCATAGGTTTCCTCTCTGTAGCGAATGGGGGTCTCGCTGGGCATTACATTGAGGTAAACATGGTGGTCGCAGCCTATCCCCCAACAGCGGCCTTTCCCTGCAGACACTCGCTTCAGCTCCAGTAGCATGTCATCTGCACGCTCCCAGCGCTCGCTGGCTGTAGACAGGCTGTACACCCTGCCGTACACATCTACCGCCCAGAGCAGCGTGATAGGCATGATGACGCTGAAGAGAAAAATACATTTATAGAAATAGTATGTAGTATAGAAATAATAATGCAAACAATAAACCTATTATATTCTTGTGGATGGCAGTACACAAAATGGATTCAGTAAAGTATTATTTTATATATATATATATATATATATATATATATATCCATCCATCCATTTTCTTCCGCTTTATCATTAGAGATGTCCAGACTTCCCGATCCACGCACACCTCCTCCAGCTGTTCTGGGGGGACCCCGAGGTGACACCAGGCCAGCTCGGAGACATAGTCCCACCAGCGTGTCCTGGGCCTTCCACGAGGCCTCCTTCCAATAGGCGACCAGGAGGCATCCGGAACAGATGCCCTAGCCACCTCAGCTGGCTCCTTTCGACGTGGAGGAGTAGCGACTCGACTCCGAGCTCCTCCCGGGTAACTGAGCTCCTCACCCGATCTCGAAGGGTGCGCCCAGCCACCCTGCGAAGAAAACTCATTTCGGCCGCTTGTATTCGCGATCTTGTCCTTTTGGTCATTACCCAGATCCCATGACCATAGGTGAGGGTGGGAATGTAGATCGATCGGTAAATTGAGAGTTTTGTCCCCCGACTCAGCTCCCTCTTCACCGAACAGTCCGATACAGCGACCGCATCACTGCTGACGCCGCACCGATCCGTCTATCGATCTCACGCTCCATCCGTCCCTCACTCGTGAACATGACCCCGAGATACTTGAACTCCTCCACTTGGGGCAAGGACACCCCACCGACCTGAAGTGGGGAAACCACCTTTTTCCAGTGGAGAACCATGGCCTCAGATTTGGAGGTGCTGATTCTCATCCCGGCCGCTTCACACTCGGCTGCAAACCGCCCCAGTGCGCGCTGAAGGTCCTGATTTGATGAAGCCAACAGAACAACATCGTCTGCAAACAGCAGAGATGAGATTCTGAGGTTCCCAAACCAGACACCCTCCGGCCCCTGGCTGCGCCTAGAAATTCTGTCCATATAGGTAATGAACAGAACCGGTGACAAAGGGCAGCCCTGGCAGAGACCAACACGCACCGGGAACAGGTCTGACTTACTGCCGGCAATGCGAACCAAGCTCCTGCTACGGTCATACAGGGAATGGACAGCCCTTAGTAGAGGGCCCCGGATCCCATATATATATATATATATATATATATATATAATTATTATTATTATTATTATTATTTTATTTTTTTAACAGTAAGTATGATTTTTTTCATTCATTTAAGTAATTCCCCCCAATAGAAAATGTGCCTTTTATTTCGACAGTTGTCGCTCATTTGATCTACTGTTTACAATATGTGCTGCTCTTAACTTGAAATTTCCCGGAAGTAGTATTTGTTCTACTGGTTACTTTTACATTCAGAAACTGATACTGTACTAATCCGCCACTGTCGAAAGACGCCTCAAAAGACGTCTTAAACCCCTCAGTGTTCTTCAGAGAAAAAAGATTATGATTATGGTTATTTGGTTAGACTACATTTTTCTGCAATGTTTGTTTAGTTTACAATTGCAAAGTCGTAGCACACGCTATGCAGCACATACTAATCCATAGTCGAAGGCACTCCAGCAGTGGTCTACCCCTGCCATAATGGGTCTACCTGTGATGGTATCCGAGCCGCGGTTGTCAAGGGAGAAGTGGACGCGACATGACACAGGTGCAGCAGCTACTAGCATTACCTCTGAGGGCCATGCCTTGGCAGCCTGTTCAAAGAGCACAGTGAAACAACTAAAATGTTAATGTGGAACAGAACATGCAAATTTACCTCTCCCCCCCAAAAAACAAAAAAATACTAAATAATAATAATAATACTAAAAATACAAATAAAAAAGACAGCTAGCAGCAAATGTACAAAACGTAATTGAGTCTTAAGCTGTTCACAAACTGCAAGCAAGATCACACATAGGAAACAGGCAAGCATAACAAATGACTTACATGGTCAGCTTACTCATAAGGGTACAAGCCACTGGAGAGGAAAAGTCAAGAAATGAGACATTCTCAAAATGATTTGAACTCTGGAGCAGAGGAATGGTCGGCTCAACTCCGAGTCCACAACAGGAAATGGAGGAAGCGTGTCTCTGACTGGCCGATGCGAAACAAGACGCGTGAGATGCGCTTTTTCCATTGGTCCTGCACTGGACACCCGGAATATTGTGTCTGTCCGACTCCGCTGATGGACGTGCATATTTCAATAATTTATTCAGCTTTAAATTAATTATTGAACTGCGAGATTGTCTTCACCTGTTCGGTTACAGTTCGGACTGTTCAAACAGCAGATACAACAGGAACGAAGACCTATTGTAATTGACTTCGCATTTCAGCACCTTGGATAGTGCACAGCTGCAGTTTTGTGATACTGTTATAGTACTATTAACAATACAATAAACATATAATAAAAGCTGCCCACCAACAGCGATGACAATAATGTAATAATACCCCCCAACAAATGCCATGAGATCAATGGTCATATTGTTTGTTATAGTCTGTTGTTTTTTTTGTTTTTTTACTGTTTATACTGTTTGCCCCCTTAAAGTTTTTGGTAGTCATTGTATATAAGATACCTCTATTTACTATTTACTTGGGTGCACATTTCCTGTCTATTCTGCATACCCTGAGTGTTTCTGAGAGCTGAATGTAACAAGTGAATTTCTACATTGTGAAATCAATAAAGGCTTATCTCTTATCTTATCTCTTATTTGATATAGGGCCTAATTTCACCGAATGATGGCCTAGTCTTGTTCGGTGTTATAATGACTTCTTCTTTCATTTACTTGGACTCTCATGCTTCCAAAATTTGACCAGAATAATAGGTTATAGGTATGTATGTGGTATATAATCTGTTCCCAGGGGTGACATGACAGTTCGCTGTCAGCGTCCAGCAGGTTCAGCTGGACAAGTGTCTGCATGTGACCGATTCGAAATGAAAGTCTGGAATAATAAGCTAAATTATTTACTAAATAAATAAATACATGTAATATAAATAAATATAATGAAATACATGTGTACTACTACTACTACTACTACTACTACTAATAATAATAATAATAATAATAATAATAATAATAATAATAATAATAATAATAATAATAATAGCAATAATAGCAATAATGATGATGATGATGATGATGAAAATGATATAATGATGATAACAACAATAATAATAGCATCATCGTCATAATGTAGCCTATTATTAATAATTGTATTTTGATTATAATTTATTTGAGAATATAGACTAGTCCACAAATATTATGAAACGTTATGAGGGTTATGTAAGAGAATGTCAGAGTGGTGCACATAGGTCTTCATGGCGTTCTAAAATAAATCCCGGTGTCCATCATTTGTTCGTATAATAGTCTATACATCAACAATAGTCTTTTTTTAAATTTTGTATCAACCTCTGGTATTTAAAGTCTGCAGAATGCTCGAAGAAGAAGCTGCAATACAGCACAATTTCGTTGCACTGTCGCTTTAAGAGGCTTTTGTTGCGCAGAGGCGCAACAGCAGAGCGTCACATGATTCTTCTCTTGTGACACTCCAGACAGAAAGGAAAAGCCAGAGTTCAGCTTAGTTTTAGGGCGTTGTGATGGCTGAAAACTGTTGTCTTGGTGCCAAAGGACCAATTATAAACAGCAAAATGGAGCTATTTTAACGATTGCGAGACTGTTTATCAACATTCCGATCTTGACAGTGGACATTTGAAGATTTGCGTTTTCTTTTTGTCGCCAGAGGGGAAAGTTGGCGCATGGAAAGAGACGAAGTTTCCTTTTTTTCGCTGCGGTTTTTGTTTGCACTTGACGACTCAACGTTAAATGTTGCAACATAGTTACACATTGTGTTTTACTTAATTTCCAAGTATTTCCAAGTGTAGATTGTAGGGCAACCCAAGGCATTACTTGACAGCTGAGATGGACAGTAAACCTCTGCTTCAGGACAGACCTCCCTCCTATAACGCTGTCCCGGGAGCCCACGAGTATGGCCCACCACCACAACAGAGCTATGGTGCCATCCCTGCCGCTGTTCCCCCGCCGTACCAGTACCCCCAGGGCCAAGGCAAGTATTGGATCGTTGAGTGATCAACTTTTACTTTCCGTTTACGACGAAGTAACTTGGTCAAACAAAGTAGTTTGATTCATTGTATCCAAGCGGCTGTCCATTAGGCTATTAGATGTTTTTTATATATATTTAGGATATGAACTCTATGTGGGGAAGGGACTGTATTACAGTGGGCTATAGTTGTTGCACTGACATACAACAGCCAGAGACTGACGGATGTTTGCATGAAGGAAGTTGCTGGTTTTCTCATAAATGAATGTGTAGCTTCCTGTCATAAGATCAATATGAACCATGTCAACCCTTCTTGTTTATCAGACCATGGCCAAATATTTACTGATAACGATTTCAAAGTTCACTGTCACACTTCACAAGAAATACAAACATTGTTAAATATTTTCTATGTCACAAATTTAGTTTTTGCAGTTGTTTCTTTTTATACAGAATTATTATATTTTTTTACTAGTTTTGTTATTCAATCATAGACCTATTTCAGAGATTTTTTTCTATGTATATTAAATGCTATTTGTAGGTCAAGGTAGAAAGTAAATAATATTTTTTTTTAAATCTAGGATACCCTGCTGCCCAGACGGCCCCCGCTGTATCCCAGCAGCCCTATCCCGGGACATATACCATAATTCAGCCCTCTGTGGTGGTGGTGGGTGGCTGTCCAGCCTGCAGGTGAGCACTCTCCTCTTCATGCGATGTTACTATTCAGCTGTTTGTGTTATTCACTGAATTTGAGTTGACTCATGTTCACTGTGACTAAAATATTTTCTGCTCTGGTTTTATGCTGTGAAGAGTTTTATAGCAAATGAGTCAGCCTACTGTCAGCGTAGTCAGCTGCAGGCATGTGATGGACAGGTGTGGCCATGATGGCCCTGACATGGGACATAGATGGTGTTTTGTTTGTTTATTGCCTGTAGTGAGGTATTTATACTTTCTGTAATATCGCAAGACTCTCATCGAATCGCCACCTAGACGTGGAGGAGGGTTTGAGCGCCTGAATGATCCTACTATTGTGTTGTCAGGACATCATGACCCTGGTGGAGTCTCCCATGTCAAACAAGGCCTAGCCAGCCCAGGTGATGGGTCAGACAAAGAGCGGTTCAAAAGCCCCATATGTTACTGTAAGTAAGCCCCATGGACCCACCACTTTCGGAAGGAACCATATGGGGCTGGTGCACTTCTTATAATTTGTGTGCCACGTGGCACAAATTAGTGGGTGGAGCTAAACGGATAATATCCTAAGAATTGTTCTTAGACATTTGACCCGTTTGAACAACATGATAAGCTGTCAAGTTAAATACTGTAACTAGTTTTTATTTTGCATAGAATGACCAGAGCTAGTAATGATTTTGTTGTTGAAAATGTGTCTGACAGGCGGTGAGTCAGGTAACAGGTTTTTGTTTCTGAGCTTATTTGACAGTTGATAAATGCAGTAATCACATGCCGTGCAATAAGCAACAGCACAAAGCAGGAGTACAAAGAAGGTTGTGTAATAGTACAGTGTCATGTGCCAAGTACTGAAAATGAGATTTCCCATTATTGTTCACACACTTGCACATATTTTTTTTTAGGATCATTATTATAATAATATACATAACCGGTCGCTATTAGGTCGCCCATAAACCTGTGCAGCGGGATATGTAGAACAGTATATTTTAATACTACATGTTTTGCGATTCTGCCCTGATTGTTTTCAGTAATATTTTTAAATGGAAGAACCAGTGGTTTCCTATGTTCTTCATTCTCATGTATACACTTCCTCCTGTATCAGTGTCAAATTGATAAACTTCCTCCAGCTAATGTAGTTGGGGTCATGAGACCATGAAAGCTGTTGTGTTGGTGTAAATCTTACAGTACTTATAACTTTGTGCTTTTTATTTCTCAGTTAATTTTGACCCACTCAAGTCTTACTTTAAGATAGTCAGAGCGATAATAGATGGATGGATGAATCTATAGATATTAACTTACTAATAGGTAAGTAATAATAGCAGGCTCTGACTGAAACTGTTGACCTTACTTGTTAAATGGGGTGGCAGGTTTAAACTGCATTTTTCAACATTTTGATTTGGAGTGAAACTTCTGTTAGAATAATCTTCCTATTCTGAATCTGACCCCATTTGTTGCAGAGTGGGGGTCTTGGAAGATGACTTCACGTGTCTGGGCATCCTATGCGCCATCTTCTTCTTTCCCTTGGGCATCCTATTCTGCTTTGCACTGCGCCAGAGAAGGTGTCCCAACTGTGGGGCTACTTTTGGTTAGAGAGACCAAACCGTTTCCAACACGAATCTGCTCCTGTTTCACTGCACACACCTCCAGTACCGCGCTCAATGCTTGTCTTTCCATCTTGATTTTGTAATCTTTCTTTTAAGTGACGGTATGTTATTACCAACTTGATATTACAATGAATTATGTTGACATTTTAGAGCATGTACAGTCAAATGATGTGGAACATGTGCTGGAGAATACATTATCTAGCAAATGGAAATGTTAGTGCCTTCATGTCATATCAGAAATTCCACTTCTTTGTTTTGTGATTTGAGTTTTAATATGAGCAGATTCTCCCTGTTGTATATTACATACCTAATATTTTGTTAGAATATTAGATCTTTTTTTCTTCTGCTTCGTTATTAAGTGCTTTAATTTTTGCCAATGGAGTCATTTTGGCTCAAATTAGCCAATACAAATCATATATTCAAAATGACTGATTGCATGAGAACTTTTCTAAATGATAGGGGAAAGTAATACCATGTAAATACTTGTTTTTTATTGATGTAGGGGCCATATTTGCACTGACTATTTAATCTGCTAGATTGTGCTTTTCCAGGGCCAATGCAGATCTCAGGAACATCCAATCAGACAAGCTCTCAGCTTTTACAGCCAATCACTGTTGGACTTTTCTCCACTTCTTGGTGTAATTTCAAACTGCAGCCTACTCGTTTGACACGTGGAGCAGAATCAGTGTACACACGAGATATCGATTATGTGTGGACTTTTATTTCCAACCCAGACAATCAACTGAGTCTGTTCCAGTTATTGGGTTTAATCAATAGTCAATGTCTTCCATTGTTGTAACATGTTATAAAGCTGTCTGGTAGAAATAGGGAATTCTTTTAAACCTTATATCAGAAAACTGCACATGCTGTTTGGGGTTCTTTTATACACAAGTTACTGTAATTAAATAATGCTACGCAAAACATTGATTGGGAGTCTTAATTGCATGATACATTAACATCCACCGGCGCAACACATATCTGCAGACTTGTTTACAAAGGGGAGAACACAATGCAGAAATAATCTTTATTTACATATGCAGTATTAGGCTTAAACCTAACAAGTACACACACTGCAGTAATAAAATTGTAATATTTAAAGCAAAAATAATTGCACTATATTTGTCCACAATCCGATTTAAATATATTTATAATAATCGTATGTTAAGGCAAAGACGTGATCAAATAAAAACAAATGTTAATGGCAATAAACACTGTAGACAAAGGCTCTTACACTGTCTTTCTGAAAACTACCATGTACGGATGACAGCTAAAGAACCTCTGTCTGATGGAAAACTTCCATCGTAGACTGATATCTTAGAGAAACAGGCAAAACTATTTGCATTTGTCATACAAGTATAAGACACTTGGGGATAGAGATCATCTCTGGGCTTTTTATTCTGAGTAAAATGTATTTTTTTGCAGCAGACAATTTTATCAGCAGCAATAGTGACACACACATCTTAAATACAGTCCTCAACAGTACACATTTCTACTGTCCTATGGCAACAATAAGAACATGTAACATTCACTATGTAAAGCGACGGGTATTTTGACCATATTTATTAAATGTGTCAAGTGCAGGTCCAGATGTGATAACTTGCATATCATCACCACCACAAACTGAAGACAGAACTTACAGAGAAAGAAAAGTCTTAATTAAATATAGGAGTGTCAGAGTTTGCAGTCAGGAGATCTCATAATCCAATGGCATTTTTTCAAGTCAGTGCTGGCCAAGTTCAGTTTCACCCGGACTGGACCAAAAGTTTTTCAATGACAAAGTCTGGATCCTGCAGCAGGTGGGAAACTCATATGGGGCCACATCAAATGACCGGTGCTGAGCGGTCATTGGTGACAGTGGGACGTAGCCGGACAGTAGCAAAAGGGTTTCCTCCACTGTGGAAAAAAGACTTTAGCATCAGAACAAATGCAGGAAGGATAATGGTAGGGAGGGATCTTAGTGACTTACGCCAGATATGGGGCAGATGCTGGTTTGAAGGTGCCGTTGGATTGTGCCGACTGAAAAACACAAGATATATAATCTCAGACCCAATCACAAATGACAATTGTTAGGTGTTCAAACCTAGCCATCCCAAGAGGCTTGTGTTAAAACTGAATAAGACCATTTCCAGAGGGTTAGGAGCCACAGGAAAAGGACTTTAAACTAGATATTTTTACTTAGGTTTTGATTTGTATATTATTGTGACCTGAGCCTTTTCAACAACTGATATTGGTTGCACTAATGAAGTGGTGATTGAGTGGGGACGGAGCAATACACTTGGGGTGTTTTCACACATGTTGGAGCGCCTACTGGGTCGACCCAAGACTGCCTAGTTTCAACTGAATTTACTTAAAATTAGTTCAATCCGTGTTCACACGCACCCGCACCAAACGCCACGTTACTACAATCAGCTGTGCACTGAAGTTATTCCCATGGCAACGGGCATCCACCCGTCAATGCGCTGGCACACGCGCATGTGCGCACTTCCCGGATGTTACACTATGGGCACTCTTCTCCCTCGTGGTTAAATGCAAATACAATGAGAATAGCCAACATATTTACTCAAGAGTAAAAAGGTTTTAGGAGAAAATGCAAAGGTTTCACCATAAAAGTCTTATTAACGATTCAGCCTGACAAAAATCACAAAACATGGAATAATGCTTCAGGTCGGTGGGGTGTCCTTGCCTCAAGTGGAGGAGTTTAAGTATCTCGGGGTCGTGTTCACGAGTGAGGGACGGATGGAGCGGGAGATCGATAGACGGATCGGTGCGGCGTCAGCAGTGATGCGGTCGCTGTATCGGACTGTTGTGGTGAAGAGGGAGCTGAGCCAAGCGGCAAAGCTCTCGATTTACCGATCGATCTACGTTCCCACCCTCACCTATGGTCATGAGATTTGGGTAATGACCGAAAGAACAAGATCGCAAATACAAGCGGCCGAAATGAGTTTCCTTCGCAGGGTGGCTGGGCGCACCCTCCGAGATCGGGTGAGGAGCTCAGTTACCCGGGAGGAGCTCGGACTCGAGCCGCTACTCCTCCACGTCGAAAGGAGCCAGCTGAGGTGGCTAGGGCATCTGTACCGGATGCCTCCTGGTCGCCTCCCTCGGGAGGTGTTCCAGGCATGTCCTATTGGGAGGAGGCCTCGTGGAAGGCCCAGGACACGCTGGTGGGACTATGTCTCCGAGCTGGCCTGGTGTCGCCTCGGGGTCCCCCCAGAACAGCTGGAAGAGGTGTGCGTGGATCGGGAAGTCTGGGCATCTCTGCTGAGACTGCTGCCCCCGCGACCCGGCCCCAGATAAAGCGGAAGAAAATGGATGGATGGATGGATGGAATAATGTGAAAATTGTAATATTTTCAATGGAAATTCCATAAGAAATCACTATGAAGAATTTAACAACAAAACACATCTATAATATGCATCACAAAGAAGATATTTCACTTAAAGATTTACTCACAGTGGCACAAGTTTTATTTTACTCAAGAGTACAGACACTTCCTTTTCATATTACTCAAGTAGAAGTAAAAAGTACTGTATGAAAAAACTGGAAACGTGCAATTACTTCAAAAGTTCAAAACACGTAACAGAGTACTACCAGGACAATAATTCAACAAGGAAGTGGTAGCATTCATGTAATGTGTCATAGCTGCCACTAGGTGTCAACAGTGGATCGCAGTGAATGCGAAGGAACGTGAGCACCAAATATTCCCTGTTGTACAGCATTATATCTCAGATTGCCTGGCCTGCCAAACGACATGCCTTTTCATAGATATTTCAAAGACATATAGTCTGGGAGCATGACCTCAATTACCCGGTGGGCGTGATTGACAGACGGCATCAACCAATTAGAGCAACGCTAGATACGTGGCAGTAACAAGCGGCAAAAACCTTTCCAAAAAGGTCCTTTTTTTTTTTTACGAGGAACGCCTTGAACGCTGTTTCTTGTTCCGGTTTTAGGGATTTCATCCCAATGATTAAAAACAGACGAAAGAGCAGAAGAAAACAGTGTATCGGCCGCCATCTTTAATGTTTTGGAAGAGTGCGTGGTGGAGACAGGTGACAGCTTCCGTCTCTTGGTGCGTGATTGGACCGATGTGGGGAAAATCCATTGAAGTAAAATCGTGGATTGGCTGCGAGCAGCCGCCCAGACGCTTCTTCTTTTGAACAGAAAGGAGGAGGGGCAGGCCAGGCAATCTCAGAGAAAGCATCCACTTCCTTTAGGTTAATTTGTATAAAACATCATTTGCAGTAAATTCAGAAGGGTGTGTCTTAATGTATATCACTTTCTAAAAGACATTTCTCCCACAAGCCTTATCAGTGCATCATGTGTAGATATAAACATTCATGTTTTCATATAACAGCAACAATAATGTTAGTGAGTAACCCTGATTCAGTCTCAGTTCAAGGCTTAACTAGCAAACCGCAACAACTCCAGTTACTTAGGTATTATAATATCCCATGAATATTTAAGAAAAGTCTTTCTCCATAAGAATTTATCAAGTATAAAAGATGCAGACCCAGTAGTTTAGACCTCTTATACATGTGATCATTTCCATGCCATTGTGTCAATTGTGAATAGTTTCTCTCAAGTGGTAAAGCTTATGAACGTTTTTTTTAAAACAATCACTAATCAAATCGCTGAATGTTATGGCTCAACCTTGACCCTCTTTCGAACAAATGGCCTCCTTTTACCCATCCACAGTGCAAAAAGGCCAAACCAGCGTGGGAGCATTTTTTCCTTACAGTGACAGTGCATTCCTGGGTAACCCCACCTCCCCAGACTGCCACCTCTCAACTTTCGCTCTCTGGACCGACCTGCTTGGTCGGAAACTGGCTCTAGTACGCACACAACCATGGCATACTTCTTCAAAATAAACTTGATAATGATCAATGGCCCCTTTCTTTCAGTACAAGACAAAAAACACATTAGTAACCAACAATAAGGAGAAATGAAGACCCTCTGCTGTGCTGGATGCAACATAAACCCGTTCTATTCTGAGATTTGTTTGTGTAAGGAAGCGAACTCCTGAGTCACTACAAACAAAATAGGTGTTGAGCTCATGTAGAAATAACCTTTAGTCGTCTGGACAGAGAGTGATGAAATGAAAGGTATGTAGAGAAGAGAGACAGGTGTGGGGATGTGCAGATAACACCTACAGGACCAACCCAAAGGAATGAGGAACAAATACCATGAAAACTGCTCTTGTAGATCAATAAACAAAGCTCTTTATATTACACAGGCAAGAGAAGAAGTCACCTTTAGATAATTCACACCGACATTAAAGTTGTGGGTTAATTTTCAACACTTCTTCTTGGATATAAGCAAAAAGATTATTGTCGCTGTAGCGTTCATCACGGTTATGCATTTCAAAACACATGCCTACATTAATAGCTATAGAATAGCTATAAACATAAAGGCGTCATTTTATAAACAACACTCAGAGGCAGAGAAACAGAAACACCATGAACAACCCACACCTTGTCCATAAAAGTGAAGCCAGTGTTTGCTGTTCCGATGATGGTGCAAACACTGGCCGCCAAGTATTTACATTTAGCTTCTGAAAAGAATGCCACAGCTTTTGTTCTTTCTTTGCATAATATGTAAATGAAGAGATGAAGTGATACAGTAATAGCACATCTCAGTGTCTCGAACAACAAGTAAGTAATCTGGCCACTAGTCAGACATGGGACTGTAATAAAGAAAAGTGCTGAGGGTCCATAACTGTGCAGAATCCCCTAAAATTGGTATAATTCAAACAGTAAGCATGTTTTACTAACCACAAGTTGAAGGAGTTTTGTGCCAGCTTTGATAATACCCTTTCTGAAAAGTCTAGATTACAGAAAAGTTTCAAATCCACAAGAAACAGACTCAAATTTGTTCTTAAAAATATTAAATACTGAATAATACGATGAAGGAAGTAAAATGAAACTATAAAAGAATACTGGTCTCTCACGGCATAAAAAATATTTGGCACCTTTAGCTGCCATTATCGGGAAAGTCAGGTGACACCAAATGTATCACAGAGGGCTCAAGTTTCAAGGCAATGACACCACCACTTTACACTCCAAGGCCTTCGTTAACAGTAAAGAGCTGAGGAAAGCATCTACTGTGTACATCTGCAGTCACCTGACAACGAGTAGCAAGGAATGTCAAATGTCACATGCTACAACATTGGCGAAGGGTATTTCAGTTCATTCACGTTTGACTCACTTCTAGGGCAACTATTTAGATAGTTCGTCTTCGACAGTTCACACATTCCTTCTTTCCTATACAGTAAAACACCAGAAGACAAAAACATTGGATGAAAGACTTGCCGTGTTTGGATCTGACGAGGAAGAGGCTGCGGAGGGAGTGGGTGAGTGGTGGTTGTTTGTGGAGTAGATGCCGTTTTTGGCTGGGTTTTGATACGACACGTCACAGTAGTCCTCAGGGGGCAGCACCATGGTCGCCTCGTCAGTCTCTGTGTCCTGATGGTGCAGGTTCACCACACTCCTGCTGCGGTACGAGGCCACAGAGACACTGGGAAGAAGATGACGGAAATGTAAAGGAGATATAAATTAGGATTGTGCCGTCACATCGTTACCAAATTTCCAGTTAGTAATTAATGACCTAATGGTTTTAAAATGTAAAATACTATATTCACAACTTTCTGATGCTGTAGTGTGTTAGACTATGCAACAGTTGTAGCCATGCACTTCGACAAACGTAGCCACAGTTCCTGGCAGGTTGCCTCAGCGGCGTTGAATGATGGATCATATGCCGAGGACAAAATGTTCCTACAGGGACACTTTCAACTTAGGGACGCCTTAATCTTAGCTTAACTAACAACAAACGTAGCGGATTTTGCATTTACCTTTGTTCTATGAATCATGACAAATGTCTCTTTTCTAAAGAGAATAGCCTTGTGCAGTACAGTAAGGTATCATCAGTGTCTCCAGTGCATGATGTAGTCTAAACTGTGGTTTCTGTAAGTGCCTCTCTAAGGGAGGAGTAGTACGTTAGATCCAAGATGTTCAAGCAAAAGGGACTTAACTAATTCAAGAAAAGCCTGAAGATAACTCCCCATATTAAATTAAAACATGAATAAGGCATAAAACACTTTGGGAATCAAAGGTTTAGGAAGAGGAGAGCCCAGCACTGAATTATAAAGGTTATCAGTCTAACGGGAGTAACAGGAGGAAGCCCTGCCAACTGGCTGTAACATGAGCCCGGACACTGGACACGTTTTTTTTACCTGTTGTTATTCACCAGTGGCTCAGTGACTGCACGGCAATACGATGAAGGGAACCAGCCCCTCCTGCAAATAAGAAGAGGACGGGACACTTGTATTAGATATTGTCCTGAAATTAGTACGCACAATAATAATTTAAGCATTTAAAATGTACATGTACAACTGTACATGATTAGAGTAGATTATAATTGTTTATAATGGTTTGTGCTGCAAAACAAACTATTCTGATGAGCATAATGTATCAGTTACAACATCAATGACCTGCACTTATGGTGGTTTCTCACCAAGATAAATCATACAGCTATTTGTTACAGCCTACACATGTTCAAAAATAAACTTGACTTCATAATGGTGAGCTATGAAATGCCACAGCATTTTGGATAAACAGAAGTGGAGAAAATATCGGAGAATTTAGTACATGTAAATTAGTACATGTAATACACAGGTACAGCCACCTAATTTTTTGGGATAAAGGCTCGTTATTGCTTCACTCTTCATATCACAACAACGGGGTATGGTATTAAGAAAAACACAACGCCACGTTTTTTGGGGGATTTGCTTTAGGGAAACACACTGTAGTTGGATCTACAACAATACATTTTGAACAAAGCACTTTTTATGGAAAGGATGGTTTCACCATAAATATTGCACTTTTCAGTGAGTCACAACATGTGTGTGGACAAATATAAAAGGGGCTGACAGATAAATCCTACTTGGATGATATGAAGCTTTCAGTCAGGTGAAGCCAACTGTAGTGACAAACATTGGGTTATTAATACTTAACGTGACATGAAAGTGTAAATCTGTCAGGGAATTGCACAGCATAGGGTTTGTGTGGTTCTCTCTTTCTCACTGGAGTCACCTGCACTATAGCCTGAATCTGCACTTGGATTTCATCATTACAACGTATTTGTAATCTGCTCAAACAGAGCCTACAGTTGTGTTTTTTATATACACTGCTTGCACAACAATCAGACCATTTAACTCACTGGACAATGCAGTTCTGACCACATAAAAGGGACTCGCACAGGACAATTATGTTTATATGGGTGATGAGTGTAGGCCTATTTGACTAACTTTCCATTCTTTTCCAGTTCTCCGTACATCCAGCCGTCCCTCTCATTAGGGATGAGCAGAACTATGAAGTCCCCTTCATCAAAGCTGATAAGAGTGCTGTTGTTGCCAGCGTTGTGTGGGAAGATGGTTCGCACACGAGGCCTTTTGACCACGTGATTCAGACCTGTAGCCACAGACACAGACCTGGAGAGGCCCCCGTCATCACCATGGTCTGAAACGGACAAATGCAAGCACACATGAGACTTTTACATGCAAATCAATCAAAATAAATTATACTGTTATTAAATGATTCAGAAGAGCAGATGTGGAAAATATCATTGTACAAATAACCTTTACCTGGTTCCTGGTTTCCTTGATCAAACAGGTTTGCTAGTGGACTGGTTTGAGCCTTTTTCGGGGGAACCAGGGGATCAGATATGTTCTGCCGGAGTAAAATTGCAATATTTAGAAACACAAAAGTTAATGTGTGAAAAGGCAAAGACCTACCACACTATGACGAGATGGCGAGGGGGAGGGCATAGGCGTGATGGACACAGGTGCGCGCAGAGCTTCTATCATGGTCATGACATTGTCGGGTATGTCCGTGGCATCATTACACTGATCCTGCCACGTGTTTATCTTTGCTTTGAGAATATCCTTGGCCTGTCCAGCAAAAACGAAAGCCCAAACAAAGTTGAGCAAACGAAGATTAATAAAAAAAAAAAAAAAAAACATGAGCACTATGCATTTTGCATTGAAATAACCTTGTCATGGAAAGCAGCAGTTTGGTAAGCGAACATGCAGTGTTTGTCCACAAGGAAACAGAAGCGCCTTTTCTCCTCCAGTAATGCCTCTTTACAGCCATCTGCAATAAACAACTGCATATCCATCTGCCGCGTCGTCAAGGTCTCCAGGCACTGCCAACACGCATGAGGAAAAGATGACTTTAGTTCATATTCGGAGAATAAGTTAAAAAATGCATAAAGTCTTTTGATAAAACAGGTTTGCTTATCTTGAGAGCCACATGCCTAGCATCAATGTGTTGCCTTTTATTGACATTACACAAGCAACACAAAGGATGCAGGGTAACAAAGGGTGATGTATTCCTTCCAAATAGCCTACTCGCTGTTGAAGTCATTATAAAATATAGGCTTACACTTCAAAGGGAAGCTCCGACTTATCAGCTCAGACCGCTTGTGTAAGCGAACCATTTAAACAGAAGTCAGCTCGGTGTGATATTGTGGGACATAAATGGAAAAATGTACATTTGATAAAAAGGTGATCAGCAATTATACAGAGTGCCAATAATAATTATGATTTTAGTATTGATTTTAGGTTAGTAAATAGATTATTTTAGTTTCTTTTCTGTGTGAGTTCCTATTGAAACAACAGCGTCAGCTCAGGTAAAAGAACGAATCTGCATAGTTTCCCACTTTGTTTCTCAACTCTTTACATACACCAAAACTATCAATGCATGTTTCACCATAAACACATCTTCTATATCCTCTTCCCGCAAGGTAAATTTATCAAATCTATCAATCTCCACTGGTCTTTTGTATAGCAGCTTTTTAGTAATATATTATTAACTGCTCCCCTATACATGTCTAAAACCTGTCAAAAGCATCTACAATGTTCCCGCCCACAATGTACTGGTTCTTTATCCTCTCCATCTGAAGACAGCATTCCATTCGCAGGCTGCGTCTGAAACCATCAACTTGTAGCATCTATGTCGTAATCCTAGCTCCTGATCCTCAACTGTTGGATATCTATGCAGTTAGTGAACTAGAGCTTCAGCAGCACTTGCCCAATCCGACCGTCCTTACCCAGAGCGGAAAACACAGGAGAAGTGACATCACCAACAGCTGTTTGAGAAAAAACTACATTACCTATGTAGTACTGGACTACACAAATATTCCTACTACTGGCCATGGACTTCAATGACGATTGAACCACAATAACGATATGAAGCCACACAGAAAACAGACGATGATAAAAAGCCGTTTTAGATTTACCTTCCACACCTACAGCTTCATCACACAAATAAATACTGAATAATCAAATATTCCACTAAATCCTGTCCTTTGGTTCATCCTCAGAGAAAGATGCTGCATTAACACACAGTGAGATCATTAACACACAGTGAGGTCTGCTCCTCCACACAATGTATGTAAATTAAACATGTGGGTTTAAGTTTCTCCTAAATGAAAGTCAAACTGCCTTTATTTAGGCCGTTTATTTAGGCCGTTTATTGAGGCGGCTCTTTAAAACAGTGACATGTGACTGTGCTGTGGTGACACTAACATGCATTTTGTCACTTTTATAAAGTTTGGCTTGTGCAGAATCGTATTATTATTTTTTTGTTAAATCTGCCCCCGTCAATCAACAGTGGTTGCGCATGAATCACTCAAGGGTGGGGGCGAGGTGGGGGGGGGGTCGGGGGATTGGCGGCGCGGTGGTTTATAGGATGGCACATAGCTCCTAATCGCCGGTGAGTTAGCACCAGAGGTCCCTATGCTAAAGTGGCTATGATAGTTAGCATTGAGGCTCCTTTCCCTAACTCCTTCCTAACTGACAGCCCATTTCGGAAGCTTCTTATCATGGCGGACGTTGACGCACATCCAGTTTGGTGTAAGACCTCTTAACAATTTACTGCTTTTGGATTCAGCCTTAGCTATGGCTTGTTTTTTCATCTGTGCTGCTGTCGAACTATACAGCACTGATGGTCTGTTTTGATTAAATTTTCTCAATTCTGTGCTCAAAAGTGTACATACCCTGGAAGATGTTTTGACAATTTTTCAAAGAATATGAAAGATAACACAAAACGTTTTTTTCCCCTCATAGTTAGTGGTTGTGTGAAGACATTTGTGGTGAAAAAAAACAGTTTGCTCTTTTTAAATCATAATGGGAAAAAAGTACCAAAATGACCCTGATCCAAAGTTTACATACCCCCGTTCTATGTATTTCCCCCTTTAGCAATGAATGCTTGGAGTCTTTTGTGGTAGTTGTGATGATCTCATGGCAAAGTGGCCCATTCCTCTTGATCATAAACTTTGGATCAGGGTCATTTTTGGTCCTCTTTTTTCATTAGGATTTAAAAAGAGGATACTCTCGTTTTTATTTTCACTACAAATGGCTTCACACAACCAACTATGGGTAAAAAAAGATTTTTTTATGTTATCTTTAACATTCTTTGAAAAATTGTCAAAAAATCATAAACAAATTCTGCCAGATTAGGTAAACCTTTGAGCACAGCCGTATGTGCCTCGACCCATACAAACCTGCTTTTACAATGCACATATTTTTTTTCTCAATTTTTTTCCTATTTTGAAAAATGGCTGGGGACACTTTTTTGTTGGTCTTGTTTCCTGCTTCAATCTTGAGCGGCAAACACTTTTATGGCTATTATGGACGCTGGAGGTGGGCACTACCTGGACCAAAGTCACAGAGCTCAACCAACAGAAACTGTATTTGTTTTTTTTTATAACTCACAGGTTCAAGTACCAGTATGGTATTAAAAAATGAAGGTACTGCTGGTACCTGTAGAAATTGGCACTGAATACTTGTGCATGTGAAAAGTGTTTTTTAGATTCCAAGTTTTGATGCCGGGTGATAAGTGTGCTATCTCAAACCTGTTTGCCTTAACACAAATACAATAATTACCCAAAAAATATTGGTATTACTCATTCTGTTTGGTGGTTCTAGATAATGAATACTGTGAATACAAAAATAAAGTGCCATTCAGATGCTGGACTCTTTAATCAGTAGCAGTTGGTGTTGAAGAAAAACAGCCACTGGTCAGGCTTACGTACACACCTTAGTCTAACAATGGTGACTCACTGCTGAATAGTTATTTGGTGCTCAAGGAGAGCATGTAGCTTCACATTTGAGTGGATATCACAAAGCTCAGGTACAATTTATCAGACAATTTATACAGTAAAGCCTCTGCAAATGAGCTGAACCGGTAGCTTCAGCTTCAAGGAAGGGCTTCAAGAATGTGTCTACTTTTCAGACGCTAAATTGTAAAAAAGGACGCTTGGTACCGTCTTAAACCTGTTCGTAATTCCTTTAACTTCAAAGTGTCCCTGTAAATGGTATGACAGATTTACAGACACACCCAAGAGAATTTGACATTTTAGTCACAATTAGCATAGCACAAAGTCCCAGTTTGTGTGTGATTGAAGAATGCATTATTTAATGATTTTGCAAAACACAACAGTCGGCCTTGATGAGCCTGCACAGTGCACTTACCAAAACTTCTTCTCACCTCACTTTCTTTGTTTTCGTACTTGTTGGCGTTCTTGCCTTGGCTTTTTCTTCTTAGTTTCTTCAAGTCTGAATGAGACTTGTCTAGAGAATCCTGCTTCATCTTGTGTTCCATTTGGTACCTCTTATAAGTGGCCTAGAAAAATATATTGTAATGTCAGCAGACCATATTATAAAAAAGTTATTTCTCATTTAGCACAACGTTATTTTGTTATTGATAGACTCTTAAGATGCAGTCTACTCACTGTCATGTATTTTACATCCATGTCAGTTTTCTTTTCCAGCTCTGTGATGATCTCCCGATGAAACCTTTTAAACTTCATGATGAGGCGTGAGGAGAGAAAGACACAGAGAGATGGGTGAGTATAAATTCAATAAGGAGGATGGACCAGTTTGTCAGCTTCTCTGTCAGTGGCGATAACAGGAAAAGCACTTTTAGTCTCAAAGTGAGAAGTGGAGTGATACTGGGAGAGAGTATGGAGCGTGTGTGAGGGGGTGCGAGCCAAGTCCAAGGTTGCGT
Source organism: Proterorhinus semilunaris (assembly GCA_021464625.1). Lineage (NCBI taxonomy): Eukaryota > Metazoa > Chordata > Actinopteri > Gobiiformes > Gobiidae > Proterorhinus > Proterorhinus semilunaris. The sequence goes on along the minus strand of CM038352.1, from coordinate 21,641,194 downwards.
GTCTGAATGAGTCAGTGACAAAGCGTGGGAAAGCCCACAGCCTTCTGCAGCGCTGTCGTTACTGTGAGGGTGTTGAAGCGCTTCCATCACCAGAACCGTGTTGCCATATAGTTAGCACCCACGTGGGGCACATCCAGGCTTCACTAAACACACAAATATCCAGCACACACCCTCAGTCAGGTTCATCGGGGCTTTACTGCTTCTATTTTACGCTTTGAACCGATTCTGTGACTCACTAATATGTGGCGTTGACACACACCACTGTGAGACACAAACCTTCATTTACAGAACCAAATGTCCCTAAAGATTCAAAAGATTTTGTTGTCAATTCATATGAATCACAAGTTTTTTTATCTTTCAGAATAGTAGGCATATTATTTCTCTGCATTGTTTTGCAGTAAGAGGACACCGTTAATCCCCACTGGTGTTCTGAGGGCACGTTCAGGCCTGTCTAGTCTCTTCTGGAGAGAACACAACAGGTGTATCTACTGTATCCACCCTGTTTGTGTCTCCACACAGACTCTGCAGCTCCACCAGCATCTCTGTGCATGTCAGAGACACATCTCCTTAGTCAAAGATATATATATATATATATATATATTATGTACATTAGGGTGCATCAAAAAATAACATTTTTGAATTTTGATATGGCTGGGTGCCAAAAGTGTTCCACTATATGTTTTAACAACACATGCAAACTATTTTTCCATTACATGAAGGTTTAGGGGTGCCAACTCACATGTGTTTTTGTGTATAAAGGGGCAATCGGTGCTAACCGGTCACCATAGAGCTGCAGACTGCACCTCAAAATAATTGAGGGGATATTTATATTTTTGTGTTGGGTATGTATATTCTTATTACATATAATTACCATATCTGCAGTTGTTTCTTTGTATATTGAAATACTTTGAGTGAAATGTAGTCATATTTAGAGGTATTTAGTGCTATTACGTCTGAGGTTAGCTTGTTAGCAACAGTTAGCTAGTTATGTTAGCTAAGCTATCAAGCTTATCATCAACAGTATTTTAAAGCAGGCAATATCATATTCAGAGTATTGATGTCTCATCTTTATTGAGTGTAGCATTGTAGCTGTTCAATTCACATTTAGTTATTTGTGAGTACAGCTAGTTACTCTGGTAACAATGTTACTGTAAATTCTCATTGTAATGATGAACTTGACAATGTAGAGCTTAGATTTGAGGCTTATGCATGCATAATACATCATAATTGAGTGATATTAGGTATGCTAAGATATGATTGTAAACCCTATCCTAGGTAGGGAGGAGATATCAAAGCTAAGCCACATATGCCTTCTGTCCCTACTATTGTTCAGTAGAGAATAAAACAGATTAACTGCCAAGTTTTTTCTCAGAAGATGGCGAAAGACTGTTGTGGGGCGGAGGGAGCTGCAGAAGGAAGAGGAAGGAGGAGGTGGAGCTGACCAGTGCAGGCCACAATGCTCTGAAACAGGGACAGACAGCCAGGTTTCCTCCGGGTGTATGGTTTCCTCTACCTCCAAAAACATTTGGGTCAGGTCGGCCCACAATGGCAGCGCGACTCAGTAGCAGCTGCTCAGGACTAACACCTGGACACAATTTCGTTGTACGGTTGTACAATGACAAATAAAGCACTTACTTACTTACTAAATACAAGGCCAACCCTATATTCCTTTTCATTCTCTGGCACTCTACAACACAGAAAAACCTCAGGATCCAGCTAAGACGCTGCCCTCACCAACTGGTCCCAGCCAGACTAGCAGTCGCAGCCTGGTCTTTGTTCTGGGCCCCAGCATCACCAGTGAGGATGGCATCGTCAGCGGCACCAAGCTGCCAAGTGGTCGTCCGATCTTGCGATGCATGCTTGCCAAGCAACCTGGTGCAAATGGAGCATTGTCACAGTTTGAGGCAGCCAAGGTCATCCCAGACTTGGTGCAGCCATTTTACAAGAAGGGACTGGAGAGGCATCGCTGGTACCTGGTACCATCGCTGGTACCCTCGCTCTCTTCAGCAGCAAGATGCCCATTGATGACAAGCGTGCACTTGCCAGTGCAATTTTGGAGCACACGCCAACTTTCCCAATGCAAACCCCCAGCAACGGTTTGGCACTGGCTTTGGAAAGCCAAAGTTTCCCAACCTCTTACCAATCACCAGCTTGGCCAACCTCGCCAATGCAGACTGCTGGTTTGGGATGCACCAGCTCTACATTGATCCAGTATTTCTATCTCTCGATGTGAAGGAATGGGATACCAATGCTGCATTAAAAAAAGTGAGGTCAATGTAAGTGCAATGAATGTGGTCAATGACTGCGCAGAGCATGGCGTCAAGCTCACATCTGACTTTGTCCAAGTGGCCAGAACAGCTGGAGGAGATGTAGTCTGGGCATCTGGGGAAGTCTGGGAGGAGGTGTAGTCTGGGGAAGTCTGGGCATCTCTGCTCAGACTGCTGCCTCCGCGACCCCAGGTAAAGCGGAAGAAAATGGATGGCTGGATGGAGTTTCCACTCGGGTTTGTTCTTTTAAGTGCCTCACTATTGCCCCTTGTGTGTAACAATAAAGTAATTTAAACTTTATATGTGTGTCTAACATCCATCTCTGCTGCACAAAAATGAAGAAAATGTGAAGTATCATCCAACATAGCACATCAAATATTGGCCTGGATCTGACTTGTCTGTCCTTGATCTCCATTCATTGTTTGGACCAGAATTACACAACCTATAAAAAAGATTTTGAACAAACTTGATACAGGTGTGAAGCATTAGCCAACCTAGAAATACAAAAATGTTGGTGTGAATCCAACCCACAAGGAAGGGCCACAGGCCACACGAAGATGTCCTATTGCCCTCTATTCATTTGTCTATAAACTGTTGTAAATGAAGAATCTAGAAAGGTGAATTCTAAGAAATTCCCAAAGTTATCCAAAGTGCAGACCAACTAATTTTGCTTGAGTTACCCTATAGAACATGTTTCTGTATAAAAGTTAACCTTATTTAACCTTTCTGGGTCAACCTTTTGGAAAATAGACAAAAAATTTCAAATTTTTTGACATTTCCCAGAAGTTCACGTGCGAGTTGGCACCCCTAAATCTCAATGGATTTCTACAAAACTTTGCAAAAGTCATTTGTATATGAATAGGAACAAAATGCAATGCCAGCCAAAATCATATTTTGGAGTTAAAATGTCACCATGTTAATTTGATGCACCCTAATGTACATATAGATTTGCACAGTATAAATACATGCACTTACATTTTCTTCCAGCTCATAATGAACTTGACGGTGAACCTCTGAGATTTCCATCAGAACCACACCTGGCCCAAAAACAAGAGCAAAGATTCAAGTTAGAGGAGAATGACTACTTTGAAAGACATTACATGAAACACAGAGCTAAGTTTCGCTGCTGTGTGACAAAACTACGACCTCAATAGAACAAAAACTAATAAAATGTCGTGGGTAATACTTGTGATTGCAATCTGTCCTAACCAGATGGCCTCCAAGATGAATGGTTCCTTTCCAACATATTGTGTCTGTTTTTTTCTATTCAGCAATGGCAGTTTAACACAGCATGTATGTTTGTGCAGTTTCCCATAAAAACATTTTCCTCATTTGTATTTCTTATTATACAAGTTGATGAGAAATTATTCAAACTGTAAATGTGATGCAAATGTAGAGCATGGACAATGTTACTGTGTTCATCTGTAAAACACAGATAACACCTAAGCCCTGTTCCTAAATGTCAGACATTTGAATGCGTTATCCGACAGCTGTCCATTGTCGCTCGTGAGCTGCACCTTCATGTGGACATGTAAACAAAGTCCCATCAGTCACTGCCTTAGGCCACACCTGACTTTAAAGAAGAGCAGCTCATTTTGGTGACTGACAGGACTAGAGGATGAGAAAAGCATTAGGTCAATTGGGGTTAAAAAGCTAATAAAAAAAGAAAAAAGAAAAAACGATTTACAAAAAAAGATGCAGACAATAAAGTCACTACACATATTCTTACATTATTGAACTCTAAAACCTTAACAGTATTCCCACACATGATGAGTTAAACTGGACTGCAGTCATTTCATACGCATGTATGAAATGCTTCATGTCAAAACCACTGAGACGTGATTGTATATTGTGATTGCTGTTGCCAAGTAACAGGTGTGCCAAGTAATGAGGAAAGAGATTGTGAGATTGTGTCACTATGTGGACAGTCTAAAAGCAGGCAAGTCACAGTCCTGTTTATCCAGGCTCCAACCTGCCTCATGAAGTCATACCTGGAAACAGTTCATGAAAAAACACCGAGCGTCACTGAGGAGAACACTGGTGTCTTATAGGAGGAGTACAAACTGAAAATGCCTCTGAATGTGTATACATGTATTTCTCTCAGGTCTCGATACTCAAAAATACTCAGAATAAAGCATTGAACATAAAAGATATAGCCTCAGAAAACCCTGGCCAGTGTCAAATCTGTGGTTTTGGGCAATGAGGAAAACACCCACACTGGCTGCAGCCACATGACACAGCATGCAAACATGAATCATGTAAAGTGGTTATGGTGCCAGTTTAGCAGACGATGATTACAACATTTTCAAGACTAAAAACAGTGCAGTGAATAATAATGGTATGGCGGAGCGGTTAGTGCTCTTGCCTCACAGCAAAAGTTCCTGGGTTCAGTTCCCGAGTGGTGCCCAGACGCCCCACGCGGCTGCCCCCTGCTCTGGACGGGTTTCCCCCAGCGGCGGCGACGGATGGGTCAATTGCAGAGAACAAATTTCGTTGTACAGTTGTTGTGTATTAACCAATAAAGCAACCTATATATGCAAACTCCTCTGGTACTAACCCCTGCCTGATCGATCAGTGTATCGGATGGTTTGTTCACAATATAAACAGAGTGGATATTGGAGTGCTTGAATGAAAGCCGTGTTGACGTCTGAACTGGGACACAGAAGCAGGAGGAGGCAAAGGTAAAACAGGCGAGGGGCACCAGTCCTCCAATGACTCTCAAGTGGATCAAGTTTCGAGCTGGCTTCGCGTCACTGGAGCTCCGGTTTCCATCAGATCTGCCTCACTACATCCATGAGCTGCCCCGCATGAGAAATCCCAAGATTCATTCAGCAATTTTGTAGCCGCTTAGCTATTGCACTGGAACAGTAATATACGTTTGTGCATTCTGACAAATTCTACACTGCCATTTTCTTTTTAACAGGTCATTTGCAGTAGGTAAACAGCAATAACTCAAGCTGAAAGCATTGTCTGTAGTGACTTAGGAGTGACTTTAGACAAGTCATTGCTGTTAGTGAAATTATTACGCTAAATATTCTACTCACATCAACAGTGGCGTGCTGGCCTCATTTCAGCCCGTGAATTTAGAGAAGACCGGCCCACTTTTCTGTGGGTTTAGCTCAGTGATAGCCCGCTAGTCTCTGGTACAGGAGGTTCCGGTTCAAGTATGTGTATGTATATGAGCCTGATACAACTCCACAATCAGCACCAAGTTATGAAGATAAAAATATTTGTCCACTTTTCTACCTTTTTTGCTCTTTACTCACGCGGACACTTGATTGGACTGCACCAAATTCAACTAAAGTGGATGGGTGTTCCACTTAAACACCCTTAAAACACCCCTGAGTTAGTTCAACGTCAAATGGTATCTCCCCGCCACAAGGATGAAAAGTTAGATGCAAAAATGTTTTCTGATTTTGACACATTTTCCCCCCGTGGGGGCGGCCCTGCCCGGCCCTAAACAGTTCCGCGGCCCACCGGGAAACCTCCCGACTCTCCCCATGGCCAGCACGCCTCTGCACATCAATCGTTTAGAGAAACAAATATGCCCTGAACTGCAGAGCCAGGAACCAGACAGTGCAGTGCCAGGGGGTGCTTTCTACTGATGCTGAAATTAGTTAGCAATTTTTGAGAGTTGACCAACAAATTATGGTTTAATCAAAGAATGCCACTGGTGGCTGTGACTCAACGTGCCAAACATAATTGTATTGTAAATTAGGCATGGGCCTTGTTTGCATACAAACATAATACAACTACTTGCCAGATTGCTGGTTATTAAAACAAAAATGTTCGATAAAAGATGGGAGGGTCACCAGGGAAATGACTGCTGTGAGCCTTCATCCCCAGATCTTGAGCTAGGTTCTTGGTCAGGTGTACGGATAGCTAGAGGATTAACCCATTGTGCATTTGATGTGAGGAACTGGATAACCAGGAGCAAACCCATCCCAACAACGTTTCGATCCAAATAGATCTTCCTCATTTCATCCATTTGGATCGAAACATAGAAACGTCAATACATGCAGTCTTTTTGGTGTAAGTGTGCAGGCTTTTCATCATTCACTATTTACCCTCGTCGTCTTGCACCTGATGATGTATGTATATTTTTGCAGTTATAACACTGTAATACCAACATGATAACCTACCCAATTCTCTAGAAACTGGGGATGTTGTAGCATTCTCTCCAATCTTTGACACTGCATCAAAATATAACTTCCCGGCCAGAATCATTGCTACAAATTAAAAAAAATATATTATTAGTTACCAGAGACGGCAGCATATAACTTGAGCACTGTTATGACAATGTGAGTTTTGAAAGAATAGAATGTGTCCTTGTAATGCAAGTAAGTAAGCTTATGCATTATAATGAATTTGCATATTTCCCTTATTCCCCTTGTGTTCATTTGTGTTAAAAGGTTATGTTTAAATAAATGATTGTTATTTCAATATGTCCACATTTGTTTAGCCAATATAAAAAGGAAACCTCTTACCAGCCACAGCTTTCTCATAGTTCTTGCCCAGGTTGACCAGGTTCCTCAGCCCTGGGTTGAACTGTTCCATTACATTCTGTTGAAGGAAACAGAACTCAATACAGTGGCATGCAAAAGTTTTGTCATCAGAAGAAAATCTCCCCGACGTATTCACTTAAATTCAGTTCCAACAAATTATGAAAGCAAATAGAACACCATATGTTCACAAGCTGAAGTCAAAGAGGATGGCTTTTAATGGATAACGATCCTAACCCACAGTGGACTCCCTCAAGAGGCGCAGGCTGGAGGATTTGCCTTGTCCTTCACAGTCCCCTGAGCTAAACACCATTGGAAAGATGCACACGCTGGATGAGGTCTGTGATTGGGGCCCATGTCCAAGATTTAAAAACCCACAAAACCAAAAGCACCAAATAAATGTCTATTCTACATAATTGTTTTGACAAGTCCAGAATGTTGAGGGTTTTGTTAAGAATTAATATATTGAAAAAAAGAGATAAATAAAGATAATAATAAAAAAAATAAAACAAGCTTTTTCCATATCCAAAAGGGGAGGGAGGGGTGCAAAAGTTCAATCTTGCCTGGGGCGCCAAATTGGCTGCTCTTGCTTCGCAGCTAAAAAGGTCCCAGGTTTGAGTTTTCTAACCAGGCGGCACTATTTGTTGTAGAGAAGAAGAAGAAGAAAAAAAAGCAGAAGAAAAAATGTTATAAAATGAATATAGTGTGAAAGGTTTGAGATATAACTGAGTCTCGCAGTGTTTTAGGGCTAGACCAGGCTAAACTGAGAGGTCATGGTCACAGGGCACTTCCTGTTTAGGAATACTAGATGGCAGCTGCCTGACAGGTGAGTAAACCAGAGATAAATCTAAAGCCTAAGTAGGTATCTTAATCATTGACTAAATACATGCTAAGTGTTTTTTTGGCTGCTGGTGAAAACAATCTAAAATTGCTGACTGGTGAGCATTGGGTCAAATGTTGTGGTGAGGGTTGAGTCACACAGACGACACTGATGTCCCTAATCTTTCATCCTTGACAATGGGTAAACGTGTTTTGAAGAAGTGGTGGATGGTTTGTTATTGTGGAGCTTCTGTTTTGTTTGCAAACCCGGACAAGGAAGACCTTAATAGAACTTATGAATCCAGAGACTGCTGTTGTCATGCTTGGTATCCTTTTACAGTATGTAGGAGGAACTGACAGGTCTACAGGAAACATAATAGATGGAGCAGACCTAAGTGGTTACCAAGTTCAGTAATGACAAACACTATGCTTGACTAACGTTTACCAAATAAACAATAACAATTCTATAAGGCCGTTTTCACACATGTTGGAGCGCTTTGTAGGTCGCTTCCAGACCGCCTTAGCTCCAACTGTATTTACTGCAAAGTTAGTTAGGTCCGTGTTCACACAAAACATCGCTACGTAACAACATCAGCCACGCAACAACGATCAGCTGTTCAACAAACTTATTCCCATGACAACGGGCATCAACCTGTCAATGTGCCGACACTGACACGCGCACACGTACAGGCGCACTTCCACGGTGGTCACTCCTCTCCCTCGTGGTTAAATACACGGAGGCTTATAGACGCGAAGCGCGGAGAAATGTACTTAATCAGCACATGGAGGAAAGTTTCACTGCAGCAGGAAGGGAAAGAGAGGCGTACCTTGATGATTTAAAGTTAATCAATTTTGCCTCCTCAGAGCAGTAATCCAAACATCCTCATGCAGCTCGTAGTCATTCTTTCTTCATGCGAAAAAGAGGCATCAAAGCGAGAATAGTTCACCACAGGTCGGCCGCATTCACACCACAACCGCTCAGGCCGCCCCGAGACCACCTGTTTCAGTCGAAGTGGCCATTTAGACCGTCGTAAAGTGCTGCGGTTAGATTCACACTGACCCTAAAGTGCCGCGCTCAGGCCAAAAGTCCCTTTAAGTCGACCTAACTAGAGCCTGTGTGATATTTTTTTTAACAACACACACACACACACACACACACACACACACACACACGTGTGTAAGTTGAAAAACAGAAATAAGTGCACTTTTTAACGATATTCTAATTTTCTGAGTTTCACCTGTACTGAGCAAAATGCTGAAAGCCTTGGCAGTAAAGATAGACATTTTTTATGTGACCCAACCCACCCTGCCCCTAATTTCATTCTCACATGTGGTGTTTGTAAATTATCTTGATAAACAGACTGTACCTGAAAAAACAAAACAAGGAAGTGGTCCAGGGTTTACTGTTCTATATTGACAACGTGTAAACCTGTGGCGACCTCCCTCTCTCTTGGTACAGCTGTGTTTTTTGCCTTTTCCTGCGAACTGCATTTGTGGTTTCTGTGTTCCACATTGTTTTACTGGATGCTTTTAATAATAATAATAATAATAATAATAATAATAAATTAGTCTTATATAGCGCTTTTCCAGACGTTCAAAGTCGCTTTACAATTTTGGTGCATTATTCATTCACTCCATACTCGTGGCAACCAGTCTGCACACATCAGCCACCACCACCAACCACTCACACACACACTCCATTCGCTAGGCTTCCTGGTGTCCCCAAAGCGGTCTCCCATCCAAGTCCTGCCAGGCCTTTCCCTGCTTAGCTTCCGAGGTCTGACGGGATCGGGCATAGCAAAGGCGGTATGGCCACCTTTTGTACGTCTTTGTAGTGTTTTTGTGAGGTTCAGCTGATTTTTTTTACTGCACAGAGTCCACTATGATCCTGAAGAAAGCAGATTTTTAAAGTAAACAAACAGCTAGCTTAAGACATTTAAGATCTACACATTTCTTCTTCGGAAACACTGAAGAGCAACCAAGAGCCCCCCACACCGACAGCACAGCAAAGTCACGCATGCCTTCTATCCCTCCTATTATTATCTAAAACAGATGCACTGCTGGTCTAGAAGGAAGACGAAGGAGGAGGTGGAGCTGACCAGTGCAGGACACCACGCTCTGAAACAGGGACAAACCCAGGAGGCGGTGCACTGTAGGCTGCCAGCCAGGTTTCTTCCGCAGCGGCTCAGGACTAACACTTGAACACAATTTCGTTGTACAATGACAAATAAAGCACTTACTTACTGATTTATTTGCCCAGATCAATCACTGTAAAGGCGTTGGATAGTACATTGTACTACTGACACACATCCTGACACACAGAGAGCTCATAGGGCAGCGTGCCATTTTGTGATGGCTACTGAACACTTGCTGTATAATCTTACCACACAACACACACAGCCAGCTAAATTATTAAACCTCTGGCTGCTTTTCATCATACCAAGGAGCCGTCGTCCTAAGAGAGAGCGCCATCAAAAAAGGAGCCATGAAGAAAAAGCCCCAACTGTTGCTACAGACACAGTTATTCCCAAAATGAAAAAGCACAATGAAACAAGCACATTAAGTTAAATAGTAAAAACACATATGATGGTAAATGTTTTAGCTAAAATCAGTTTTGATTAATTATGACCTTTTATACTATCTTAGCGGGGACTTTTGATGCCAAACCCAAATGGGAAATGTTTTGTTTAACATCAACTGTGTAGCACATTGATAACTGCTATATAATGTGCAAGAAATCAAGTTTTATATTATGATTTTTCTTTTCTTTTTTTTACACCTGACCAACTTAAAATGTTGCTGCATTTGCTTTGTCATTTGCTGCCTCATGGATTAGGCCACTTTTGCCCAGAAAAGTAAAAAACAGTGGGGATATATAAAGATGGTTACTGTAGCAACAACATGTAAAATACCAAGTCACAATGCAGAGGATTTCCAGGTAAATGAGCCACAACATTCCCACGTCAATGGCATGCGCACGCAGAACAGATGCCATCATTTCACAGAAGCGTTACGCAAAGGGTAGGTCGGGCCGGTTGGCAGCCTATCTCAAAAAGTAAGCACTCGCGGCACTCCTCGGGTGGGGCAATCTAGTGATTCAACAACTGACATTTTACCTGAGAAGAGAACGAGTTTCCATATTGCTCCGTGACCATTTTCCATTATCAAAAGGGGAAAAAAATAAAAGCCTGGTAATGTGAACTTCTCAGTAAAGTTGAAAGCTGGCGCGTTCACGTGCCACGCTAATTAAAGTCAGCTGTGAAGTCTAGCAGAGTGCCTGACGCACACGTTTCTTCGCGTCAAGGATAGGCTACATTTCCCTTCAGTGATGGGAATACTTTTTTACACTCACCTTGTATGTCCCGTCCGTGAGCTTGTTCACCTCCTCACTGGCGCTTTTTGACATGTTGACCCGTTTTATCCGTGATATCCAGTGATAAAAAAAAAATTAAAAAAAAAGAGAGAGAGAGAGTAAGAAAGACAAACAACAAACTCCAACGTTCAACCTGAAGAGAAAGGGACTACGTGTGTGGATTCCTGTAGTTCCCCATAGCCAGTAAAGAGACGCAAAACCCGCGCGTATCCGATATAATACAGTAGCAGGTGATGGTAAAAGTGAGTGAGAGCGTGTCCGCCGCCTGTTGCCGCAGTCCTGCCGAGTGAAGCCCCAAAGCTGTCAAACTTGTCCGGGGAGGGGCCTGCGGAGGTAGTGAAAGGTGGAGGAGTCAAGTTGCAGAACGTATGGGGAGGGGGAAACAAAAGATATAGCTACTTTTTTTCCGGTGTGCGCCTTTCAGAATGTCTGCGTCAAGTAGAGGTTTTACACATCGCTTCGATTTAGAGACGCGTCCTACAGGGACCATGTTCAAGGGACTGCCATGCTCGACCATGAGCCAGCCTCGCGCGCGCGGCTCGGGCTAAAATGGTTTTACATTGAAATCTCCGACTCGCTCCAGGTGATTCTCGCTTGACCAAACAATGAGCGCCAGGACCAGGTGGAAAGGTGGTGGACGCGCTCTCTGCAGGCTACAGGCAGAAAACAAAATAACAATAGGTTAGTAATAATCAGAATATTATATGGTTGATTAGTTTACAGAATAAAACAATAACAATTTAAAACCCAATACAACTATTTCAACATGTGCAAAACAAAATGCAGCCACGTGGAAGAACAATACGGGTTCTACAGTTGCCCACATAGGCTGTACATTGTTTAGTTTACTAGTTAGCCAATTTTACTATTCATTTATTTACGCCAAATTATTTTTTATGGACCACATCTTGCCATAGCCCCTTAACATGAATAGCTTTTTTTTAATAGCTTATTAGCCACATTTTACAACCTACTTAAACCATTTTACCACCAGTCTATGTCCCAAAACTTAGTCTATACCTGTATGTGTAGCCATTTAGTTGGTCATTTAAAACGTCAATCTCCCTAAACTTCGACTTTCTTAAAATATGAAATTATTCACCACTAGATGTCACCCTCGTTTAAGTAATAAGCACTCCCCTGCTTCAATCAATAGCATTGATTGTTCATTGCACAACCTTACAGCACTCTATTGTAGCAGTAGCAAATGAGAAAACTATCATCGTCCAGATTTCACCTTTTCAGAGTCATTAATGCTGAAAGCTTTTGACATTTTTTACTCACACCTCAAAGCCAGATCGAGTGATTTTCAATTGTGTGAGGCCAAAAAATTCAATAAATCCAACTCTTTGTAAATGTCATTTGGCGGTGAGACATCGGACAGCTCCCTGCAGTCACGGGCAGCAACAAAGGAAGCTGAATGTACAATGTGATTAGGGCCCGGGGCTCTGAAACGGTCCATATCCCGTATAGTAGTGCGTACGATTTAATTAGACCCTGAATTTAAAAAAAAGAAGAAAAAGAAAACAGTCTATTTCCTCTTTTTATCTTGGCTCTCATCATCTACTCAACTCACTGGATGGCTGACAGAAAATACAGCTCAAACCATATAATACAGTGGCTCAGGCGGAAGAGTGGTTCGCCTCATAACCAGAAGGTTGGCGGCTTGAATCCCGGCTCCTGTGTCATTGTGTCCTTGGGCAAGACACGTTACCCACTGTGTCTTTGTGCGTGTCTGTGGGGGATATCGAGTAAATATGAAAAAGAAACTGTGACTTATCGAAAATATGCAAAATAGTAAATATTACTTTAAAATGATAATTCAAGTACTTCAATTTTGGCAGCAGAAAATATTCACAGTGAGTCGGCCAATTCACATACATGCATCTGTACAGACAGACAGACATTTGCAGTTCTTTATAATACACTTAACAATATTTCCATCATAGTTTTTAACCACTGTCTCATAACAGAAAAAAGCCCCCCTATCTTCGAGCACCTAAATTTGCATGACCATGTTTGAGATATTGAGTGCAGTTTATAGCCTAGTCCTGGACCGCTTATTCCAGCCCTGCCTGTGCTCGAACATGCCATGTGACCACTCGTTTATTGTTTCTGATGTACAAACTCCCCAAGGACAGCAGGCTTCGAACCGCGTTGTGCTGCTGCAGACATATTCAAAAGAGCCTCCTTCAGCGACTCCAGCAAGGCCATCTTCCTTTTCAAACATTTTCCGAGTGACTTTTTCCATTGTGAGACCAATAAAGTTCTATCGTATCTCTCATCTACGTGCTCATATAGGCTACAAGACGGACTGTGGCTTAACGGTGCTTTTTTTTAGTTTTAGTTTTTTAATCCCTCGACAAAGCTACATTATTCAAAAATAATATTCTAAGAGGATGCAACAAATCTGCGAAACATTCTTCATTCGTTTGTGCCATTAGCTCTGAGCTGTTTTTGAAGCCCGCGATGACGCTCATTATTTTCCACCATGAAATGAATAACAAATCTGTTGGGTGAATTTTATAACCTTAAGCTGAAACCCAATCGCACGCTTTGAAATCACAGCTCGGTGGAATGTAGAGCCAACAGCATTTGCTCAACATTACAAAACAGAACCCTGTGACCGCATTATTTCCGTTTTATCTAAGTGTTTAAATCAAACTGCAATTTACAGCACAACAATAAATATGGCAAGTAAGGATCGCAGAGGAGGAAAACAAATAGTCAAGACTTTTACTAGTACGGTACTTTTTTTATACTGGACAATATACGTGAAGTTATATTGTTAAAAAAAAAGTACATTCAAGTTTGCCTCTCCTCACGCCGGACTCATAACCGTGCTGGGAGCAGTCCATGTAGATGTTGCTGCTTTGATTTGACTATAGGTACCAAACATAAGGTTCCAATGCATTAGGTCCCATCATGCTGTATTTTGATGACAGACGGCTAAATAGCATTGTGGGTGTCTAGCTGAGCATTAGGAGCATGTGGATTAGTTTTAAGACAGTTTAGTTGCTCTTCTGACTGAGCAACACATTATCCTGAAACACTCTGTGCTGTCATGCTCTGCTGTAAGTGCAACCAGGACGTCTTTCCAAAGTTTATAGACTTAATGCAAAAATAATGATTAGGTGCTGTTGATGGTACATGTCTAAAGCTTGTCAAATATGATGATGAATACCTAAATTAAATGTAAATCACAATCGACAAACTGTCTAACTTTGTGCCTCATGGAACCAGACTCATTTTGCATAGAGATGAAACTGCTGGCTCACAGTTAAAAGTGCTGAGCCGCCAGTTCCCATGCACAGCATTATGCGCAGAAAGACAGACTAATATGATGTATAGCAGGCTTGGTAGAGATAACCGAGTAATAAGTTCCAATATAGCTGCTACACTCCTCAATCTATTGTCAGTGATGTTGTATCACACTTTTATTATTGACTGAGCAGCAGTTACATCGTGTGATGGTGTTGTATAGAGCTGCCATACACCTTGATGCATGAAATATAGATCAGCATTAGTAAATGAATAAAAAAGCATGTGTAAGCTTATTCTTATGATTAAATGTAGCGTTTGTATCTGTAGACTTTATCGTACTTGTAGGCATGTTTTTACAACCTGTCAGGAGCAGTGAAGCACCTGAGGACCCATCTCCAGATCTTGATCAGGATGGTGGAGGTGAAAGCGGAGTGCCTGGGGGAAAGCTATATGCTCAAGGGGGTACTTTCAGAAGAACTGGTCCATTGTTTTCCAGGCTTTAGGCAAACTCTGTACTGAGAATTGAACACAGAGATTCCAGCATTCTGGCGAATTTACATGCACAAGTTTATCATTCAATTGTAGCGACGTTACCATTCCCAGCTCACTTTAATGTCATTCCTCATACATTTAGATAGAGGTACATTGGTTTTTAGGTCTTTGAGACTGCAAATATGATCAAATGTATACCTACTCAAACTGGAAATGCTACAATGAAACAGCAAAACATGCTAGATTAAACATGTAGAATTACATTATGGACAACTGCAAGTATGAGTGGAAATATTTATGTGATGGCTGTATTTCCCAAACGGAATAATTCAGACTTTTCTCTGCCCCACACACAAGCCTGAGGGAACTCAGCATGGACGTGTGCTCCTGTTGATATTGTGGTCAGTCGTGTGTGAAAATTTAATAACACTCCTGATGTCAAGTGGCACATCTCCCTGGAGCAGCGGAGTGGGGGGGTAGACACAGGTCCCCGGCCATGTACAGGCCCTGCAAGTGTCACTGACACGTAAACATTTACCCACAGTGAGCAAAGCCGTCCTGATCCCAAACCTTACTCCAGAGAGCGGCTCTACACGCCCCACTGCTGTGGGACCCCAGAATTTATGAGGCAATAACAGGGGAATTACAGTGAATGTGAATGGTTCCGATTGCCTCTGATAGCATGTGAGATGCTTTAAGACATTTTTAAATGTCTTAATGGTCTTGGTGCTTCTTATCTTTCAGAACTGCTTTTACCTTATGAACCTTCACGGCCCCTTCGCTCCTCTGGCAGGGGTCTCAAAACATAATTTAAAATATGTTGCCACTGTATTCAAGATAAGATAAGCCTTTACTGATCTCACAATGGAGAAATTCACTATTTTCAACGTTTCAAATAAAAAGATACATTTGTAAATTGAGATCCAGTTATTACTGGACCTCAATGAATGAATGAATGAATGAATGAATGAATGAATGATCTCAAAGCATTTTATTACATCCAATCTATATGATCACTGGTTGACTACTTTTGTCTGTGAATTGACAGTAAAAATTTCCTTCTTTATAATTTTTACTTCTGTCATTGGATCATTACAAAAAAATACTTCAGACCGGACCATAACTTAACACAAACCAAACCAAAAAACATCAAATTTACTGAGCCTTCTTTTTATGCTTGTTTTGGCCTGGAGCGGCCCACAGGGTGATCAGGAAGCATTTAGAGACACGCCTCGATGCCTGGTGGCGACATTACCTCTGAATCTGATCCTGTAATCACCGTGTTTACGCCCGCTCCTCGTGGAATCCAGACGTTCTGATCACGCCAAACATCTGTAAAGCTCGTATGCGGCACAGAGTCCTCTCTCGCCCACGGTTTTTGTCTTGAAGAGCTGTCATTCTCCTCCACAAAGCCCAGTACTCAGGGACACAGTCGCTTTGAAAGCATAGTTACACGTGCACTAAATGCGTTCTTTGTCATCGCGTGGCCTTCAGTGCACTCTCAAGGTCGGTGTCTGGGTTTATTTTACAGCAAACATGTAATATTCATTTCAGTGTTTGCAAGGCAAGGGCATTAGCTGATCCTGGGTAACACACAATCTCTCACACAAGCTTAACTGGTATACTTTTGGTTGCATACTCAGCCTTGTAGATATAACTTAAGGTGTGAAAAGTTGTTATTGCTGTAGCTAACATTGCTTTAGAGTCTTATGTTGTATTGGCACAGTTTAGAATCTTAGCAAACAGAGCTCCCTTCAGGACAAAGTGGAGCCGATACATTGTGTCCCGCTGGATCTGTTTAGGCCAGATTCTAATTAGAAGAGTCGAGGCAGAGGCCCCCACTCTTCCCATCACCTGAGACCAGTTTCACTGAATTCATTTTGTGCTCCCCACCCTGAGGACTGCATATTTATTGTATGCCGGAAATGTGTTGACAGATGGCTGTTAATTACTTTCACTTTTTCCTCTGCGCAGAACCATCGCCCTTTTCTGGATGGATTTTGTTGATATTCCGACAAATACTAAACACAAAAATAAAACAGTGTAATAGCCTTGCATTGGTATCTATGGCAACAGGTCGTGTAACTATTCAATTCAATTAGAGCTTTTTTCTTGTGATTGTAATGAGAATAAATGGTGATCTGACTGATAGTTAGGATTATACACTTTATCATATGCAGTAGTGCTCAAAAGTTTACATACCCTGACATTTTTTTCTGAAAGTATAAACGATTATTTCCCCTTTCATAGTTAGTATTTGTGTGAAGCCATTTATGGTCAAACAACTGAGTGTACTCTTTTTAAATCATAATGAAAAAAAATTAAACTTCCAAAATGACCCTGATCAAAAGTTTACATATCCTGGTGATCGTGGCCTGAAATAAGGTCAAAAGAGTTTTTGAGCTCCTGACCGACCCTTACATCTTTCATGGATTGTCAGAGGATCTGCAGGAAAAGGTAGTTGAACTGTTAAAAATGGGAAAGGATTATAAAAAAGATATCCAAGGTACTGAGAGTATCAATGGTATGTTTGGGATGGAGTTTCAGTATAAGGTTAGGTGTTAACTTTGAATTATTATTTCACAGGTGATCTGACCCGCGCCAATGCGATGATGGCGCTGTCCTAATGTTGTTGCCTTGTCTTTTGTATTTGGTTCACTATTGTCAAATGAAATGATGTTAAAGTCTGCCAGCGAGAGATTGTGGTTTATAACATTGTGAACCAACAGAATTTTTGACAAATGGAAAAACGGAAAATAATTTATTGAACTTCATTTTGTTTGTATATTACCTTGTCTGTCAGTAAGACATGTTTAAGTTTGTGCTCCATACCATGTATATGGCGAAGAGCAAAATAATAAATGAAATGAAAAAAATGAAATGAAATATATAATAAATACAACCTCTATTTTTCCTAAGTATGGACTCCGGAGCCTTCTCTCCGGTGGTCAATTTAATTTGGTTTATTTTGGTTTATAATATTCTTTTAGAAATGCCTTACCGCTCTTTTCTTTTCACAATAACTCAATCTAAAATACAGGACTCTCTAAAATAAAAGTGGTGTAGCTGCTTCAAGACGCACAATAAGGAGGCACTTGATGAAAAATGGGCTGCATGTTGCCAGCAGAAAGCCAATACTTTGCAAATGCCACAAAGAATCCAGTATGCAGCACAGAGAACAGCACAGAATGATGAAACCAAAATGGGACTTTTTGGCCACAACCATAAGCGTTACATTTGGAGGGGTCAACGAGGCCTGTGATGAACGGTGCACCATCAGTGAATCACAGAGGTGGATCACTGATGGTGTGGGATGTGTTAGCTTCAGGGAACTTGGTCAAAACTGATTTCAGGATGAATGCAGCATGTTATTAAAGAATACTGGAGGAAAAGTGTCACCAGCCTTGAAGCTGTGCATGGGACGCACTTGGTCCAACATGACAACGATCCACAGCTCAAGGCCATGTCTCATTGGCTCTAGCAGAATAAAGTGAAGGTTCTGGAGTGGCCATCTCAGTCTCCTGACCTCAATATAATCGAACCACTCTGGGGAGATCTCCAACGTGCAGTTCATGCAGGATAGCCCTGGGATTTACAGGAACTGGAGGCTTTTTGCCAAAAAGAATGGCCAGTTTTAACATCCGAGGAAATAAAGAGGCCCATCCACAACTAACACAAAAGAATCCAAGCTGCCATTGATGTTAAAGGGGGCAATACACAGTATTAAGAACTGGTTGTTTCTTTTGTCATTATGATTTAAAAAGAGTAAACTCAGTTGTTTGACCGTAAATGGTTTCGAGTTAGATTTTTTGTATCTAACTCGATATCGGAACACAAGTCACAGTGGGATGTGATTTAAGGAATACATTTCTATAGAAATAAGCACATTAATACACTTCACAAACTGTACAAATGCATTATTTACATTTTGACATTACATACATTGTATCTTTGTTGACCTTGGGAAAGAAATGTCGCAGACATGCCACTCATTTTGCTCTTTTGCCATGCTGTTGCGGTGACATAACACACATAACCCTCTATTCACTCCTCTAGTTTAGTAACTTCTGATCTTGTTTTCGTTTTCATCTTCATATTCCCCTCCAGCTCCACACGGTGACCTATATGTTACTTTCGGCTGTTTTCACTTACGCTAAATTGATTGTTAACACGGATGACCTTGGAACTGTTGGGACACTTTGGCATCACGATCCCGCCTCCCCGCGTTTCGTGATCAATCATGGCCAGTGTGGCTCAAGGTGGCAATGGGCTCTTGGCACCGGGCGAGGCTGCACCAAGTAAAACCGCTGCCACACATTTATCCTGACTGCGCATATCAATAGCACATCACTGTCCCCCACTTGGAACAGCTGCTCGATTCTTCTCTATACCCGGCGCATCTACAATCTTTTTGTTTAGGAATAACTCTTGTCTTTTTGTTAAACTATGACAAAGATAGAAAGGGTTTACTTTTGTTTACACATGTACACTTCACTCTCCCTGTCACGAAGCCTGAGGCCATTCCAACCCAGATCCAAAGAGCAGGCAACAGTTCACAGATTTGCCTGGGCTCCGTCAGGCGTGCTCACATGTCCACGATAAGCGGTTCACTTTTGCCCTGTTGAGCTCACGCCAAGACGACATTTGCATCTGGCTCAGCTTTACCCAGCACGCTCTTGGACGCACATGGAGGGCACAGGAGGAGCGGGAGGCTACAGCGCTGACCTTGGTGGTTGAGGCTGCGTACCGCTTATTGTTTCATAAGGATTCAAGACGGCGCTCGTGTGCACATACCTGGTCGTTTGTCTCCTCCTCCTGCCTGTGGGGTCTCAGGAGTCAGCGGCGCGGACACGAAGCTTATACTAGTCTAGTGCCGGGGCAGTCACTGTGTCATGCTCATTCATGCTTCACTGTTTGCCTCCTCAACATGCAGGACGGTTCACTCAAGGCCGAAGTGATGCTCTTGGTTCAGCGTGTGCTGTCATAAATAAAAACATTGGTTCTCTTTCGCCTCTTGAGACATGGAGATGTTACTTTGGCGTTTTACTGCAATAGTTGGCTTTTAGTTGTATACACTTTGTTCTCAAAGCCACACCGCGGAGCATTTTACCCAATAAATAAAGTAGAAATACAAGCATTTATTGACAGATATTTCCATCATTGATAAATACCTCATAAATGTGCAAACAGACATTTATGAGGCTCACCTTTCCCAACTGTAAACTTTACCAGGAGGGGGTACGTCTCCAGCTCGTCTCCATGGAGATGTCGACCAAGTCAGCAGAATTTGAGATTTGAACAGGTTCGGTTCTCATCCAAATCCATTGTTTGATTACCCACTCCAGTAATAAGATTTTCTGTGTTGAGCTGGTCATTGGGAGCATGTTTAGCAGTATAGTCCAAAAGGCAGTATACCTTGAAGCTTTTGATTTGCTTAATAATTAATAAAACAGTCCCGTCCCTGAATCAGTGAAGTCCTTTAACTGTTACAAAGTGCAGATGCCACTGGACAAATGTTACTCCAATAGGCCTATAGTAAAAGTTTCTCAGTCAAATGTTACCTTGAAAGTACTGAAGCATATTTAAATACGTGATGTGAATAAAAACATTGTGGCAAGGTTGCCAGGTACCAACATCTAAACTCGGCGAAAAGTTGCCCAATAACCTCCAAAAACCCACGGACATACAGCGTCATTTTCCATGTACTTTATTTTTTTAGAGATTTTAGAGAGGCCTTAGATTTGAGATTTAGTCATTTGAAATCGAATGAGTTTTTAGATAGAGAATTAAGCTGGAAATAGCATATTCTACATGGAAAACAGCACTGCCAAAACCAAAAGTTTTTCATCCGCGGAAACGCTCAAAATACCACGGCCCTGGCAGCCCTGATAAAAGGAGGGGGGGGGGGGGGGGGGGTTGGGGGGGGGGGGGGGGGGGGCGAGTTAACACATCCACCACATTCTGCAAAAGGAAGATATTCTACTTGTCGTGAGTCATTTGACGTTAATAGTGCTTCTGAGCACATGACACCTTCTGTTCTGGCGTGTGCATTCACAGGTTTACATATGGGACAAAGCACTCCCAACTCTCTACGTTTTTTTTTAGAACGCATTATATATTCACCTTTCAAATGTAGCGGAGTGAAAGAAAGTTTCCTTTGTCACTGACCACCTCTGCCCCTTTTTTTTTTTTTTTACTTAGACCTGGCTCCATCCCTGAAGCTGCAGATGGTGGAGAAAGGTGCATACATTTACATAATGACAGGCCGAAGCAGTTTAGGTTTGGAACCTCAGCAGAGACTGTATCGCGGTTCAACCAGCTTTTTAGAAACTGTTCATCCAGCAACAATCTTCGATGGAACAAAGGGAGAATGTTCAAAAACGAAACCAGACTAATAGATATACAGGAGCAGAAACAAGCTCAATCTGCTCCCGTTTAATGTAATCATTTTATGAATATAACATAAATAAATAAATAAATCTGAAAATCTCCACATATTGCCCTCGGTCAACAGGAAGTCTTTAAGCTCCTATAAATAGATGGGATTAACATGCACAAATGATGTCAGCTGGTCCCGTGTTGTGTGGTCACATGACGCCTCTTGTCAGCGGGCTTTAATCACCCTGTGTTATTGAGGCAGGGTGGCCCGGGCCCCTGGGAGGAGGCGCTGACTACTGCTGCGGCTGCTGCTGTTCTTGGCTGTGGCTCATCTGGATAACGCACTTATACACGCTCCCTCTGGGCAAATGGATCTGATTAGATTCTACCATGATAAAGGCATCATGGGAAGTCACATGGCTAGTTCATTACGAGGTGACTTTGGGAGTCCGGGCCCGCTACACCAGATAACAAAGTGTGGACTAACTGTGCTTAATCTTAATTTAGGAGGCACTGATTTGTTTATGAAAACCAAATGGAAGTGTGCTCTCCGCCCGTACCCCACCGGCATGGATCACATTCCACAGCAAAACATAAATAACCATATTTTCTTTGCAATCCGAGAGCTGGAATAGAGGATCAACATTTAAATCATTGTGTGACCCTGAGACCGGTGATTCATCAGCTGCATATCAATCTAATATAGTAACCACACTGCAAAAAAGGAGACAACCTTTGCTCAGTGCTTTAACGTGAAAGGGCAAAGACGACCAATTTTAAACAAATGTAAGGCAAATCCCACAAAGAGCTTCAAAACATCTTGTACAGGTATCCTAAAGGTATTTCCCCAGGGTTAGGTTTTAGAGTCAGTGATATGTTTTATTCAGTTAAAGGGCCAGTTACTTTCCCCTTCATTCACTATGTGCAATTTAATGCAATTAACAGTATGCCTCATTTGCTGTTCATCTAAAGCAGGGGTCTCCAACCTATTTTACCCAGTGAGCTACTTTTATAATGGAAAACCACCAGAGAGCTACTTATGCTTCGAAGACACTTTTGTAGTCACCCTGTAGCTAGTAGCCAAGAGGATTATTTCAACAAAATTGGAGAAAATTACTTGAATTTTGGTCCTTATACTTTACATAATTTGCCTAAATGTTTTCAGATTCTGTTCAAAATGTTAAGAACAAAAAGAAAATGTATCTAAAATGTGACTCATCAAGTGTGTGTAGAAATTTTGAAGGCCTTTGGCGAGCTACCAAGAAAGGTCTGAAGAGCTACTGGTTGGAGATCCCTGATCTAAAGCATCTCAAACTGTGGTTCTGGTGGTACTTGGGCCTCTAGTTCAGAGGGGACTCGGGGTCATCTGCAATATCGGCACTTTCTATGCTGCCATCTTATTTGAAAGTCATATTTTTTGCCGTGACCTTGTGAGATATTAGTTTGTCTGCTTGCTACTTATAAAACCTATGAAATGTTTGCTAGGCCTAATGCACCAAACTGAGGTCGAATGAGTTCGTCTGTTATATGATGCAGCCAAATAAGGGTTTCTTCTGGGGATGAGCACGGCCTCAAATGTACAAGGTTTAGGACCATGTTTGGTGTTTGAGTAAACAGCCTAGTCCACAGCTGTATCTTTACGTACATTGGGATGGGCTTAGCTAAATGGTATAAAGTTATGGGGAGGGGACTTATTCTTTGGACTTCTATCTCTGAATGTTTGCTGAACAGTTTTTTGCACCGCTCGCTGAAAGCCTGAATAAATACCTCCTGCGAACGCCATCACTCTCTGCGCTATTTTTTAACAAGAAGGTCCTGGACATACGGTTTCTTACATTTTAAATACTGACAACTTCAATGGGGATATTCAAGAGCCGCACCAATGCATGTTACACTTATTTAATAAGTGTAAGAATCTGTGTAAAATCTTTTATACTCTTAAAGTGATAGTCTGTAAGTTTAAATGTTTACAGATTCAATAGATAGCATGTAATTGACCAGGGCCTGCAATTTGACATCACGTAAGCAATATTGAATAAATATATTTTCCCTCCCTTTGCTAATCACAATCCCCAGTGACATCACTTTGACCAATGAGACGAGGTTCTCTGTGAACCGGCCTGTCCAGTCCAATCAGGAGGGAAGGGGAGGAGCTTGATCATTTCGTTTTCTCTCTCCCTCCCCATTCTGCAATCTTTCAGACCATCGCTTTAATTCAATAATATTTTTTTCATGTGGCACTTTTAGGGAAGAAAACTTTTACCTTCCGTGTGCTTTTATCGAAGAAACAAATCAAAGAAAATCCTTCCACCACTGAGTCAGAATCCCACTTTTTGCAGGAACAAGATTCATCATGAAAATAGTCTAGTTTTGTTTTTTCATAAGGTATTTCTGCTCTCATCTCATCCCAAAGTCTAAAAGAAATCTGTGCCTAGCAAAGTGTGGAGAGTAGTCAGAATATAAATGTAGGAATAAGTAAAAGTGTACACCCCCATAAAATTTCTTATTAATTGGATCCTGATAGCTTACATAATTCTAAAAGTATATTGTAAGTAAATCTAGTTAATCGGTAAAAGCAATAGCGCTTTTGCGCCACAAGTGGGCGCTCGTCATTCAATATGGGTGGTGAAAGTCTCGCGAGCAAGACAAGTTGTGGTACACTGGTTGATGCCTTTTGTGAACGTGACCAAAGAGAGATGCCTGCCGTTGTCTGTAGACAATAAACCAACTGAAAATCGTCAAGTTGCCTCTTCTTTGATGACAAGTGTAACAAAATTTGGTAGCAGAGGATGGTTCAGCTGTGCTTCAGTAGACGGTGAGCGTGAAACAAAAAAACATGATGGATCTCGAGCTACTGCAAGACAAGCTAAGTGAGGCTTTGGCGCAGCTACAGCCTGAAGAGCTACAAGAGGTCTGTTTGTTTGCAAAAATAGACACAGTCAAGCCGTCCAGAAAGTACATGCTGATAAGAAAGATAGTTGAAAAGATTGAAGATGTCGTTGAAAATGAAGACGAGGATGTAGCACGCACGTTCCTGCTAAAGTTAATCACATGTGCTACCGAAGCTAATTCAAAACAAAGTGATCAGCCACAGGCAGCGGCAAATCGGGATGCGGAGGCGCTCTCAAGTTTACAAAAGCAATATG
This sequence comes from Proterorhinus semilunaris, assembly GCA_021464625.1. Taxonomy (NCBI): domain Eukaryota; kingdom Metazoa; phylum Chordata; class Actinopteri; order Gobiiformes; family Gobiidae; genus Proterorhinus; species Proterorhinus semilunaris. The sequence goes on along the minus strand of CM038352.1, from coordinate 21,616,953 downwards.
CGGCCCTGCAAGAAACTTTCCTGGATTCTACTAAAAAGCTGGAAGAGGAAATAGCAAAACTTACCACAAAAGTGACAAATCAGCCACAAAGTCCCCCCACTCTGGCACAGCCCGCTGTTCCCCAAGCGCCCCGACTACCTGAAGTGACCATTAAACGAGAGTTTAGGATCAACGGTCAGATAGGAGAGAGGGGTCAAAAGGATAAATTGTCTTATTCCAACCTCATTCACCAGATTGACATGGGCCTAAAGAAAAATCACAGTGAGGCTGAGATAATTGAGGCTGTAGTCAGAGCAGTGAGTCCCGGACTGAGTTTGCGTGACATGTTGGAGATTAAGTCGGATCTCAACCTGTCGCAGTTGCGCACAATTTTGCGAGGGCATTACAAAGAGGACAGTTCCACAGACTTGTACAATCGCCTGATAAACCTTACACAAGAAAGTACAGAGTCACCTCAGAACTTCCTGTTTCGTGCCATGGAGTTAAAAGAAAGACTTTTGGTGGCATCCAGAGAGCCTGGAGCTGAAGAGCAGTATGGCCCTGACCTAATTCAGAGAAAGTTTCTGAGGGCTGTGGAAACGGGACTGATAAGTGCTGATGTTAAGTACCAACTCAAGCGCTACCTGGAGGATCCTGCAGTCACAGATGAGCTACTAATAGCTAAAACAAATGCAGCAGCCAGCCTTGAGTGGGAACGACACCAAAAGTTCAAAAAGCAGACGAAAGAACCCAAAGTCCGTGAACTTCGAGTAGAAACCCAGGCGGGTGCAGAGGCGACGGTGGGAAGTGTGGACAGCCAAGAACGTCCTTCGACCAAAGGTAAAACCACTAAACCTCAAAACACCTTCCGCACTGAATCTGAGCTCCTGGACATTGTCACACAACTGAAAGGTGAAATGGAGGAAATAAAGAAGGCCATACGTGAGTCTCCCAGAGCCTCCTACACCCCACGTGCAAACAGGAGACGAGGCTGCAAAAGCTGTCAGTCCGCCAACAATGGAGATCAGTGCGACCACTGCTTTAAATGTGGGAGGAGTGGCCACATGTCAAGAGATTGCCGGTCTGGAAAGAGACCTGATAAAAAGACTGGACAAGTAGACATGGCTGCCAGTACAGTCACAACTACGCCCACACACGCCAACCCACCAGATCTGTATAAGCTGGTCACTGACAGTATTCAGAAGTTAGAGGCAAGGCTGGCAGTTAAGGCAGAAGTGCCTCAGGAAAAAGAAACGGTCAGTGTCAGTCTACTTTCCCCTAATCGCCGATCACAGTTGCTCAATCTGATTGGGAAGAAGTACGTCATAACCTGCTCCCTCAACGACGTAGAGACAAAGGTTTTGTGGGACACGGGGTCACAGGTCTGCTTGATGAATGACACTTGGAGACAAGAACACATGCCAAACACCACAGTCAGGGACTTAGCTGAGTTAGTGGGCCCAAGTATTCTGGACGGGAGGGCAGTAAATCAGACGCCAATTCCATTCTGTGGGTGGGTCGAGGTTACCTTCAAGCTCCCGACAGATAGTGGCCAACAAGTGGAGCTCCTTGTTCCCGTATTAGTGGCAAATGAAGATGGGGTGGCAGACCAACCTATTATTGGGTTTAATGTGATTGAGCATGTTCTTAAGATGGGTATTGAACCCTCTTGTGCCATCAGTGAAGCTGTGAGTGCAGCCTTCTCATTCGATTGTAAGAGAACAGAGGTTTTTCTAAAGGTGATGCAGAGTGAGGAGGATAGGCTGGGGGAAGGCATGGTAAAAGTTGGCAGTGAGTTAATCACCATTCCCGCAGGCCAAACAAAGGCAGTTAAGTGCTTTGTCAGAGCAGGCACTCTTGCAGACAGGCAAGAGGTACTGTTTGAGCCAAGTCAGTACACCCAACTACCTGACGGTTTGCAGATGCAGAGTGGGGTAGTACAGTTACAGAAGGGAAGTCGGTCCATGTTCAAAGTACCAGTCACAAACAGTTCTACTCGGGATATCCAACTGTCTGCTAAGACTATTTTGGGACAGACACAGAGAGTTAAGACTATCTACCCTGCGGACATCAGACCCACTACCGTAAGCCAGGTAGTCACAGACCAGGTGATCAATGGGAAAGAAAAGACAGAAATGGACTGTGCTGTCAATGGGACTAAAGACATTTGGGATCCCCCAGTTCTACTTGATCACCTCCCTCCCACACAGCAAGAGAAAGTTCGGCAGCTGTTAAGGGAGGAAAGGGGAGCGTTTTCCCGTGATGAGTATGATGTAGGGACAATCCCCTCCTTGCAGTTAAAAATAAGACTGAATGACCTCACTCCTGTTAAAAAGACTTACGTCTCCGTCCCCAGGCCTCTCCATAAAGAAGTAAAAGAATATTTGGAGGACTTGTTAAACAGGGGCTGGATAACCAAATCTAGGTCACCATACTCTAGTCCAATAGTCTGTGTACGTAAAAAAGATGGAGGACTGCGTCTGTGCTGTGACTTTAGGGAGCTGAATAAAAAGTCAATACCCGACCGACACCCAATCCCCCGCATACAGGACATGCTGAACAGTCTGAAGGGAAGTGCCTGGTTTTCAGTCCTCGACCAAGGCAAGGCGTATCACCAGGGCTTCCTGGAAGAGTCGAGCCGCCCCCTCACGGCATTTATCACACCATGGGGCCTGTTCGAATGGGTGAGAATTCCATTTGGCTTGTCCTCAGCACCAGCAGCATTCCAGAGATCTATGGAGGAGTGTTTGTGGGGGTTGAGGGATGATATTTCTCTGCCTTACCTCGATGATAACCTTGTCCATTCCCAGACTTTTGAAGACCACTTGCGTGACCTGAGAAAAATCCTACACCGCTACCAGAGCCATGGTGTAAAGTTGACTCCCCGAAAGTGTGAGTTATTCAAGCAGAAGGTACGTTTCCTTGGCAAACTAGTCACAAAAGAGGGCTATACTATGGACCCTGCTGACATTGCCCCTGTACGGGCCCTAAAACAGCAGCAACCTACCACTATTGGAGAGCTGAGAAAGTTGCTAGGCTTTATCTCATACTACCGCAGCTACATTCCAAACTTCTCCCGTATAGCAAAGCCTCTTTACGACCTCCTTGCTAATGACCACACAGATAAAGCAAAACAAAACTCAAAAAGGCAAGTAAAAAAGAAAGGAAGTGGCATAGGCCAACTGCCCTCATCTCACACGATCGAGTGGCACCCTGAGCATCATGCGGTGCTCTGTCAACTCATTGACTTTCTCTCCCAGCCCCCAGTGCTAGGTTACCCCAACTATGAAGAGCCGTTCATTCTGCACTGTGACGCTTCACAAGAGGGGCTTGGGGCAGTGCTATACCAGAGGCAACAGGGCAAACTGGTGGTGATAGCTTATGGCTCCAGGACGCTCACAAATCCAGAGAAAAACTACCACCTTCATTCAGGGAAGCTGGAGTTCCTTGCCTTGAAGTGGGCCATATGTGAGAGGTTTCGGGATTATCTTTACTATTCCCCGTCATTCACCGTCTATACAGACAATAACCCCCTCACATATGTGCTCACCACCGCAAAGTTAAACGCCACCACACAGAGGTGGGTAGCAGAGCTAGCTGACTTTCAGTTTGTGATTAAGTACCGCCCTGGGAAAGCTAATGGGGATGCAGACGGTCTCTCACGAATGCCCCTAGATATGGAGCAATACATGAACAAATGCACACAAGATGTTGAACCTGGTGTAATGCACTGTATGGCACAGGCTGTCCAGGTAAAGTCACAAGAAAATGAGCCATGGTTCTGCCCAATCACCATTTCCACTCTCATTACTGAAGCAGATCAGGAAGTGAGTTCTGTAGCTGAAATACCAAAAACTGTGCTAAAAGCAGCTCAAGAAGAGGACTCTGTGATTGGAGAGGTGTTGCGTTATGTGGTGTCAAAGCAATGGCCAAAAGGTGGAAAGCAGCAAAACAGTAACATTGCAGCTCTGGTCAGACAAAAACACAAACTATACGTGGGTGATGACAAACTTCTGTACAGAACAACAGCATCCCATGACCAGCTTCTCCTGCCCTACAAGTTTCACAAGTTAGTGTATAAAGAGCTCCACGAAAACATGGGACATTTAGGGGTAGAGAGAGTGATGAGTCTGATAAGAGAGCGCTTCTACTGGGCTCACATGCAACGAGATGTTGAGCACTACATCACCAAAGTTTGCAGCTGTTTGAAAAATAAACGTCCTAACAGGCCTACAAGGGCACCACTGACTAACATCGTCACCACCTATCCATTTGAATTAGTGTCTGTTGATTTCCTACACTTGGAGAGATGCAAAGGAGGATATGAGTATATCCTAGTTATAATGGACCACTTCACTCGCTTCGCCCAGGCTTATCCCTGTCGCAACAAAGCTTCCCACACAGCTGCCGAGAAGATATTTGGTGATTTTGCACTCAAATTTGGTTTCCCCACACGTCTCCACCATGACCAGGGCAAGGAGTTTCAAAATAAACTGTTTGCAAAACTACAGGAGTACAGTGGGGTGCAAGGGTCCCGAACAACGCCCTACCATCCCCAAGGGAATGGGCAGGTGGAACGATTCAATCGTACCCTGTTGGCAATGCTCAGAAATCTGCCCGAAGCAGCCAAAACAGACTGGAAATCCTCTCTGGCAAAAGTGGTTCATTCCTATAACTGCACGCGCAGTGAGGCCACGGGGTATGCGCCGTATTTTCTGCTATTTGGCCGTAGTCCAAAGCTGCCTATTGATTTAATGTTTGGCCTCACAACAAAAGAGCAGAGCCCATCTCACCAGGACTATGCTGAAAAGTGGAGGGCTAAAATGACAGCAGCTTACAAACTGGCCTCAAATGCAGCAAACAAAGAAGGAGTGAGAGGTAAAGCTGTTTATGACAGAAAGATCTATGGTGTTGCTGAATTACTTCCTGGATCCAGAGTACTTGTGAGAAATCTAACAGAGAAAGGTGGACCAGGAAAACTAAGATCCTTCTGGGAAGATAAAGTGCATGTAGTGACAAAAAAAAAATACTCAGACAGCCCAGTGTATGAAATCAAACCTGAAAATGGCAAAGGACGCATTCGGATTATGCACAGAAACTTGTTGTTACCATGTGACTTTCTCCCCGTGGAAACAGTAGAGCCTTCCTCAAAAGAGACAAAGAAGAAAAGAGACGGTAAACAGCAAAGACATGTGGACACCCAAAACAGCACTGCTGATGAGGATGAGGATGGCTGGAGTGCCATAGTTGGACTGCAAGCTAGACAGCATCACAGTCGCAGTCCACTGAGAGCTGATGCACCTGAGTTTTACCCTGAGAACGACATAACTCCAGCTGAGGAGGACCAAGACTCAGATGACGACACACGAGCGCAGCTGGTACCAGAGGCCGAAAACATGGTGGTACCAGACCCGGCTGAGGCAGACCAGGACCAGGGTGATGTGTCATCCGAGGCCGGCTCCAGTGACCAGGAGGGTCCGGTCCACACCCCTGCAAGACCGTATCCTTCCAGAATAAGAAGGCAGAGATTGATTTTTACTTATGATAGGTTAGGCCAGCCTAGCTCTTCACATGTTTAAAGCATAAGTAAAAGATTTGTAATAACTAGAAAAAGGTTATTGTTCTGAGGTAAAAGATTTGATAGGTGACTGAGTAGTTGTTTTAAACTCATTACCAAATTGTTCTTATTTAGTTAAAAAAAAAATATATATAAAAGATTTTCAGTGGCTAACACAGGCAAATACCCCACATGCTGGTTACTGTAGTAGGCTATAACTAGAATGAGTACCTTACTCTCAGGAAAGATGCAGATACTCACTACGGTGGATGACGCGGTTGACGGTTATCGTGCACAAAGACCTCTTCTGCAGATGTATGGTGTGGAATGGGAGATACATGCTGTACAATGGACTTTTACCAGTTTGCATCTTTATGGACTATATATTCTGACTCCTACTTAGTAATATCCTACTCACATGTAATGCAAAGATACCAAATGTGGACTGTTGACATTTTAAGTGCCTTTGGGAAGTTGTTCTATAATGTCGGGCCGACATTACGTTTTGAGGGGAGAGTGTAGGAATAAGTAAAAGTGTACACCCCCATAAAATTTCTTATTAATTGGATCCTGATAGCTTACATAATTCTAAAAGTATATTGTAAGTAAATCTAGTTAATCGGTAAAAGCAATAGCGCTTTTGCGCCACAAGTGGGCGCTCGTCATTCAATATGGGTGGTGAAAGTCTCGCGAGCAAGACAAGTTGTGGTACACTGGTTGATGCCTTTTGTGAACGTGACCAAAGAGAGATGCCTGCCGTTGTCTGTAGACAATAAACCAACTGAAAATCGTCAAGTTGCCTCTTCTTTGATGACAAGTGTAACATAAAGCCTACTGGCAGACACTACAGAGGGCTGTATTGCTTGGTTATAGAGCGGCAGTGATTTGGAATAGAGGGGTTTGCTCACAGCAATCGCGCGTGACATACGAGAAAACAACACTTTTTTTCTTGCCTCGGAGATTGCCCCTTAACATGCAGACACTTTTTCTACCACGCTGTCTTTAATTACCGCGCAAAGTCTGCTCCCAGGACCCTTGTCTATCTAGCTTGTCTCTCACAGATCACTCAGAGGCTCCTTCGGGAGACGGTTAGGAGGGTGCTAGGGGGCAGAATGACACTTTATCTTTTACCCTTTTCTCCCACATCCCACCCCCTGCCGATCCCAGTCAGACATACTCCGATATTTCATTTGAATTATGGATTCCCTCCAACTGCGGGCGCCCTCCGAAAAAACTCAACCAGAGAGCGATCTATGGGCCGCAATCCCATTAGCCGACAGATGATTAGTTACACGCGCTCCGTCTTGTTGGGGACAATAAGAGAGCCTGGACAACGGCTCTGCATTTGGTAATTCGTTTGCAGTGATGTAGTGTTATCATTACCGCAGAGTTTGTGCCTTCACTGAGCCCTCAAGGATTCCACATCTCGCAAAAATCTACCTTTCAAACTCCATCGCGGTTCGAGGAAAAACTCAATAATGGCAGCAAATTTACTCGCCGGAGCAGCGTGAGTTGTGCGAAAGTCGTAGGGCTGTCATATAGACGGATGATATCAGTAACACTCCTGGATGACGCTATTCTGTTCCATTCCCCTCTCAGTTAGATTTCATTAGAGCCGCGCTACACCTTCTGAAGATAATTTGTCTCCCATCAGTGCCGCTCCAGCCTCAGGGAGTGGGATTAAAGACGAGGGGAGGTGTGACGGTTTGTCATAAGCTCCGGAACTAGGATTTTTTTTTTGTCAGGTCCAAGTCACTGTCCATCCCGGAATCACAAGGCAGACTGTGTTAAAGTATTTTCATATCATTCATTTAATCAACAAAGTGATGCATCACGGCTTACTCCATTTACTCCATTGTCACTACTCTGCCGTCCCATAATTGTAAAAAAAAAAAAAAGCAGAAACACAAGGTAAAAAATGGTGTGTCAAGGGAGAAGCTTTGTTTTCATTTGTCATTGACGAAACTTTAATTAATTTGTTTTGAACTAAATATTTTAAAACATGCTGTTCAGTTTTATGCAGCTAAAATCTGTCCTGACCACACTATTGCCTTTTTGACATAAACATGCAGAGTCTGAGACCTGGTGTCACAACTTCCAATGGGGAAATTGACAGAGAAATGCCTGGTTTGTTTGGACCACAACTATCTCGGCATCTTAATTGAGTAGAAGAAATGAAAAAGAACTAATGCAAATCTTACAGAAGAATGTGAAACAGTGCTATCCTTGGACACATCTACAGAGAGCTGGGAGAAGTTTTGTTCTGAATGAAACAGGATTGGAGACACATGTTGCAAATGTCCATCTGTGATTGGATCAATAGCAAACTTGTAAGTGATTTGCTCTGAGCCGTGCGCCGACGCTTCTGAACCGAAAGTTGTTGGCCAGGCGAGCTATAATCTGGAAGTCTTTCTGAAGTAGAGGCCTCTACTTTACAAATTTAACAGGGGCGAAACTGATTTGAATATTATTTTCAAAGGAAAGCATTTGAAATGATTTTTGAGTTTGAGCCGGCTTCAGCCTTATTTTGGAACACACCCCATTATCTTTTAATCCGCAGCACTTTTGACGCAGGAGGTACCCGGATCGTGGGAAAGGTTTGAGGGGTACGTGCGTGACGGTGAAGGTTGGGGAGCACTGCATGGCATTAGAAATACAGCATAACGTAGTATAGTTGGGCCTGACTCACCACGGCACAATTGGAATGACTCGCGCTCTCCCCCTTCCGTGGCAGTGGCCCTGATAATCCACAGATATTTTCATTTTCACCTGGAGCACAGCCAGTTTAGGGATTGGGCGACTGATGACAGCACAGGCACAGATGAGAGACAGGCACTGTTGCATTTCGAAACTACAAAACGCACACAGAAAGAGTATCGCTACGGTTTTAAATTGTTCCCCCTTGATTGCGTTCGGAGTAACTTGCCCCAAAATCATAATGATGTTGAATAAAAGAACTTGCCGCTTCTATCTGACATCTGTGAAACTTTTTATTAGGCTGCAAAATGACATTCAACCACATGGCAGGAAGGTGCAAAACATACTGTGGTTGGCCAGCGGAGTATGTGGCTCTGAAACACGTTATTTCTGATGCCCCTCATTGTCTGTGCTTCTTTTTAGTGCCTCCAAAAGCAGACCAAATGTTCCCATTGTCCACGAGCAAAAGCACATATGGCGCTCACAAAAAGGCCATTCACAACTGAGACAAAGCAATTTTAGTAAAAAATAAAATAAATCTCATATGTTCAGTGAAGGTACTTGATTCATCTTCTGTACTCATATGTAATACTTTCTATATATATATACTTTTAACAATAGCCACCATTGAATAGAGCAGAAAAAGGAACGTCTACAGTCATCTCAGGAAAGAAAATATCTCTGTTGGACGTTGAAAGAACAGAACGACCATGACATAGCGACATTAACACATTCAGCGTCGCCCACATAGAGTCTCTTTGTAAATGCACATCTTGAATGGCTTTTGTATGCAAAAATAAATTATATACATATGTGTTGTTGTTTTTTTAAATGTTTTTGTGACATTTTGATATCAACACTGCGTAATTTGTATTAAATTAATGTTGTAAGCATCTAGTGAGCGGCCCGTGAGAGGATGAGAACGACAAGTACAGTTTTGTTCTGTCAGGAAAAGCTAAAAATTCATCAACAAAAGTAAACCATATGAGCTTTTAATGCACCAACACCTCACCCAAAAAACCTCCCTTCCAGCTCCGGTGCACCCCGGGCGTGAGTCCATACGGATAGTAAAACACTCATGTCCTTCTACATATACGCAAAGCCACCGAGAAAATAAATCTGCTTCTGATGGTGCAGCTGCTTAAGGGGCAGAGGCAAAAGTATTAAGCATAGATTTTCCAGAATGAAAAAAATGCCCTTATAATCTCTCTCTCTGGCCACGTCATCTCCAAACCTCTTATGTAACTATACTCCGTACAGCCAGACTATGCGCCGGCGTACTCCAGGTGACATCCATTTTATCGTCATGCATAATATTCCGATTGTATGTCGGAATAATCAGGTCCCGTCCAAGCCGAACTCTCTTACCCGGGCCGGCGCTGCGTAAAGCTTCTTCAAAAAGGACCAAAGCTCACAGCGTGTAACAGCGGGGCATGTAACACAGGGATAGTGATCCGCGGCACTTCAAAGCCTCACCGCTCCAGCTCGTGCCTGCTATGAATACAGTACAGCATTGTCAGTATGAAGAAACCAAAGGGAACGAGACTGGGTTTTTTTTTTCTTTTTTTTTTCAAATAAGGATTCAATGAGAGCTGATCTGGTGAGGCGGAAATATGGCATGACAGTTTGGGTCACAGTATACAGTACGCTGACGCAACGGCGCATCTTCTTCATGTCTTCAGCGCTCCGACTGAAGAGACGCCGGCTTGCTGAACCTTGTAAAAAAAAAAAATGCTCAAAACGTTGCACCCTTTTCAGTCTAGCAGCAGCGGTAAACAGGAAAAATGACGTTGCTTCCAGTCCAGGCTTTAGGAATCAAACGCCCGGTCTTCGCAAATCTCCAGAGGGGCTTTGCTGGCACCCCCGAACACCTCCACATTGGCGTCCACCCACGGCACCACGTTCCCGGGCATGTACGCCGAGCAGTTGGCCAGGCCCACAATGTCCACCGGCCGCAGCACCCGGTCCCACATGTTGAACTGGCTCAGCTCTCCCACGAAGGCCTGGGTGGCATCGAAACGCCCTCCAACGATGTCCTGCAGAAGTGGAGGTGACAAGAGGATAAAAACGTTCACGGTTTTGGAAATGACAAAAAAAAAACATTAGTATCGGGCTATAGGCTATTTCTACTCAACACATTAAAGTCCTAGAAGCCTTTCATAAACATGTTATCAATATCATATGTAAACAGTTGTCCAGGTTATGAATCGATATTTTATTCTTGTGCCCTAAAAGTACCATGGCCCGAAATGCCCAACTCTCCCAGGTTTGAGCTCATGGGTTTCCATCTTCAGACTCTCTTGGCGTTCACTCTCTGTCACTCCTGTCTCTCCTGTGGCTAACAGATACAACACTCTGTCTGTGTGATTCCCACTCTCTGAAAACCCACCTGTTCTCTGCTGGTTCAAGGAAGAGTTTTCAATTTAAAATAAATCAATTTAATTCCCATCAAACTCCCTGTCAACCCTGCCTATTAATTAGCCCACTAAACCTTTACTGGAGCCAAAACGAGCCTGTGACAGGCCGACAAATCTCTAAAGCAGATGTGGTTAGAATAGATGGCGCACCTCAGGGCATCTATCACTGTACGTTTAATAAAAGCACATACACAATGCTGTCGTGGAGCTAAAGGCTAAAATGACCCGCTAAAGCAGTTCTCAAGGGCGTTCTGCTGATTTTTGGCTCCAGACGGATGGGGCAATCTGGCGACTGCAGTTAGAAGTTCACTGGCAGGGGCGGGGATTGTGTTTTATTGAGGTGGCCCTTTGTCATTCTAGGGCGGCACCAGGGCAGGTTTGTATGTCTAAAATATTAATATAGAACTAAAACCGTTTATGTCAACATTCTGGTACACTTTGATGCATAACGGTGTTATTATTTATCTCCGGGACCAAAAGTGATAGAGACTGCCAGTTATTTGCATTGGAAAGAGGGACGTCAGGGCTTTAAGACAACTTCCTAGGCCTCAGGGGAACGGAGAAACATTGCGATGAAAATTGGTAAGCTACAAGTTTGTCATAATGGACATTAGTCATTTTGAAGCACAGAACCTGAAGAATTCAATCGTATTTTTGATCCCTGCGCAAAATGCCGCAGGTAGCATCAGTATGCTAATGCTAACGGCAACTAATTAGAGCTAGGACAGAAATTATGATTGAATAACCAAAAGTAATAAAATAAAATCGCCCACTGCTGGAGCAGCCAAGTATTTATGTTTTTACAGGATTATAGACCAGACATGTTGGCCGAACATATCAGCAATGGGCCAATGAAAATCCCCAAAAATCGGCACCGGCCTTAGAAAAACCCATATCAGTCGACCTTAATACACAACACACCTCTATGCTACAACTGGCCAACCCGTACAGATGCTTCAGCGCACTAACAGAATTCATTTCATCGATTTATGATACAGTGGGGAAAAAAAGGATTTGGTCAGTTCCCCATAGACTTCCTATTGGATTTCGGCCAAATACTTTTCCCCCCCAGTGTGTATGTTATCATGGTTTTGGTCCATGTAAGGATTTTTCTCTCTCTCGAAACACTAATAAAACAACTAATAAGAAAAAACTAATAAAAGTAATTAAAAACTAAAATGATTAAATCACTAAATATTTCATAAACATAAAAAAGAAATAGAAGCAACAAGCAAAAACCAAATCTGATGAAACAATTTGAATACAATTTCTGTCTTTTCAATCTAAAAGCCTCAAACCACATAATAAAGTAGAGGACGTGTGATTATTACACTTCTTTTTTTTATATTTGTTACATCTATGTCCACATTGATGAGGTAAATCAAACAATATAGGTTTTACTGATTAATTTGCAATTACAAAAAACACCTATTCCATGATGTAAAAGCTTTTGTTTGTTTTGTTTTTTTACTCAAGATGATAATGTAATCCAAAAGTAGAACCCCACCACAGTAAGGGTTACCAGATCCCAAAGCTATTACGAGTCTGAAAATGAAATTTGTGACTCTCTCGTACTTCCACAATCCTGGCGCCGGTCTCCAATCAAGTCGTAATGAGAGCCAGTTAAGAGCACATCCCACAGACATTACCTTTATAGTTCCCTGGAGCCATTTTACTGATAGGAATCTTTCAAAAAGCCGTTAAAAAGGCACTTTGATTTTTAGATAGATTTTTTTTTTTTTTTAAGTCAGCCAGATGACGCATATTATTTGAGACCAAATAACACATGAGGCACACCTTTTGATTAAAATCATCCAGGCAGGACTGTTTTTTTACCACTTGGAATATGTGCAAAAATAACACTTTGTGCCAAAATGTATGAAAACAGGCAGTACATCCTTTGCCAAAATAATTTTAAATGCAGAAAGCTTTCACACGTGTTGCTTTTCTGTATACATCTGTATATATATATATATATATATATATATATATATATATATATATATATATATATTATTGCATAAAAAAAATATGAGAAAAAAAGATCAAACTCTTTTTACTCTTTTAGATGCTGTTCAAAGCCTTCATGTTAAAGAGACAAATTGGTCAGGAATGTAATATCACTTTCTTTGCATTATGAATGATTGTTTTTGACACTTTTGGATTTACTAAATGGGTTAAAGATTTAGTTGGGTTATTGCTGAAACTAAGCAGCATTATAGCCAAGAGACAAAGACTAAAACTCTCCCAAAATGTTGTCCCCTTTGACCTGTAAGGTTCACGTCCTGGACCCTTTCTGGTGGTCAGAACAAGTCAGAACGCAGAAAGAACCTTATAAATCAAAGGGGACGATTTGTTGTCAACTTTAACACTGCTTACTTACAGAGACTCATACAATCAAATGTAGGTAGCGGTTATTTTAGAGCACAGTGCTGTAAAGTAAAGTGCAACCCGAATACAGTATGTACTGCTCACCTGCTCTTGCCCCAGGATGATCACCCCTCCCGGTTTGATGGGGTGCCACGGGGCCAGGTTGTCCCCTGTGCCCAGGCGCTCCCCGTCCTGGTACGCCTCCCAGAAGCCGTCCCGGGTCGTCCAGGTGATGCAGATGTGGTGCCAGCGGCCGTCACTCACAGACAGAGGCAGCTGGGCCACCTGGGACAGGGACAGGACAACACAGAGGAGGAGAGGTCAGGACAAGAGGCACTTAAGTGCTAAGTTATTCTCAGCTGGTGGGTGGGGGCACAAACGTGGGTTGCAGCGGGTTGGGGGCCAAAAGTAAATGTTGATGAATTGTTTTTGATAGTCAGCCCTATATGGGATCAACGCTTGAATCAATAGAACTCTGTGAAGCAATACTGTTTTCTAATAATATATGAGCTATACACGGGGGTGGAGGGTCGCAACTGCAACTTTTTTATGAGAAAGTGAAGATGGGTCGAGAGCTACATCGTTTGACAACAACTGGATTACACTGAATTAACCAAACGTGGGGCAGCTTTGGCAGTCTGCCCATTCACGATTCAGTGCTTAAGGGAAACAATGCACTGATATATAACAACTCAAGCAAAGCACGCAAGAACTCAGTGATTTGAATGTGATTTGGCACATCAGCACATGGTTGTAATTGTACTGGCTTAGCATTGTCACAAACGCTTTTTGACTGGATTAGTCAAGCACATAAACAAAGCTGTCACGAACTAAAACATTTTCAAATGCAAGTGTTGGATTTGTGTCTGAACCAGGAACCCATTATTTGAATGTATTTCAATTAACATTTACTACATAACAACTGAAGTGAATTACTTCCAAAATTTCTATGACACTTTCATATGTCACTCAGCTGAGCCAGGAAGCAATGTCCGGTGAATCGGTTTGAAGGACTAACACACAAATATTGTGAATCTTTAATACTGAAAATAATTCTGAAATCTGTTGTGTCAATAACATGTTACAACATAAGGTATGTAAACTATTATTTCATGAAATAAAATAAAACCCTGTAATTTGCCATTTTGTAATTGTTTTTTTGGGTTTGCTTGTAATGTTTTAAATATTGGTTAAAAGAAGCCAATTGGACTTACAAGTTTTGACGTAATCTGATTCAACAAAACTTTTAAGATAATGAACTGAAAACTTTAAAGTTGAACTTGGCTTTAAACTGTCGGGAGTTTTTAAGCTACGTTGAACTTTAAAGTTTTCAGTTTATCTTGGCAAACGTTTTTAAGGCCAGTTGAATGTTGAATTGTCCAGATGAGACCATAGACCCCACATCCAGGCGACGCCAGAAATCATAATAGAATTTCGAATCAGTCATGGTTTGACAAATAAAGCAATCTTGAATAAAAAGCACTTTGGTCCAGCTGGTTATTAAAAATAAGCAGTTATTTGAAAAATTCAGACAATATAACATGACATCATCGCACACTGCTGCTCATTAAATCTATTTTTATGCATTAGTGAAGTAGTTAAAACTAGTAATATAATAAAAGTTAAAATACTGCCAACACTATAAAGATATAATTCAATTTAAATATTGAATACTATTTCATCTACATTGCTCTAAAGTCCAAAAGTTCTACTGATGCTTTAAGAATAAATATTGCACTAAACATGTCTGTTTAGAAACAGCACTCAGGCTAAAAATACCAATTATAAGATCTTATTCTCTTGCTTAAGGATACCAGGTGCTGTGGATACACCTGAGAATTGCCAGTGTTGTTGAGAACCTTTGTCAGAGGAAATCCATGCAGCATCGAGATTCAAAATTTGAGAAAACTGCATTCTTATGAAATCTTCCCAACAGAGCGACAGCTGGGATAGTTTGCAAACAAAGGGTGTGATAATACGACGCTGTATCCACAAGGCAAGTACAAACCACATGACTCATTCATTATTCAAATGAGAGCAACTGATCTCATTTTCACAAAGACACACTTTTACACTTACTATGCAGATACAAATGTTGTTACTTAAAGGCTTCTCTAATTATCATTAAACAAAGCGATACAGCCACAAGGATCAGGCATACTCTTTGTGCCTGTCCAAGTTTTTAGCAGCTTATTGAGCATGACTTGTGTTTGATGTGTTTGTTTGTACAGTATTTGGAAACTGGAAACATTTTTAGATGTAACCGCTTCATCACTACAATGCCTTCAACATTGCAATATGTTTGAGTGACTGCAGGGCGTCCTTTTTATGATCTACTGGGGGCTAAGGTACGGTTCTGTTTACTCATGAGCAGGTATCAAAACCATCTGGCACCGGCGAACCCCAGCGTGATGCACACACTGGGGTGACACTTGCAGACAAGCACAGTGATGACAAGTCCTGTCAAAGACGCGGATAAACTCCACCAGGCTTTGAAAAATATCAAGGATCAAACGATTTCCATTGTCAATTCACTGATATGAATGGAAAAAGTAAAATATTTGCAAACATTCTGACATTTTTAGCAAACAAAGTTCAGTCATCACGCACCAAAGCCAGACAGAGGTGCACTTTTATTAGCGTTGAGGCAGCATTCATCCCACTCAGTATGCACCCAAATGAACAGCATAAACAGTCGCCCCCTGGACCCTGTTACTTCTGCCAACAAATCCGGCATGATGAACGCACATATTCACTAATCCTCGCCTCTTGCTCTGCTGCTCTCGCTTGATCTCAGTGCATCAAAACTTCCTTTTTATACAGCAGCACCTTATTCTCCTCCCTTACTTCACCTCGGCTCAAAGACTTCTCCTTGACTTTTCAGCTCCTGAAAAGCCAGGAGCTGAAAAGCCAAGGAATGTTTTTTTCATTCTGCCATCTTTCCCTGATCTGCCCCTCACATGCATAATGAATAAATATATGAGACCTCTGTAACGTTTGTGCCAATAAAGCCTCATGTAAAAAAGGGGAAGTGTGGGCTATTGGTAATAAATAGTGCTTTCCAAGACACACAAAGTCTTATAAGGTATGGTGCATTATTAATTCACTCCCCACTCGGCGGTGGTAACTTACATACAGTGCCTTTCGAAAATACTAATACACCTTGAACCTTTGCACATTTTGTCATGTTTACAACCATAAACATAAAGATTTTATTTAGATGTTTTTACTGAAAGTTCACACAAGTAACAGACAACTGTGAAGTGAAAGTAAAATGATACATGATTCTGTTATTTTTCAAAAAATAGAAAAGTGAAAAGTATGGCGTGCATAAGTATCCATACAGCATGAAATAATACTTTGTGGAACCCCCTTTTGCTGCAATAACAGCAGCAAGTCTTCTGGGGTATGACTTTCCACAGATTTTCAATAGGATTTAGGTCAGGACTTAGACTGGGCCATTCTAACACAATAATATGTTTGTTTTTAAACCATTCTATTGTAGATTTAGCTTTGTGTTTAGGGTCATTGTCCTGCTGGAAGGTGAATCTCCGCCCCAGCCTCAATTCTCTTGCTGACTCCAGCAGGTTTTCCTCCAAAATGTCTCTGTATTTGGCTCCATCCATCTTCCCAACTATTCTTACAATCTTCCCAGTCCCGCTGAGGAAAAGCAGCCCCACCATATTTGACACTGGGGATGGTGCACTCAGGACGATGAGCAGTGTTAGGTTTGTGCCATACGTAATGTTTTGCATTTGGGCCAAAAAGTAAAATTTTTGTCTCATCTGACCAAAGCACCTTCTTCCACATGGTAGCTGTGTCCTCCATATGAGTTCTAGCAAACTTCAAACAGGATTTCTTATGGCCTCCTTTCAATAATGGCTTTCTTCTTGCCACTCGTCCATGACGGCCAGATTTGTGTAGAGTACGACTTATAGTTGTCCCATGTACGGATTCCCCCAGCTCAGCGGCAGGACGTCGCAGCTCCTCCAGAGTTATCTTGGGACACTTGGTTAGATTTCTGACCACTGCTCTCCTTGTTCGGTCTGTTAGTTTAGGTGGACGGCCGTGTCTTGGTAAGGTCGCAGTGGTGCTATACTCTTTCCATTTCCGAATGATGGGTTGAACAGTGCTCCGTGAGATGTTCAAATCTTGGGAAATCTTTGTATAACTTAACGCTGCTTTAAACTTCTCCACAACTTTATCCCTGACCTCTCTGGTGTGCTCCTTGGCCTAGCCCCACTTTTCACTTTTCTATTTTTTGTAAAATAACAGAATCATGTATTATTTTGCTTTCACTTAACAGTTGTCTGTATGCATTAGTCAGAGTTGAAGTTAAACCCTCAAGCTTTTGGATCCGTGAACAAATGATCTAACCACTGAGCCACTGTTGCTGCAAAAAACGCACACTCATAGAACCAACTTTAACACATTATCATTATTATAAATATAGGATGATTTCTACAATGAATCAGAAACTTGGACCTGCGCCTAAAACCACAGGCACTGGGAGAGGATCAAGTCACCCACCGGCCTAACAACCATGACGTCTCACACAACCTTTACTGTTATGTAGCTGTTTAGCTGGACGGGCAAAAGCTTAAAGGAACAGGCCACCGTTTTTCCATACTGAGATATGTTCTTGCCTGAGCTTAGACGAGTTTATACGTACCTGTCTGGTCTTTGTGTTGAAAGTAGGTAAATGATATCAAAAGTTTAATCAAATCAACCTCCTGCTGCGGCCACGCCTATTAAAGGCCACACCTAAGAACATTCAGGGCTGCTGGTCTTGGTGGCCAGTACGCCATTTGGTTTATGTCTCCGTTTGGAATGTTCACTATTATGTGATGTGGGATCAGGAGACAAATGTTTAGTGAGTCATGACTCTGTTTGGTAGTTGTTAGGCCTACGTTTGTTGTTTTAGTTAAGTTACACTTTTGTTAACCTCTTGTAATCATTGTAAATTTGGTTGAGTGTTTTGTTGCCATTTGTTAAACATTACCATTTACACTCTTTTTATTAAATTACAACTTTAAATATCCATTTTACATCTTGTTTTTTGTTGCAACTTTTTAATCTGGCTCAGCTAGAATAAAAGGAAGTAACAGCAGAAATAAATATTGAACGCTCATGACCAGTAGATCTGTATTGGACTCTGTGTTCTCTGATTGTATGTTCATATTGACATACAGCAGTGCTGCTGTGTGCTACATTTCACCAATAACATTCAGTATTTATGCGCTCCAGCCTGGATGCTCATTAGCATCTGTGTTCCACATTTACTGACATCGTTATACTGTGGGCTCATAGGACTTACAAAGAGTGATGGTAATTTCTGATTTATCTGCACAGTGGTCATGATTGCACCTGATGAAACTGTTGCTGGGATTTGCATGATTTGAGGGATGGACAACAGTTTCTAGGTCAGACAAAGAGAGATGGTTGTAGTGTCTTTCCCAAAGACACATCGGTGCAATACTGAAAACATACCTTATCGTTAACAAGAAGCTCGATGGGGTTGTTGCCCCACTCGATCAGGACTATCTCATTAGCCTGTCCTGGGACGCCGTAAGAGAAGGGGGTTCCAATGCCAGGACTGGCACTGGACTTGAGCCACATGCAGATAGTGAAGGCATACATCTCCGGAAGGCTCTTCTTAATCCGTCCGAACAGATAGTTAGTACGAAGAGGCAGGGACACCTTGAAATCCTCGGGTGACTTGAAGGCATTGTTATCTGTTGACAGACATATGGTTAGTTTAAGATTATGCAATGAAAATAAAGTAGGCTAAGGCTAGTGTGAATATACTTCATGAAGTGGCTAAAGATACCTCGTCTCGAGATAGTCAGAGGTACTACTCTCTGCTTTCCCACTGACAGGCAGCTCCAGTGCCTCTACTGTTTATTTCAAACCTCATTTCCAGTTTTTGGAATAACACACGTGAAGTTGTGTATATTCTCTTGGTCTCTATGGTTCATAGGCACCTTGAGCTGAAGTGCTATCATTCACAATACAGATGACAGATCTCATCCACCAAGTCCAAAATCATTGTGAAGAGCATCAGCATGGCTCTGACACAAATGTTGATCTTAATTGAATGCAATAGGGAAAAGAAAAAGTGTTGTTTTCTTGTTTCTTGTTGTTTTTAGAGCATCTCGATTGAATACAAGTGATTGGTCCAGTGGGGTTTCTAAAACAGTTATTCAGTAACTCCAACTGAAGCTTTGGATTGGTTTTTGCATTGTGTTATTCAGAATATGGTGTGCAAATAGCAAATTGCTAATTTTGGGGGTATCCTAAATCTGTGACAGATGGTATGGAGAGATGGTACCCCGTTTGTCACACATAGTAACACTTACTTTTCTCCAGCTCCGTGATGCGCTCCATGAGTGCGTTGAGAGTGTTTTCGGTGCGTTGGCGGTGGGCAGCGGTCTCGTTGTACAGCTGGCTCTTCTCTTCTTCCAGCTCGGCCACTTTGCGCAGCAGCTGTGTCTCCAGGGCGCCCAGTCGCTGTCGAAGCAGGTCGCGCACCTCGGGGGGAAGCGGGGCCAGGGCGGACGACACGCTGTTGGTCAGAGACACGCTCGAGGTGGAGTTTGGCAAGCGAAGGCTCTGCTGCTGTTGGGACAAAAGGCAGGGGCAAAATATTCCAAAGGCTACTCCGCAGAAAAGTTTGAATATTAGAAGTGTTGGAAAATATATTTAAAGATCACATGATGTCCAGGGATAAACACAACAACAGGCCTCAAACCTTTTTACTCACTCTTCACTGTTTCTAATGTTATTTGCCACTTCATGTTTCTTACTGTTCTCACTGTTCAATTTGAGGACATTTTGCCTATTCTTAGGAAAGTCTATTGATGGTTAAAACAAGAATAATCGGTAACACTTTACATGACAACCCGGTAACTACTAGGTAATTACCTAGTAGTTACAGTGGTAATAACTAGTAACAAATATCAATAAAAGTGGTAGTTTTTGTGTAATTAAAGTAGTACTTAATAGTAACTCTGCTCAATAACACTAAGTAATAATCTAGTAATTACTGGTAATAAATATAAATTCAACGTTGTAGTTCTATGGTAGTTGAAATAACTCTGCCCAATAACTGCTAAGTAATTGCTTAATAATAACAGTACTAATAACTATTGGGTTATTAATGTGGTAGATTTTTGGTATCCATAGGGGTGAGCTATACATGCTCATCAGTAAGTCTTACATCGTCAGTGTTATTGGGCTGAGTTACTATTAACAACTACTTTAATTACCCAAGAACTACCACTTTTATTGATATTTGTTACTAGTTCTTACCACTGTAATTACTACCGTTATTACTAGGTAATTAACTAGTAGTTACCGGTTAGTCATGTAAAGTGTATATGTATAACAAAAACAGATGTAAGTATTATTAAACTCAACAGGCCATAGTGACTTGTGAGAGTAAAAAAGGGCCGAAACAGAAATTGACCTGTGTTTGTTTGTCATTAGTGTGTCACACCCTTCAGCCTCTCTGCTGCCACCCTTGTTAAAAAATATACATTGTTGGAAGATTTAGCAAAGTTTAACTGAGCTGTTCCAGGAGAAGTGGGAAACACTTTGTAGACACCGTATGAAACAAATTTCCTGCAAGCACAGGAAATTTGTGAAAACACTGCGTTGCTTATTTGAAAAACGTAAGTGGCTGTATGAAATACAGATGTAACTGATGACTATTGTTTCACACAAAGAAGGTCCCGAGTTCAATTCCTGGCTGTTTCTACAACAAGACCATGGACAATAAGTGAATCCTCCAGCCAGGTACTCCTCGTCATGAACCTTGCTCACGATCTGGAGATGAGTTTGTGTGCGCTGCACCGCGGTCGCCCACTGCTGTTTACAAATGTATGTTTCACTCAAACTGTGGTCTTTGCAGTGAAGTGACTTTGTTGTTGGGATGTAATTATATTTGCATTAAGTACACTAATTATAAAACAGATATTTTGTTTTGTTTTAATAGTTGTGGAGTTTCCACAGCACAAATCCTTGAATAAAACGTTCTCACAAGGTTGTATAAACTCTTTCCATATTTAAATAATGTTACTTTATCTCTCTCTCCTAATTGTAAGTATTTACACTCGAGCTTTATACTGTATACTGCACACCCCAGTTTGACCATGATTTGTGGTAAAATGTGTCATTTCATGTTCCAGTAGGTGGTGGTGACCGCAATAATACAATACAGTCGTTGCATTATAAGTGATGGTTGATGGTTAAAACAAGAATAATCGGTAACACTTTACATGACAACCCGGTAATTACAATTACAATATAGGTAATTACCTAGTAGTTACATTAAACATTATAAGTATAATGTCTTTGGAGCAGACTTTCTGCTTGTGCCTGGCAGGTGTTTGGTACGGAAATTGCACATACAAAATAATGTGATGATGACTTTCAGTGAGAGGAAATTGAATGTGTCTACGACCTGGCTTAAGGCCAAGAGATCTGAATTTTTAAACATCACAGGGGTGACACAAGAGGTGAACAGCCATACGCCGTAAGTAATAGGAAGCATACTCCAAAAGACTATGCTAATCTTAATGTGACTGATAACTACTCCCATTAACTCACTTTGCTACTGAGGTCAAAATGTTGATATGTAACTTTGGTAAATGTTCTGCTATATTTAGAAAGGTGACATGAGTCAGCAACACAGTTAATCTCAATATTCCAATTGGATCCAGCGGCCAATCTCCTTTATCAACCCAGATTTAGAGCTGTGTCCAGATGAAGGCAGCCTGTCCCATGCAGAGGACAGTGATTGGTGTCTGTCCAAACCCCCCCCGGCTGGGTCAGGTATTAGAAAGTTCACACAGGCCTGACTGAATGGTTTTCACGCCTTCCAGTAGCTTATATTGTGTTCTGTGACGTTTTATAACCTGGAAGTAGCAACTAATTGCAACTGATGCTAACAACTAGTGGAGGCTTATATACATGTATTCATTCATACAATACATTCAAAATGTTCAGGCCAACAAAATCCTGAACATAAAATGATGATATTTGGCAAAACATTTTGAGAGCAGCCATGAAAATAGATCATTGTAAATGCTATAATTATTCCAATATGAAATCAAGTTAAGTCATGTGGAAAATAAATATACATACTGACGCATGAGGCCATTTTGCAAATCACTATAATTCTCAGTTCTCAGGGATCATACTTCAGAGCAAGACAAGGTGGTCCTGGTTCAATAACTCCTATTCCTAAGTCTTAGGTCCAGATGGTTTTGATAAATCCTGTTGGCATACGGCTGTCTTTGCGATCATCTTCATCATCTTAAGCAGATGCAGGTCAATAGCTGTATGATTAAAATGCAATATAAAATACATCCTTGGAGCTGCAGAGGATGCCTGATCTGATCAGAGTATTACAGGCTCTAATCAAGGGAAAAGGCGCAGAGAAAGTGCATAAAAGATGGGTTTTAGAGACAGAAGCAGGAATGCAGCAAATTTATCAAAATAATCTGGTACAACAAGCAGCACTGTGGTCTTGTTTATGCATGTGGAGGTCAGACGGTAAAAAATGTACTCCACGCAGACAGTGGAGATAAAGCCGCTGTTGTAGGTGACCTCAATTCATGTAAATATAATCTTTGTGGAATTAACACTCGTTGAATCTGCAGTATGCACACTGAAAGCGCTTTCTGATGGATTAGGAAATAGACATAATTTAATTTCCAGTGTGGTTTAGGTGAGATTTCCAGACACCATCAGATGATGAAACGTATGTAGATCACACACAAATGCACACACAAGGGCTCATGTTTTATTTAGAGTTGCTTAGTGAATCCCAACAGCACACGCGCCCATCACCTCTGACTAGATTTGGAATCTCAGTCCTCATTAATGACTAATGATATCATCTTTTCCTCCTGTGATCGCTCCTTTAAGTGACCCTTTGATCTCAGACACACTGACTGCACACATACTGCCATGCAGACGCCACGTGTAAGCATTGGGCCACAATTAAGTCCACAGCAGATTTAAGACAGCATGTATTTGGGCCAAAAGATCAGTTTCAATTGGCAATCACTAATCAAGTTTTTGTCAAGTTTATACATTTGCTAAACTTTAAAGCAGACAGCGTTAATCCCAAACCATTCAGTCGCCCATAACGTATCGCGTTCTACTATGGACACATCTGATTTGTAATGCAGCGTTTTGTCAGGTGCGCGCGCTCAGGCTTTCTCTTACCTCCAGATTTTCCAGTCTCCCCTTTAAGCTCTGCATGGTCTTTCCCAGCTGGTCTATGGTGTCGCCGGGGTCCCGGGGCAGGTCACCCATCGTGTTCTTGCCGTAGTCTTTGCGTCTCGAGCCCTGACCCCGGGACTTGCTCTGAGAGTCATCCGCGGCTGCCTCGCAGCGCGCCAGTTTGGAATTGAGCTCTTTGATAGTGCCCTGCTGGCTCACGATGGTCTCCTTCTGCTGCAGAATGGTCTCCCGGAGTTGGATGATCGTGTCTCGAAGCTCTTCCTCCACGGAGCTGCTCGGAATACGGTTCCCAGTCGGACCGTATCCACAGCCCGGTTCCGCGCCCGGAGGAATGGCATTGCAAACAAAGCGGCTACCTGTGGCATCTTGAGTCCGCACCAATTGCCCGCTCACCAAGTACAAAAGCCCAAATAATATGAGCATCCCGCCAAGGTGCACCAGCAAAACTCGGAATGAGGCTTTTTGAGTTTATCTCGTATCCCTTAAAAATATAATCACCACTTTGAATTTGTTTAATAAACGCAACAAACTGCGGAGCTATACTGTATTTCAAGCGCAAAACATCCGAAAAAATACGGCTAAATTGTTACGTGCCAAAGCCATTAAACACGTGTAAACTATCTTAATGGATATTTTTCACAAATTAATCTAAAATCTTACTTTGAACAGAGTAAAAGCGGAACGCATTAATCCCTTAGAGGTCATAACTTCCTTGGTATCGTCGTCTTGATAAAAAAGACCGCATCTCCATTCAGACAAGAGGAAGAGAATTGTCCCAGCGCAGCCGTTGCGCGCGGCTGGATTGCCAGTGAGTGGTGCTGAAAAGACAGCGACGCAGCTCAGCCAGTTTATTATACCGAGATGCGCACTGACGCTTTCGCTCCCCACTCGTGCGCATTTCTCTGCGCGTGCGTCATTAGTGGACAACAATGGGTCCATCTCATATGATGGTCAAATAAAATTGATTTTGAATGCATCATGGAAGTTGGAAAGCAATAAGAATGTCAAGGATGAACACGGTAGAGAATGTATGTGGCTTTCAGAGTTCATGCGTAAAGTAGGCTATGAATTTTACAACCAAATGTCACCTTTCAGGGTTGATTCACTTATGTTGCTGTTCATGTTTAATTGTATTGTATATAGTTTTACTTTTTTTTTACATTTTAATGACCTTTTGTTATCTCCATGTCCATCTTTTTATTCACTTCAATACAAGATAACATTCTAGTCACCAGCAGAAGCTAAACAACAGTTTATTCATAATAGGTCCATTCAGATTCAGCTGTTTTATTATAAGTGCATTAATACCGGGCCCCCTGCAGGCTTTTCACGTGATCCAGCCTGTGCACATAGCAACAGGACTGTTACTTTTGTGTACGGCATCGTTTTCTTTCTAGAATTTAGAACACGGTCATATTTAAAGAAAATGGAAACTGCAAACATGTAAATGATTATGATAACACTTGAATAAAAAAAAAAATGATCACAAAAAAGGAAAGGGGAATGAGATCTTTAAAGTCACTGAAGACAGTCTTTCACAGTTACCAAAGCGACACAAATCCATTTGATTTTTCTTTCCCAAAATATATACAATGTGTAAAGGAAGCTGTTAGCCTCTCCCCAGTCCTCACTAAGAGAAACAGGCATCACACCAGCGTTTGTTTCGCAAAACCTTCATGTTTTTGTCAAAATAATTCATAAGAGCCAGCATCTGTCAGATATCTGCTACAAAACATGGAATAGGCAAACTTCAAAGACACGTGTCAGCTCAGACAGGATTATGAAGCAAGATTTTCCACAACATCAATCATTATTTTCTGCTTAAATATAGAGGGAGAAGACGGCTCAGAGTGGAACCCAAACCACGGAGGAAAAACAAACATTGATTGTTTTAGTTTTTTAGTGGCTTCTTTTTCATTATAGAACTCGGGTAAATATGACGATGACGACGACAAAGAAGCAGGAAAAGAAGAAGAAGACAATGAAGAAGAAATAGAAGAAGACGATGATGACGAAGAAGGAGAAGACGACAAAGAAGAAGAAGAAAGAGTGTTCATTTCGGGATGTCACAAACCTTATGGTAGTCCTATTACATACAGTGCCTTTGCGAAAGCACTAATACACCTTGAACTTTTGCACATGTTGTCATGTTTACAACCCTAAACATAAAGATTTTATTTAGAATGTTTTACTGAAAGTTCACACACAAGTAACAGACAACTGTGAAGGGAAAGCAAAATAATACATGATTCTGTTATTTTACAACAACAAAAAAGTGGGGCGTACACAAGTATTCATACAGTATGAATTAATACTTTGTTGAACCCCCTTTTTCTGCAATAACAGCAGCAAGTCTTCTGGGGTTTGACTCTACAAGGTTTGCACATCTAGAGACTGACATTTTAGCCCATTCCTCTTTACAAAACAACTCAAGCTCTGTCAAATTAGAAGGAGAGCGTTTGTGAACAGCAGTTTTCAGGTCTTTCCACGGATTTTCAAAAGGATTTAGGTCAGGACTTTGACTGGGCCATTCTAACACATTAATATGTTTGTTTTTAAACCATTCCATTATAGATTTATCTTTGTGTTTAGGGTCATTGTCCTGCTGGAAGTTGAATCTCCGCCTCAGCCTCAATTCTCTTGCTGATTCCAGCAGGTTTTCCTCCAAGATGTCCCTGTATTTGGCTCCATCCATCTTCCCAACTATTCTTACAATCTTCCCAGTCCCGCTGAGGAAAAGCAGCCCCATAGCATGATGCTCCCCCCACCATATTTGACACTGGGGATGGTGCACTCAGGACGATGAGCAGTGTTAGGTTTCCTCCATACATAATGTTTTGCATTTGGGCCAAAAAGTTCATTTTTGTCTCATCTGACCAAAGCACCTTCTTCCACAGAAGGTGCTTCCTTCTTTAATGCACTCCGAAAATGCTGTATGAATACTTACGCACACCCCACTTTTCGTTTTTCTATTTTTTGAAAAATAACAGAGTCATGTATCATTTTGCTTTCACTTCACAGTTGTCTGTTACATGTGTGGGAACTTTCAGTAAAAAATTCAAAATAAAATCTTTATGTTTAGGGTTGTAAACATGACAAAATGTGCAAAAGTTCAAGGTGTATTAGTACTTTCGCAAGGCACTGTATATCAAGATACTACAAGAAGATTCAAAATAAATACATTAAATAATTAATGAAAACATATTTTTTCATTCAAGAATAAGTCAAAAGTGGTGATCTAAATAATAAATTAAGTCAAAGTGAAAAGGTACTTAAATATTGTACTGAGTAACTGTTATAGCACCACAAAAATGACCTGAAATAAATAATTGGGGTTAGGATAAAATACAATAAAATCAATTCAAGTTTTAAGAAAGAGTAACCAAATGTTGGACTAAAGTAAAAGCACTGTTGCTTCAAAACCAAGTAAAAGGTACCCTGCGATAAAACTACACCAAGAAGTACTGCTTACTTTAAGTTACGCAAATACCTTGAGTAAATGTAACTGAGAAAAACCCACCTCTGGCTCTAAGCAACTGAGCCACTTCTGCACACACCAATACAACCAATCCATAATGCCGGATTTCAAGACAAAATCACTGGAGATATAGGCTTATATGTTTTACAATGTTACAAAAAAACAAAACAGTAACACAATTATAAAGCAGCAACACGTATCAAAAAATAATAAAAAAAAAGACCAAAAAAGAAGTTGGGCCAAAACTTACTGTAGATCATTTGCAGCAATAACAGCCTATCTCAGCCATCAGCTCCAATCCGCTCACGGCGTTCGAGAGCCCAGTGTCCTCCCAGATTAATGCACTGTCAGCAAACACTCGGGACATGTATCCGGTCTGACAGGGGAACGGCCGAACGACGAGTCACTGCTCAGGAAGGGACTTTTCTACGTGAGTCCCCCTTCCCCGTATGTCAGAGCCACAGAGCCCGATTTAACATGTGGAATCCTTACTTACCCCCGCCACTGTGAGGAAGACATGACAACCCTCACTTCAAAGTTGATGGGATCGAGTTTCTCCGCTTTCATGTTGCAACTGGTGAGAGCCGGGGCTGAAGCAACTTTTTTTTTTTTTTTTCGGCTCTTGGCAAGGGGTTAAGAAGTCAGTTGGGATAGAAATCTTATGCCTACTTCCCTTTCCCATCATAATGAATATATTTTAGAAGTGTGTTCATTGCAAAGCGCTCTTTCATTTTTGATTGAACTCACAGGTATCAGATCTCTCCCTCTGGCGTGCAAGTACTGGCAATATGGAAGCAAAACCCTTATTAGGAAAGCATACATTTGTAATTTTGAGTTTATGTTGAACGCTCTGATATTTTAAACATGCATTCAAAGGTTGCAAGTGCATAAAGGAGCCATATTTGCTAAAAGAGAAGTGTTTTAAGCCCTTGTATCAAATATAAGATTTATTTAGCAGGCCAGAGGGAGATCTCGCCACCTCTTCAGTCATCAAGAAGAAGATTGCAGAGTTTCGATCTGTGCCAGGACCCACTGACTGAAGGACATTCTTTAACCTCTTAAGCCAAACATTTTCTCCAGTTTGGCTTTACCCAAGTCTAAAAGCTTCTTGAAAAAAGTAGCAACATAATAAAAAATGCCTCAAAAATGAGACGAAAAAAACGAATATGAAAATCTGTTTAATTGAGTTTTGTAGGTCTTAGCTTTCAAATGAGGCATTACACTGGCCTCTAGGCTGTAAGCTTTCAGATTTGGGTAAAGTTGAACTGGAGCAAATGCACTTGGTTATTAGGGCCGGGGTTAAGAGGTTAAATTGTATAAGTGTAAGAAACAATATAGATTTCCATTTAGCAGCAGACCGGGCTCCGTGCTTTGCTTGTGTATCGCTACAATAACGTGTGGAATAAAGCTGAATGCGTAGTGTGAAGGATGTACCCTCCGACTGCTAATATACCGTGACTCATTTCATAATGTGTGAATGTAAGTCAGGTCAGCGGATTATCACTGACTAATTCTGTTTTGGGGATGAATAAACAGAGCTCTGGATTTGAGCCAATAGGTTCATGTGACATCGTAACATAACATAACAAGAGCTAACATTTAACATTGCAGTGAGGACAGGTCAGAATCTGCTGTGTGAAAATGTGGTATAATCATCTACATCTCATTAATTACCGTGTACCAATTCACATGAAAACAACTGTCATGCAATTCACTGTCTTCTCTGTCATTATTCAATGACAAATCATTTTGCAATCTCAGTTGACAGGACTTTAAGCCACACGTTTCTTATTAACGCAATCCCAAACTAAAAGTGACACGACACATGCATTTTCAGTTTTCCTACATCCAGCGGAAATCACAGTTTAACATGAAATTCTGAGTTCTAAACAACAAAACTTACTCTGCTACCACTTTGCTTTTCTCATGTGGATGTTTTTGAAAGTTAAACCAGTCTGGTTTATTGTTTACTTTAATGACATTAAACCATTCGACATGTGTCTCTTTTGCCTCTCTCAATTTTTTACAAACCCAATACTCTGGAACGTCTTCATTGTCAGAGTAGTTATGAAGCTGTGTATAGATTTAAGCAGCAAGAACTGAATCATTTACCCTCCCTATCCCCCTTCGCACAACCTCTCACCTGCCTGTCACTGTTAGCCAAGCAATATCGCCGGTTTTCTCTCAAACCACCATTCATTAATATAATTACAATCGCTCTCTTTCTCTCTCTGTTTTACTGGCTTAACTGAAACTTCACAAGCTCATATTAATTCATGACCTACAGTGTTTTTTATCAGTGGAATATATTTTATACTGTGTAGTGTAGTAAGACCGTCAAGTCTGTAGTTAACTATATCTCTTTTAGAGTGAAGTATTGCAACAAAGTCTAAGCCTAGAGATACTCTCCGCTCTGAACGCGAAGGACATTAAGAATGAATGGAGAAACAGCGTGTTCTAGTTGACAAAAGCCAGCTGTAATTCCGAGAATGCAGTGAGTTGTTTGCATTGAAAAGTTTATTGAAAAAAATATATAACAGCATTCATAACGAGTAAAAAGAGTTCATAACTTTTTTCTGTATAGCACCCTCATTGTTAAATGAGGAGTCGTGACCAGCAATATTTCTACTCCATGAAGGTCTTTGGGCTGCATTCAGCACGACTAAAAGGATATGTGATAATGGTGCTAGTCATTGGTGGTGACACTACACCATTAATACATTAGTGATAAATATACTGTGCTGTGGGTTCGAGACTCCGAACTGTCCTATTCGCAGGCCAATAATCCGAAAAAAACAACCAAAAAACAGAACATTATGACCATTACGTATTCTATCACTATTTAACTAAACTATACAATATGATACATTTTTTGTCATTTCTACCACAACTTACTGTTACCCTGCTTTTGTAACTGCTTTATTGTAGTACTTCAAGTACAAATATATCTGCTCCTGCTTCAATTCAAGAGATATTTGATGTACTTTTGTGGCATCATCTTCAGCGTTAACATTGATGCTACACCAGGACACCTCTTTGTGGAATTGCAGTTTGTGACCCTCTCCTCACCATTCAGGCGTTCAGATTGCACCTCATATTGCCACTTGAAGAAAATGGGCTGCGGGTCTTAGCTTTGTAAGGGCCGTTATGAAGTATAGTGCTCTTTATAGCTCTGCTGCAGATCTTCGAGTAGGCGACACTTGGCTTACACCCGCTGTTGCTTTTCCAAAACTGTGCCTATTGTAACTGTGAATTAATTACTGCAAGAATTGGAGAATGTCAAATTACAAATTGTTACTTTTGCTTTTTGATCAGTTCAGATACTTCATAACAATCAAAACATTATTATTATTTTTGTTTAACAATGTTTGTTATTGGTAACAGGTTTTTGTTTTAATATGAAGAAAAAAAAAAGAAATAAAAGCTGCAGGACCAGACGGCATCAGTCCCAGGCTGCTGAGGACCTGTGCAGACCAGCTCTCCGAGGTCCTCAGCCACATCTACAACCTGAGCCTCAGCCTGGAGAAGGTCCCCGTCCTGTGGAAGACCTCCTGTGTGATCCCGGTTCCTAAAACAGCGCACGCCAGGGAACCGGCCCACTACAGACCAGTCTCCTTGATCTCCCACCTGATGAAGACCATGGAGCGGCTCATCCTCACCCACCTCCGCTCTGAGGTGAGCTCCACCCTGGACCTGCTGCAGTTTGCCTACAGGCCTAACATCGGAGTAGAGGACGCTGTCATCTACCAGCTGGAGCGGGTGCTCACCCACCTGGAGCCCGGCGGGAGCGCTGTGAGGGTCATGTTGTTTGACTTCTCCAGGGCCTTCAACACCATCAGACCGGCGCTGCTGCGGGGGAAGCTGGAGGACGCCAGAGTGGATGAACATCTCACTGCATGGACCATCGACTACCTCACGGACCGACCACAGTACGTGCGGCTGCGCAGCTGTGAGTCTGAGGTGGTCGTCTGCAGCGCTGGTTCCCCTTAGGGCACTGTCCTCTCACCATTTCTCTTCACCATCTACATGTCAGACTTCCCACACAACACGGACAGCTGTTTCGTACACAAGGCGCATTGAGTTGCCTTGTGTACGAAATGCGTGGTATAAATAAAGTTGCCTTGCCTGTTATCTGCAGAAGTTCTTCGACGACTCCGCCATCGTGGGCTGTGTGTCTGAGAGGAATGACCTGGAGTACCGGTCAGGTATCATGGACTTTGTGGACTGGTGGCATCACTGTGCTGTGTATTCTGTGTGCATTGAACCTCGGGAAGAGGTACACACAGTGCTCAATAGCCGTTTGACCCTGTGGCGCCTTCTTGAAAGAAAATGCCACTTCATGAACGTTTTTCCTCTATGGATTTAACATTAAGCTGTAGGTCAAGCTTTGAATAAAACATTTAAAGATCTTTACCCAAGACTTTTCCCCCGTCTAAATGTCTGCATTGTTCCCCCTTTAGCTATCATCCTGACTCTGAAAATTACCAACATTATTTCAATACTGGCCTTTAATCTATCCATCTTCACGCAGGGTGTGGGACAGCTGCTTCCAAAGAGAACTGAGATAGGACTTTGTTCCCACTACCAGTTTCTTTGATGTAGTGAGTGGCATTGAAGGGAGCCAGTGAAGAGAATGATCCGGGTCAGCCGCACTGAAATGTAATCTGGGTTTCTCTCTTTTGGCCTGTTTTATCAGCCTCCAGAATCACTCGCCTCAGAGAGAGTGAACATGAGTGAAAGTTTAACAGAGGTGTTTCATGGACCTTTATGAAATGACTCATGGAAGACACTGTGAAGCAGGAGACGGCCTGTGGTATTTGTCACTCAGAAATTCATATGGTCAATTATGTCGTCTGCACTGTGTGTGACAACATGTGATTCCGAATGTGCAAAGAAATTAGTCGTGGGTAACACTGACTGAATATAAAAAATATAATAAAATGTGGGTAAAAGTTTAAAGCGTAGCAGATGAAAATACAGGTCCACAGGTTTTGGTCATCCTGTTTTTATATAAAATGACAAATCCTAATTTCCAAGGCCACCAGAGCTGCTTTTCCTGTGTCAGAGTGAGGAGGCAGATTCCTGCATTACTAGAAAAGTTGCTCTGTAAACTAAAAGCATTGGAAATTCCAGCTGTGCCATATGTCCGCGGGTTATGTGTGGATTTTCATATACTATTGGGTGGGTTTGGCCACTGACCTTAATGACTGTAGTCATTGCTTCTATATCTGCTCTCCATGATATTGCTTGAGTCTTTCTCAAATATATATATTTTATTAATCGCTTTTCCTTCTTTTAAATGACACAAAGCCTATGTCTAAGCCAGCAGTTGCCAAGGGCCTCTGTTGTATTGTTCGTTCATTATTATCAGGTGGAACATTTACGAAACACGCTTCAAGGTTTTTATTCCTGTAGACGCTCACTCTCTTTACATTCCTCTCACTCCGGCACATTGCTCGTGAGACTGCAAGTGTTACATCATGTGGAGGGGCAATAAGGTCTAATTCACTGTCAGCAGCTGTTAATGACCAGTCTCCAAATGAAAACAAATGGAGTGTGCAGGTTTACCATTATGTAAGTGCCATGCCGTATGGGGACTCTCGCCCACATGCACCAGCACGGCCATACTCCGCAACTGCGTGAAAACATTGTACATAATCACTCAATAAAGTATTCAAGTTGGTCCCCATTGACCCGTAAGCACTACAGAGAGTAATAAGAAAAGTATCCTATAGCACTGAAAGCTGTAAAAAAGTCTTCTGTCACTACATGACCACAAAAAAAAAAACAATTGCAGATTAAATTGTTAACCTTTAAGAACTGTGGATACATTGTGCCTCAACAGCAATACACTGTCTATTATGTCAGGAACAACAGACTTAAAGATGCTCTATTCAGTTTGCCTAATGTCTAGAACAAAAGAACTTCAGGGGGAACTGCCACTTGGTCAAACAGCAAAATATTTTTACTATAAATTGAAATGGATATTTTATTTGGGCAACGGCTTGTCTCTTTTGGTTGAAGGGGCCCAAGAAGCACATGTTGAGTAGCTACTTTATTGATTGGGTTCACTCACATGACTTTTGAATGGCTAATTGCTTTGGGAGAGGTTCTCATATTGCAGCACTTTGGACTAATAGAACTCTGAATTATGGTGTTGAAACCACAATGGTTTCAACACCATGGTGGTCAAGATAATAAGCTAATATAGATCTTAAAGTGTAAAATACGAGAGTTATCATGACACTATATCGTTTTACTATTTGTGACACGGCAGTTGAGTATTGCCACAGCTCTTGTGAATTGTTTAAAAATAGTGCAAATGAATGGACGTTGCTTCTCACAACATAGTGGATTTTGCCCATTTATACTTTCCATCCCAAACTTTACTGATATACTTGCAGACTGCCCCCATCAGTGTTCAAAACCCTGAATGAAATTGTATTCATGTAACAGCGTGGTTATTGACTCTGTTCAGACGTTCATTAATAGTGAGGTGTGCAGCGGGTTGCCCTCACAAAGCCATGGGGCACTGCGCAGGTTTATCACAGGATTTTTAAATGATTTGAATCATCCATCCATTCCATCCATTTTCTCCCACTTGTCCGTTGCCGGGTCGTGGGGGCTGTTGGAGCTGCCCAAGTCACATAGCACCATGCCCCTATGGCTCCTCCTGTAGGTGGTGGGTCCACGGGAGGACGGCCTCATGGTTCCAAACGGTTCCAAACGGGCCTGTTGGTCTCTCATAGGGGAGATGAGACCAACAGGCCCGTTTGGAACCGTTTGGAACCATGAGGCCGTCCTCCCGTGGACCCACCACCCACCACCTTCCTTTTTTTGAATCAAAAAAAGGAAAAATAGACTCACATCAGTTGGGGATCAGTATCTCTCACACCTCATTCTAAAAACATCCAATAAAATAGAAAAGAGTCTTATTTGGCTGTGATTGACATGTGATCGAGCTGGTATCCATTGTAGTGGTTGGCACTTGTGCATCACAGTGTGGGCCTTGTGCCATTTTAATGTTTTCCACATGTCCGGGTTGGTTTTGGTGCTCCGGTTCCCCCATTACTCCAAAACATGCAAACTGCAAATCCTCTATGTCATTTGTTCCCAGCCTGGGGGGCGGGGCAAAGGATTCCCCCAGATCTGAACAGTAAAAGTTTAGTTGTTGGAAAAGAAGTAAGTAGGAAGTAACTTCTGACAGGACAGTGGCATTGGAGAAAGGGGAAAATGAAGTGCTCTAAGCTTTGTCTTAAAACTAAAACCTTAAAAATACAGAAAAATACTGAAATCATTCTCAATCATTCATGATTTTTTTTTTTTTTGGTAGAGAAGATCTTTGGATGATAACTGTTTTTACTCTAACTTATTTCCAATTAAACATTACTCATGTGTAGCTAAATGTTGTACAGCTAATTAGCTTTTACCTTCAATGCAAAAGAAACACACTGACCTAAAGTCTGTTCTTTAGCGATATTATACCTAAAGTCTTTTAGAAGGTTACACTAATCTTGTACAATCCTTCATGCTGTGTGCATGGTCCAAATTATTGTCTTTGTTATTTGTACAAGCCACAAATAATTGCAGTCTGTTTGGATGTGGTAGAACCATGATAAAACGGCAGAGCCTGTTAGTCAGCGGGCACAGCTGTAGGCCGCTCGTGCCTCATTCTGCTGGAGTGTATATCGTGACGGCTGCCAGTCCATTACTGAGCTTTCGGGGCCTTGAATTCGCAGTCAGATGTGCGGTGGGAATACCATGTGGTCTGAGTTGTTATCCAAAAGAGACAGCCAGGACAATGAGTTTGAGGAGCGTGGAAAAGGCGGCCATATATGTATCATGTGACAAAGTGAAGGTCCGAGAAGACATACGGCAATTAAATATGAGCTAATTAGCGTTGGAGGAAAATGTAACTTTAAGATTGAATAAAGATTGAAACAAGCTTTTTGTTTCAATCTTTATTATTATCTATTTTGTTCTGAAAATAATGTTAATGTAAATAATGTAATAATGTGCAAATGATGTGATAATGTAAAACGTAAACTGCTCAAATAAACTAAACTAAACTAAACTAAAACTAAGTCCAAAACATCAAACTTCTCAAAGAGAACTGTTCAGCTACTATCGCCAATCTATAGAAACAAAACGAATCTGTAAATATATTTTTTGTTCTGTTGACACCGATCAAATAAAGCTACTCAGACCGTTTAATAGCTTTGTCAAGGGGAACGTGTCGTCCACCAGGGCCCATTTATTGGCGGCTGAAAATGTTTCCACTCATTAAAATTCACAGACCAGTTCTGGGAGCAGCCCCAAAATAAGTGACCGCTCAGCAGGATCTCTAAAGGTCTCATAATATCAGAACTGCGGGAGTGGCTGCCAACCGCCCAGGGCTGTTTTTATTTCATTCCAGCGTGGACCACAGGGGAGCAGGTGCGCCAGTGTCCAGCTGTAGTAGGGAGGAGCGGCTGGGCATGGGCCGAAGTGGAGAGGGGAGCGGAGCGGGGAGACTGGCAGGGTGCGCACTCACGGGACAAGGAGAAGAGAGCGAGCCTTCTGGAAGTGCAAGGCTGCCAGATGTTGTCTAGGGCCAATTTTAACATAACTCGCATCGGCGGACATTTAGTCAAGGATAGCCAGAGAGAAAACTTTGCCACGGCATTTATCAGGCTGAAGCTTGTAAATAACTAGCAGCAGAAGTTACAACTTAAATCATGCTACAACATTATTTTCAATCTTGTAAGGTAAGACTGGACGGACACACCAGGGTTTATTATTTTTTGCGACGCACTCATATAACCGTGGTGGGTGTGGATGGTGAAGCGGCAGTGAGTGCCAAACCTATTTACAACGTTAAAAAAATTACTGTTAGTACAAACTCACATCCAAAAAGAAGTAATTACATAAATATCATACTTTACCTCTAAACTCCAGTAACAGTTAAAAATCCCCATAACTAGCTTTTACTTGCAACCCCAGTGTCACTATTCGCACTTTTTCAAACTTTCCTGGGGCTTCATCCGGCTGTGTTGAGGAGAAATGCCCATGTTACCCACATTAACCAACTGCTGGCAATGCTACAAAGGCATTTTAGAATAACAAACTGTTCTTCTGTCATCTACAATAAAACTAAAGCCTTCTGAACTATTTTATACATGAGGGCAGCTTTTCACTGCACAAAA
Source organism: Proterorhinus semilunaris (assembly GCA_021464625.1). Taxonomy (NCBI): domain Eukaryota; kingdom Metazoa; phylum Chordata; class Actinopteri; order Gobiiformes; family Gobiidae; genus Proterorhinus; species Proterorhinus semilunaris. The sequence continues at coordinate 21,581,016 of CM038352.1, read as the reverse complement.
CACTTTTGAAAATGTCAAAGAAGACTTTCTGCTTTGTTGTGCATGCTGCTGTAAATAAAGCACCAGGCAAATGTTCATATAAATATTCATAATGATTATACTACTACTACTACTACTACTACTACTACTACTACTACTACTACTACTACTACTACTACTACTAATAATAATAATAATAATAATAATAATAATACAATGCTTTTATTGTAACCCATAGATAAAGATTTTTAAACATACTTTTATTCATTCAGATTTGTATTTATTTATTCAAGTACAATCAGTAAAATTTGCTGACAGGGGAGGATCACAAAACTGTGGAACATCTCAGTGAGCCCACACCAAATGTTCATATGACTTTCAGACGAGAGGCTATAAACAAGTGAGCAGCAGTACAGATCCGGACCCTAATACTGGCCCGTCTGGACTCCATCCTTGGATCCAAAATTTGGCCCCGATCATATAACCCGTCAGTACGCATCACTCAACCGCACGGCACAGGAATCTGTCTCTCTTCCTCTCTGTCTAGACAATGCACGTAACATTTGCGGACCCAAACCACACTTACTGTACCACAGCTTCAGTACTCTCAGGTTTACCTTTTGGCCCATGCTACAGTCACGTGCTGTTTGGTGTCTTTTGGAATATGTGGGTTTTAGAAGCTCGTCTCTGGTGCTGTTCAGTGAGCGATGAATGACTGGCACCAGACTGTCACAGAGCCACGTCATGTCAACAGCTTGCACACATGCTCTGTCTACACCACATTCATGACACCACTAAAGGTCAAACAGCTCTCATTAAGAAATGATGAAGCTACAAACTCCCAAAAGCTACATTTGTGAGAAAGACAGTTATAAAATAATTTGTTTTCCTAAGTATGGGCCACCTTATTTCACATACGCACGCCAAGTTGTTCTGTGTCACACGACAGAGTTACAAAAGTTGAAGGTCACCACAGAAAGTTTTTGTACAAAAGAAACCTGTTCCAGTTCTGCACGGTGATGCATATGCATTCAACCTGACAAAGAGCTCAATCCAACTTAACCTCCTCCGCATTTGTATATTTTGTGGGATGATGCCAGAGATAGCAAAAACATACACAAACTGTCTGTAATACTGAAAAAAATATAATTCATACATAAAACTATACTGTATTGACATCTCAAACTTCGATATCGTAATCTGTAAAAATACGTTTGGGGCGGCACGGTAGCACAGCGGTTAGCGCTCGTGCTTCACAGCTAGAAGGTCCGGGGTTCGATTCCCACCTGGACGGGGCCTTTCTGTGTGGAGTTTGCATGTTCTCCCCGTGTCTGCGTAGGTTTCCTCCGGGTACTCCGGTTTCCCCTACCACTAAAAACATGTACAATAGGTCCAGGGACTGCAGGTGGAAATTAGCACAAATACTATAACCTGGTACAATGCATCTCTCCTTTCTGAGGCTAATAAAAAAATTAAAAACAACATTATGTCATTGGTTAATGTGCTTTATTGGTCATTATTCAGCCTAGAATGAAATTTGTCCTCTGCATTTGACTCATCCTTTGAGGCCGCTGGGGCAACCTATCAGCAGGGGGCGCTGTGTGAGACCCATTTTCAGATGTGGAGCCAGGCCAATGATCAGAATCACCTGGATTCACCTATTCAGACACGGGGGGAGAAATACTGTATGTAAACTCCACACAGAAAGGCCGGCACGGTCCGAGAAAAAAAGGCTTACACTTGTATTGCAGTTTACAAGCCTGTATTACCAAGTTTCTCAAAGCGCTACACTGTAGTCATTATTCATTACTCGGTGGTGGTAAGCTATTATTGTAGCCACACTGAACTTGGGGTAGACTGACAGAAGCGAGGCTACCAGTCTGTGACCAGTCTAAGACCACCACCAACCACTCACTCACTACATTCATTCTGGCCAATTATGCATGTTTTAAGTGGCAGGGGAAACCGGAGTACCTGGAAGAAACCTACGCAGACATGGGGAGAACATGAAAACTCCACACAGAAAGGGCCCGTCCGGCCGGGGATTGATAGCTGTGAAGCATGAGCAATAACCGCTGCGCCACCGTACAAAAAGCCTAGCACTTTCTCACTGTGAGGCAAGAGTGCGCTAACCGCCACCATGACGGTTTATTTCTGAAACCAAAGAAAAATGTTGCATACATGCTGTATTATAGTCGTGGAGGATTTTTCTTTGTTAGGGGAAATTTGGAGCCATATCTTCTGCCTGGCACAAAGACAGCGCTACTCCAAACACGACGTTGGACACACACTATCTTCCATGTGGCACAGCTTCTGCGCTATATGTGTCTGCGCCACTAGCGAGAGGGAGTCGCTAATCATCACCATCGTCAGAAGGTTCTGGAGGTACTTGGCTTCCCGAAGGCAAGAAGCGGTTCGCTTTCGGCTTGACTTGCTTTGCTGGAGCTGAGAGGTAACAGGCAATAGAGGGTCCCTATGCAGTGTCCGGGCAGGGCGTTCTTTGTCCTCCTGCTTTACGGTGTAGACGGGAAGTTGGCCGGCTCTCATAATGACAGTGTACACCTCCTGCTCCCACCGATCAGCAATATTGTGCTTTCCTCTTATCCGCACATTCTTCACCAGCACTCGATCACCCACAGACAACTTTGAAGCAATGATATTCTTGTCAAAACGTGTTTTGTTTCTGAGCATCAGCCTCTCAGAGTTCTCGAGACCGATTTTGTAGCTCTCTTCAAGGTGGGTTTTGAGCGTGTCGACGTACTGAGAGTGAGAGGTATGGGCTTTCTCTCCCAACGGCAGTCCAAAAGCAAGGTCTATTGGAAGACGTGGCTGGCGCCCATACATAAGCTCGTACGGGGAGAAACCGGTGACCTCACTCCGGGTACAGTTGTATGCATATACCAATGGTTTCACAAAGTCTTTCCAGTGTGTCTTGTGGTGATTGTCCAAACGTGCATGTTCAGAAGGGTGCGATTAAACCGCTCTATTGGGTTGCCCCGAGGGTGGTATGGGGTGGTTCAAGTCTTGCTGATTTCAGCCATCGCACAAAGTTCCCATAATGCACCAGGAAGTTGTCCCACAAGCACTTAGTCACGGTCTTAGCTTTTTGGTTAGGCGCGGGGATAGCGGCCGCATACTTGGTGAAGTGGTCAGTTATCACAAGTATGTCTTTTGTCTTGCTTCGATCAGGTTCCAGCGACAGGAAGTCCATGCATACAAGTTCCAGAGGCCTAGAAGTCTTAATATTGACCAGCAGCACTGCTTTGTCTGGTTGCGCTTTCGCCTGACTCATCATTCACAGTTCTTGATTTTATTGTGAATGTCTGCAGACTTGCGAGACCAGTAGAACCGGGATCTCGCAAGGTCGAGTGTCCTCTCAATGCCTAAATGGCCCATTTGGTCATGCAGCTGGTAAAGGGCTTGAGACCGGCACTCTTCAGGCAACACGAGCTGGTAGGAGATCTCACCCCAATTTGCCTCCTCCTCACAAGAACGTTGTTGTGGCGCTCCAATTTTGTAAGTTCTCGCAGGAGTAAAGGTAAGTCTGGGAGCGCTTCAGCCCGCTACGGGGCCTCAAAGCGGCGGGCGGGCTGGCTCTTCGGGATCCAAATGTGGTACAGCCTCTAACGCTCTACTTTCACATGTGGGTAAGCGTTTTGGGTCCGCTCTCACCCTGGCTGACCAGGACGGTGAGGAGCGGCTACGCTCTGCAGTTCGCTTGCCGTCCTCCCCTCATTCAATAGGGTCCTTCGCACTCGGCTGGTGTGTCCCTCTGGGACCGACACCTTGCTGGAGGAGGTTTCCTCGCTCGTGCGCCGCGACGCCATTTCGGAGCTGCGCCTGGAGGAAGCGATGGCGGGTTTTTACTCCCCTTACTTTATGGTTCCCAAGAAGAAGGGAGGAGTAAGACCCATTCTGGATCTGCGGGTCCTCAACAGTCACGTGGCCACCAAGGGGTTCCGCATGTTTACGGTCAAGCACCTCTTGGAAAGTCTCCGCCCTGGGGATTGGATGACGTCTATCGACCTCAGAGACGCCTATTTCCACATCCCCATTCTACAGAGGCACAGGCGGTTCCTCAGATTTGCCATCGGGGACCGGTGTTTCCAATACAACCGTCTCCCGTTCGGTTACTCCCTCGCCCCACGCACCTTTTCCAAATGCGCTCTCCCCAGCGGCTCGGGAAGCCCTCCAGTTCTGGCTGGCCCCTGGCCGACTCCTACAGGAAGTGAGCATGGGCTGCGTCGTGCACCACGTGGAGGTGTTCACGGACGCATCACTCGCCGGTTGGGGCGGGACTCTCGGCCAATCCGCTGTGGGCGGGGCCTGGCAGTCACCGCCAGCTCACATCAACCTCATGGAGATGCAGTGCAGAATGTATTGCTTCACTTCCTTCCGGATCTACAGGGAAAACATGTTTTGGTCAGGTCGGACAACACAACGGTCGTGGCCTACCTGAACAGGCAGGGGGGGTCCAGATCTCCTCCCCTACACCGGAAGGCGGCGGAAATTCTGCTATGGGCGGACACCCGCCTAGCCTCCCTGAGAGCACGCCATGTGCCCGGGGTTCTCAATGTTGGGGCAGACAGGAAGTCTCGAGGAGGCCCACTGCGCGACGAGTGGAGCCTGTCACCCGAGATCGTATCCCAGGTCTGGCACCGGTTCGGTCAACCCGTGGCCAACCTTTTCGCCAGTGCAGAGAACGCACTGTGCCCACTCTGGTTCTCGCTCAGGTCGTCAGACGAGCTGCCTCTCAGGGTAGACGCCATGGCTCACAGGCGGTGGCCGACAGGTCTGGTCATGATGCTGAGAGGGGAAAACTGACCGAGTTAGGCCTCCCCTCGGCAGTGGTTTCCACTATCCAGCAGGCCAGGGCTCCTTTGACGGTGAAGGCTACAGGTCCTGCTGGCGGCTCTTCACCGCGTAGGTGCCAAGAGAGGGAACGGCACCCCAGCTCCTGTTCGGTTGGTGGGGTCCTCGAGTTCCTGCAAGGGCTATTGGACAGTGGCCGGGCTGCGTCCACCCTGGGGGTGTTTGCTTCAGCCATTATGACAGGCCACCAGGGTTTTGGGCGTTACTCAGCGTGCAGTCACCCACTGATTAAGCGCTTCCTTCGGGGCGCGTGCAGAGTGAGGCCACCCCCTAGGCAGGTGGTTCCTCCATGGGATCTCCAGACGGTGCTAGATGGCCTGGTGGGACCTCCATTTGAGCCTTTGGAACAAACAGAGATCCGCCTTTTATCGTTTAAGACTGCCCTCCTCTTGGCGTTGTCCTCCCCCAAGAGGGTAGGGGACCTCTGCGCCTTATCGGTTCACCCCTCCTGTGTGTCATTCAGCCAGGACGGGGGACTAGTTCACCTTTGGCCCAATCCGGCTTTTCACCCTAAGGTGATCACCTCGGACTTTCGTTCCAGAGTGATTCGGATTAGGGCGCTTGTTACCGAGGACGCGCGGCTTCCACTACTGTGCCCCGTCAGGGCCCTGCGCTGCTACATTGACCGCACGGCAAGTTTTCGCAAAACGGACCAGCTGTTTGACGGTTTTGGGGCCAGAGGGCACGGGAACCCATTGTCGTCTCAACGGCTCGCCCACTGGGTTCGGGGCGGCATTGTTGCGGCGTATGAGGCACGTGGCCGCCCTCCACCGGCTGTGGTTCGGGCCCACTCTACGCGTGGGGTCTCCACGTCGGTGGCTTTGTGTCGAGGAGTCACTGTGAGTGACCTCTGTCAGGCCGCCTCTTGCTCCTCAGCATCCACTTTCGTGCGCTCATATCTTATGGATATGTGCACTGACTCAGTGGCCGTTTCGGTGTTAGGCAGGGACAGGGGTCCCGTAGCCTGAACCAGGGGACTATGGGACTTTTTAGTCCTTCTTTTCACACCGGTTGACCCAACCTCTGTTGGGTCAGGGTGTGGATCTGCTCCCTATGCCTCTGTGAGGCTGTTTGAGCATAAGTGGGGGCTTGTGGCCTGTACCTGGAGTACGCGCTGCTTTGCTCTTTTCTTCCCGCGCCAATCTTGTGAGCCTGTTCAGCTGGGAGTATATTTTTCCCTACGGCCTTCGCCTCGGTTTTCACCCATAGCGAAGCCCGTAGGTGGGCTTAGCCCACACGCAGAAGAAATTATAGTTACTTTCGTAACTGCAGTTCTTCGAGTGTGGGCATGCCCACCTACCGGCATGCCCAGCTGGACCGCCTCCCTCTGTGAGCTGGTTCGAAGAAGGGAGTATGTTGTGGCCATGGGCCTTTTATAGGCCATAGGTTTCGCGGGCATGTGCCATGCCTTAGGCTGGATTGGCGCGGCTAGTCTTTTTATCTGTCTCAGTGCCCTGGCTGCGCCAGGAGAGATTACCCATAGCGAAGCCCGTAGAACTGCAGTTACGAAAGTAACTATAATATCCTCTCACGCTCCTTTTGTGTGTGGTCGCAATGGGGCTACGGCCGCTTCCTGGCCCCGCAAAATTAAAACTGCTTCAGGAAATGCGGGTTACACAATACCATCCATGAGTTTAATTGAATAACTTTTTTTTTTCACCTTTATGACACTGAAATACAAATTGCATAATAATTTGGAACGCAATGTACAGGCCTATCATCGATATTGATTTATTTGTTCACAACAGTTGGAGGTTTCCTCTCTTTTCAGAAGTCAAGGCGTAGCTTCTCACCTCACGGAGAAGTACAAGCGCTGCTTTTGGCAATAACCCTGGGGTTGTGTCCCTGGAACAGCGGTCACCGGTCCAACGCCAATAACAAGATAAATAAAGTTTCATATGAAGCGGAAAACAGCTTCAGCAGTTTTCTATAAACAAACCACACATGCCTTCAAGTGCCACAACACCCCACCCAATCTGCGTTTTAAAGTGACATGCACCAGGGAGCTCCCACATGTAGTCAGATCACATGATGCAACTTTGGCAAATTCCTGAAGAAGAGTCCAACATTTCCCACGTATTTCCTGGTGAAGTCTGATTCTGATCGTATCTAAAACTGTGTGTCCAGTGGCACCAGAGACAGCGGTGGTCTGGTAGCTACATCACGCCACACATCAGCCACTGCCTTTAAACCAGTTCGCGTCAAACGTCTGCACGATGGGTATGTACAAACTTGTCTTAAGAAGACAACATGACGTGCTTCATACGTGATAAAAAAAAGTGTTGCAAAAGTTCAGCAGCTGAACAGCTGATGTCGGGGCGCTTGCAGGCGTGTTTGGCTTGTTTATAGAAAACTGTTGAAGCTGTTTTGGCGTCAGGGATGTGCGTGCTGATCTTCTGTGCCAAAGGAGGTGCCAGTCTGCACTCAGCTGTATGTAACTGCGTTAACGTGACCCAAACAAAAGCACGTGTTCTCCCCCACTCCCCCACCACCCCTCTTCCTCCCCCTCGAAGTCTTGTTGGAGGAAAAATGTTGCTCTACATAACATCGCCACTGGCCACGGGAGTCTTTCCTGCCCACTTATTGCGCCAGGTCTAACTCTGCAAGATCTGAAAATGCATTACTTAAGCGCAAAGAATTATGCTATAGTCTGTGTTTAGAAACACATGATCAGGCCCTTGATGTTTTAGTTTTGAAAAAGACACAAACAATGATGGTCATTGCAACACAACATAAACTTTCCCAGAATTGGTCGAGAAAATACAATGTAACTGCTTATAACACTGTGCGGTTGAACAGTTGTGATGTTGCATTACATCATGGACAACCTACGTGTTGTAAAGACAACACTGTTTTTTGTAGATCTAATTTTTTTTTAACTTACCCTTTTGGAGCAGTAGGTTTGTGTAAAATGTAGCCAAAATATATAAATATTTCAAAGACACGTGTCAGACAAGTGGTTTTGCTACATTCCGAGGCCGTGCTGGCAGCGTCTTTGTGGAGGACAAGGTTAGCGCACACAATAGCTGAAGACAAGAAGCGCAAAGAAGCTGTGACTGGCATTGACCTTGGGATGGAAAGAGAAAAACGCACTGTCTCCTCGGAATTCAGCTCAGACGTTCATGTAGTGTAAAGTATGTTTCACAGAGCTCAATAGGATTTATTTATTCTATAGCGTGCAGATAATATGCATTCTTTATGCATAAATGTTTCACATTTGATGGCGAAGAGGAATACTTAGCCTACGTCAATGTAACAAGTAACTATAATACAATGTACAATTGTTCTTTCTTCTGGGTTCAGTATCTTAGTTATCGGCAAGAACTTCTCATTCTTTCTTTGTTCAAACACCTGACTCGAACAAAAAAGTTAATACAGTTCTGTTGAGAAATCTTATAGAGTTAACACCAGCAAAGAACATTTATTTTAGGGCTCATTCTTTGTCTCTCTTTCACTTCAAACATTGTCTAATTACAGTATTTTTCCATCCCATTCTCACAGGCATAAATGGCCATCATGAGCATGACGTCTGTATGAAAGTTGTCATTTTTCTCCTTAGCTCGGGTGGCCTCGAGCTCCTTGTGTGTGTCCTTTACAGAGCTGACTCAAACTGTTCCCCTTCCTCTCCCATCTCCGCTCCTTCCTTGTATCATCCGCCTTTCGGAAGAGGTTTTAGCACCAGCCAGGTTGAAGACAGCTGTTCCCGTTCGAGACAAATGGAGCGGAAAGCATCACAGGACTCCAACAATCATTTATTTAGCGCAGATGTACCTCCACGGTGGTAATTTGCTGTGTGCTGATTGCGACCACTTAGTTAAACGACGTGTGCGCTTATTGGAGAGATGAAGCTGTAGCCTATAGCAAAAAGAAAGAATGTCTTGGTAATTTGTCAATTACCGTATTGTTGAAGAGAAACGTTGAAACCCATTCATAAATCAAAGGTAATTGGTCTCGCAGTAAAAAAAAAACATGCAAGGGAATCTTCAAAGAAGGTACTTGAGTCATCTTCTGTACTTGAGGTCTTCGAACGTTTCGCCTCAGAGAAACTTCAGAGAATCTTTAGGCAGCACAGGATTTCAGTTTACCACAAACCGGTGAACACACTGAGACAAAAATGTGTTCATCCCAAAGACAAAACTCCGAGCCACAAACAAAATAATGTGGTTTATTCTATTCGATGCAAAGAAGAAAAATGCAAAGAACATTATATTGGAGAAACGAAACAAGTTTTACAGAAGAGACTTCATCAACACCGAAGAGAAAGCACAAACGGCCCTCACTCGGCGGTGCACCTCCACCTCAAAGCCTCCAACCACTCCTTTGAGGACGGGGAGGTCAACATTTTAGCTAAAGAAGAACGTTGATTTGAAAGAGGAGTAGAAGAAGCTATTTTTGTCAAGAAAGAAAATCCCTCCATGAACTGGAATGGTGGGCTCAGATTTAATCTCCCTTCACTTTACTCAAATCTCCTTCGGGGGAAACCGACAGGGCACACCCAGTCCAAGGGGACAGCACCTCAGCCAACAAAAGAACAAGGCAGGTAATTAGCAGTGATCAGCCATGAATAGGACAGATAATGGGTGGTGATCATCTATGAATAGGACAGGACTGACCGATACTGGGGTGAGCAGATCATTAGAGAAGCTCTACTTCAAAGGTTGTTGACCCACAGGTGAGAGTAGCTGTGATTAGAGAGGAGCCGGGCCAGCCCTAACTCCTCCCTGTCGGTCTATATATTAAGCTGCGTGCTGAGCGGGACTTGTTGCTGACGCAGCCTTTTGGATGAGAGGTGAAACGTTCGAAGACCTCAACTACTGAGTACAGAAGATGACTCAAGTACCTTCTTTGAAGATAGACAACTCCTGTATGACTGAGAACTTACACAGACATGCAAGGGAATATTAATCTTCTTTTGTGTTTCTACCATTTTACTGGTGGTATAGCTTTATTTTTCTGTACCTGACAGCCTCTTCTGTGCTGCTATTTTTTTATCTAAGTTTTACAAGTAACTATTAGTCTATAGGACTCTATGGTCTTACGTCACAAATCAAGCGAAGGAGAATACAACGCTCTCGGCTTTATTGAAAAAAATGGGCGATCGCTGGCATTGGGTGGTTGTCATTGAATTTGAGAGGATTTATTAAGGTGAATAATTGTCGGATTGTGATGAAACGTCATTTGATTACCACAATAACCTGCCTACTGAGGCAAAAGTCCGATATAAATAGAAATTGCACTTAATTGGTCTTGATGAACGTTAACTGCCAAAAGGTAGCCTATTACACTTCACTAATCCATCGTACCTTTGTGCTGAGTTTCACGCATTTATGTTCGCATTTTGAGAAATAATCATGATCTAATTTAAACTTAATGCTGTCTAGAAAATGTTTTAGAAGCTTTTAGGCCCAGCTTTTGGTTGCCCAGGGTTCCCAGTGTGTTCCCACATAATTGGGCAGCAGTCCATGGGTTTTGGCAGTTCTGCTATATATGAAAAATATGCTATTTATATCTTGAATATTCATAAAAGTCAATTTTTGTCAATCTTTATTACAAAAAAAGATATTTAAATATTATATTTAAAGTCTTATGCTTTAACGAAACAGCTGGACTTGCATTTAAACATAAAGGTAACCATCTTGGGAGCTCCCGCAAGGCTTTTTGTTTAGCTGTAAGTCCAGCTGTTTAATTGTAAGATAGAATTACTGTAACCATATTATTTTGTTTGCTATTATCCAGTGTGGCTGCTTGACAGTCTCTGTATTCTTGAGCACACAAACTGTGTTGTTTCTCTGAGATGAAACTCCATCGGCTGCAGCAAATGTGGACTGGTAGTTACAAGTAAACAAAACAGTGGGGGACTTTCAGATAATCCAGTAGGCACTGTGGCAGTGGCAGTAGTAGTTGGAGGGTATAAACCACACAGTGAGATGAGTATTAGCTCCCTCCTCTTTTCCATGTTCATGAGTGTCTCAGGTGCGGCTCAGTCAGCACTGGCCTCTGGGTGAACAACGCACGCACGCGCGCGCGCGCTCACACACACACACACACACACACACACACAAGCTCAAACCCGCTGCCACCCAGAACTGTGGGTGAAACGTTCAATGGAAACTGGCCTCTGAGTCTTCCAATGTTATTCAAAACACACTGACGGACATAAATAATCTATTTACTGAAAAAAATATGAACCCTGTCACTTGAGCAGCAGAACAGAAATTGCTTGGGATTGGACCATTATCACATTACTAATGCACATAGCCTAATACAAAATGTACACAGCTTCATACCTTAGACAATAACAAGTTAAATATAGATGAATTTATAACTACTGCACAGAAAGATGCACATCTAGCATGCTCCTCTGACAATCAACAGTGCTGCTGTTGAGCGGTTGGCCTGCACTGAGTTCCTGGGTGTGCACATCGCATATGAAAATATCCTGATCCACAAACACTACATCACTGGTCAAAAGAGCTCACCAGTGTCTCCTTTGCAAACTGAGAAGAGCCAGAATCCCAGCCCCATTGTGTGCACCCTCTACAGAGGAACAATAGAGAGCATCCTGACCAGAGTCTCTGGGCCAGGTCCAACCGACTGAAAGACAGCTTCCTCCTATCTGAGAATTCTTCCTCTATAGTAGAATGGAAAGTATTGCTCTGCCCTAAACACAGGGTGTATGGTTCTGTCTGCACATATTTGAGGGTTATCTGCATCACTTGAAAAAGACACGTGTGATGTTTCTGAAAAGCCAAGGCCTCCCTTACAAAAGCTTGTACTGCAGCACATTTCTGCATTATGTGGAGATGCGGATTAGTTCCACTGTGCTGCTCTAATGTACACATAGATACATTTCATTTGAGAGTTTAGCAGCCTTGGTTAAATCCAACCATCACAGTCTTTCCCTCAGGGTTTGGTTACAAGAGCACATCCTAATTCCCTGTACCTACACCTCACTCCTTCAATGTCTCATTGGAAATTGACTGGAGCATTTAATCAAGGGCTTGTACCTCCTCACACACTAATGATATTTAAATCCCCTGCGATGCTCAGGGCAGCACACTTCTGGCCATACAGCTGCAATCTTTTTCACTCAAGAGCTGTTCATGTTAATACTCCCCTCACTCAGTCTGACTGAAATGCATATATACTTAAAGTATATAGGTCAGGTATTTTGTCATGTTACAGCCATTACGCGTTGACAATTGTACTTGTGATACGTCCCACAAGACACATCAGAAATCAGTCAGAGACCAGGAATAAATAAAACCTATAAAGCACATAAACTATTCTAACGCATTATTGTTGCAAAGGTTACACAACTTTACGCTTGTTGTTTGATGTAAATCAGTGTTTCACGCTCTCGTTAAGAAAAAACAAAGTGTTATATCATATATACAGAAAGTTGGAAAACTTTTAATAACACACAACCATGCACTGCAGCAAAAGCTTTCAAAAGAAGCCATCTGGACTAAGCTGTTTGCTTTGAGGACATTTTGCTTTTCATCTGTAACCATTTAATCACCAAACGATGCAAAAAAGAAATAGCTGACCCTCGCATCTAAGCTTTTGTGTTCGTTAGCTCCATGTCTAGCCATGTCCATGGAGTACTCAACCCTCCTCTGCCTACAGAGCAAGACAAGTTATGAATGTTGCAATATCTTGGAAATCTTGCATCTCAAATTACAAGTCAGAAAGCAGATACTGTAATAACATCTTCTCAAGTTCACAAGATAATGATTGCATGCTTTAATTTCCGTTTTAGACATGCTCTCTTTTGTGTTTTCACATCACATTTGCCTGTGTTTTGTTCTCCCGCGTGACAAAAGCTGTCATCCTGGCGCCTGAAGCCATGTAAACAATGTGTCATCTCCACTGACATTAATGCTCTGCCTGTTTTCCCTCTATCTTCGATCTCTCGTATCCGCCGATGCCACCACAGGCCGCTCCCCACTGATCGGGGATCATTTGTGTGATTTGAATGGAATGGTTGGAGACGGTGGAGATGAAACAACAACCGGTGGCTCTGAACAGCAACCGTCATATAGTATTCTTTTTGTCCTCCCGGCCTACCCTTACTCAGAGCATCCGCATCATGAATTCTTTTATACTGGTCTCGGAGGGGACCCGGGGGGTGGAGGAGTGGGTTGTGCTGTGAGTTCTGACCTGCACAGTCCAGAGTCTAACTTCCACTTCCTAATTTACAGTGTTCCTCAACTCAGCATCGGTCCATCTTTCATACCAGACAGCCATCATCATACTTACCCCCCCTCATGTGCGACACCTAATACTTGATCAATGTGCTGCGTTACTATCAAGTAAACCTACAAAATATAAACCATTCCCAATTATGTCATAAAATCCAACTATATAAACTTGACTGCAGTCCCCAATCTTTCATTGGGGAATAACGGAATATATGTTCCGCCGATATTTAGAATACACATTTTGAGTAACTGTATTCAGGTACAGTTACTCTGTAATCAGAGGGTATTCACAAGGTAGATGCCAAATTAGTTCTGTCCTTACCTTTTTGCTGTGTTTTCAATCATTTAGAATGAAAGCTGGTTGTTGTTAGCAGTAGCAGTAAGCTAAGTTAGCAGGTGAGGCAACAGGCTGCAGTTTGTCACACTTTCCCAAACTACTCTGTCGAGTGGGACACAAGTAATGCAACAATTTCCTCAAAGGTTCATAAAAAGATTGTCCTCCCAACATAAAAATAAAGATTAAAACGTTTCTATGGAGCATTCAAACATTCTCCCCGTGCAAGCCATGATTTGCATACTGGAGACGCTGCACATTTGCGACAACATCGCCCAGTGAGCGTTAAAGCAGTACTAAGTAATACATTATTTTCGTATTCCGTCTGGGGGTAATACAAGTGTTATTGGGACAATGTGCAAGTTGCACAATTGCAACTTGCATGCCTATGGACCGGAGCAACCAATACACACTAATAGAATCACGAAGAAGAAGCTAACAGGCTAACGGGCAAAGGTAACTGAGAGCTAGCGTCACAATATTTACAGCCAAGTTTGAGTGAAAACAATTATTTCCATTGTGTAATTGGATGTACAATATTTCTGTCCCTTCGCCTTTTCTGTCAGCGTAGCATTTACTCTCACGGATATTTAATAAGTAAAAAAAAACACAACTTGCAACGACACCTGCAGTTGCGCTTATGGCCTATAGGGGCAATAGTTACATAGTACTGGTTTAAGCACTTTTCTTGTCCTATTCGTGGTAAATAAGCAAATCAAGCATTAATAAACAGCAGTGCAATAAACATACACATGTTTTTAATCCTACATCAAGTGTATACACTACTATAATATATTGTGTGTTTAGGTGAAAGTATTTAAAGTATTCAGAATACAGTACTCTGATTGGCCAGAGTAACGTTACAAACTACATTTTCAGGAAAGTATTCAGTATTCTGTAACAGAATACATTTTACAAGTATTCTCTCCAACATTGTTCGCAGGGATGCGCGGTCCACTTCAGTTTATATTGAAGGACAACACAATTTTCATTCCACTGCTAGGAAAAAAAAAAAAATAATCAAGTGAAAGGCTTTTATTTTGAGATCTTGGAGGTTAAGGACATTGAAGGTATTTGGTGTAGTGTCTGATGTGTAAATATTTTGGAGCAGAAAGTCCTTGTGTACCCTGGGTAACCTTAGCTGTTAAATGGTGCCAAATAATGACTTTAACTCAAAACGAAGCATTTTTAATCTGTTCCCAAGTTGTCTCTCACAGAGGGCCTTGCTATTAGTGACGTTAATGCTTTTGCAGTGAAGCCTTTGGAACAGTGAGATGAAAGCAGACATACAATGGAGCCCTTCACTATTATGTGATGTGAAGTGCAAATAGCAAACCTTTTTACCTATGTTAAAATGTAGTTTTATACCTTTCTAAACTAAATCTTACTTTCTGATCTATTTTTGGAATGGAACCAATCCTCTGTGTTTTTAAAAATACATTATTTTCTTTGGACAGTAATAACTCCTGACACAGAACTGGTTGCTCTGCCCCCAGCTCATTGAGGATGCAGCAGACATTTCAAATTTGTTGCTGGTTTTGATGGATGATAAGTTCAATTCGTTCTTGTCACCGTTTGGCCATCCCTGTGCACTTTATTGATTTTATCATACAATTTTATGAAAGCACATCTTGACCTCATTTACACTTGGAAACGCTGCAGCAGGATTAGGCTTTTTGTCGACCACTCCTGGCACTTTCAGACCAATACAAAAGTCACTGCACGTTTTGTTGCACGTAGTATTCTGGCATGTGTGTTGAAGTTTACAGAACTGCTTTGCCTGCAGAAGTTTAGCAGGGTTACATTTGGGTGAAACCAGGACTGTGCCGTTGCCATGGTTACAACAACATTTCTTATTACGAGGTGATAATCTCCACATTCGGAAATTATTTAAAGGAGCCGCTGAACTTTAAGGAAAGTCATGCAAAAGTGTAGATACATAATTTAAGCAGCTTTGGCCTTTTTCTTGAGTAATAATTGCGAAAGCCTGCAGTTTTTACAGCATAGCCCACCTCATTAAGTTCTAAATGGGACTGTATTGTTGTTCTGCGGAGTTAGTGAAGAAACAGTTAATAACTAACACGTACAAAATCTTACCCAGGCATTTGTGAGCCGTCACTCAGACTCAGCCTGTGCGGTTTTCGACCACAATGCCACTTTAATTAGTTTGGTCAAAAGTCTGACATCTCTACCGCCCCGGCAAAGAAGTCAACACCTGAGTTGTTATCACCTGCAAATGAAGCTCCAGCATGACGGTATTTCTCAATATTTCAGTCCATATGCCTCACCTTCGAAGTTCTCCAAAACTTCCTCTTCCCCTCGGCAACAATTCAGTCTGCAATTAAAGGTTCCCCTTGCTTTAATTGGAGGCTTTGAGATTGAGCAATAAACACACACACACAAACATGGGCTGCTCAGGGCCCTGTTTGTCCAAGTCATTAGAGTGAAGAGTGTTTTTATACTTCCTCTGTATTATTGCGAACTGATGGAGTGACCACTTCATGTTTATTTAATAGAAGCAGCAGCTGCGGGGAATGGATTGAAGAAATAGGGTCAGGAGGAGAGGGTATCGGAGCCACGATGGTGATTTTTAGTGAAAGACGTTGACAGGAACGGCACAAGAGTATGGTTTATTTCCTGAAGAAGATGCGGCCTAAAGAGACTGGAAATCTCACTGAGAATTGACACAGAATGAGTTTGACCATCGCCCACCAAATGTTTGCAGCATGATGGAAATCGTGAAAGAAGTGCATTGGAGCTTCTGGTTAGCTCTTGTATTGAGCCACAGCCAGGGAAAGTTTTATTAATCTTGAATGATATATAAATTAGTCAGTCGTTCCTGGGTGGAATATTTTAATTACATTGTCATCGAACAGCAATTATATTTTCAAAGTGCTTTGTCAGTATGGGCGTCTCACTTCCTTGATGTCTTGTCATTTCATGAAAAATAGACATATGTCGAAAAATTACTTTGGCAATTGTTGACAGACAGCATAAACAGAGGGGAATGACAAGAGACAAACTATTATAGACATTCTTAAAAAAACAAAGCAAAAATAAAAGGTGGAAAAATATACAGGGCTGTGATAGTAAACTGAAATAGTGTATCAGTCAATACGCTTTGAGATTTGGATATAAATAATTGTTAACCTTAACTCTAATCCTAACCCGAACCCTAAGGTGGCAGTTAACTGGTTAAACAATATGTGTAAAGGTTGTCACTCTAAGAAAAGGAGTTCTGTTGTTTTGACGTAGATATTTTTTTTTCCTCTTTTCATACCTTTTCTGCTTTTTTTTTTTACCACAATTCTATTGCATTGGACGCCACTGTCATATCTTGTGTTGTTCAAACACTGGTTGTTGCGTATAGATGGTAATTGTTTTTAGCTTAGCCATGCTGGCAGGCTCAAATGCGTGTGGGAGGGTCCATCCAGTAATTTATTGAAGGGGTACTTGGATTGGTTCAGATTCTTAAAAGAAGATGAAAGTGAGCAGCACATTATGTACAAAAGAAAACAATTTTAATGATATTTTGGAGTAAAGGGCACATGAGTGTATTATAGTTGGGCGGCACGGTGGCGCAGCGGTTAGCGCCCGTGCTTCACGAAGGTTTGTCTACTGCCGGGGGGTCTGATCGCCAAAATACGTCAATACATCTTTTTAATCATTGCTAATCATTACTAACTGTAGTGTATTTGCACAGCACAGCACCATTATATATTAGTAATTAGTGCATTTATACAGTGTTTCATAACTTACAGTAATAAGCTTGTGACTGATAAATAAAGATGCTGCACACAGTCAACTCTGTATGTGCTCACACAACGCATGCACTGTCAGATAAAAGTGTATTTTCACACAATACTTAAAAGCCTGAAACTAAGCAAAACTCCATGATGCTGGTGCAGCCATGGAAACGCCGAATTTAAAAAACATCAAGCTAGGGACCACAAGGGGCTAGTCACATAGTGCAGTGATGAGTTTGAGGTTGGTTATAAAACAGCCACACACTCTTTTTGTAGAGACAGAAGCAGAGAATAATTTTGGCAACTGCTAAAAATGAAGATTAAAAAAATATCATGTTTGGATCTATTGTACAATGAGTACTTGTACTTTGTATAATTTAAAAAGCAAACTGAGGCAACAGTGACAAAGATAATCATATTTTGGAGCAGTACATCTTGTTCTTCAAACCCCTGTGCCACTGTGCTGTCAGTGACATGTGGCTGTGAATATATGTATCTTTGTATCTCCGACTACTTCTGGCAAGACTTTTGTGGCTCCCTCTCCACCACTCTGTGACAAGCCACTGATGTGCGCGTTGATCTATGAGGACGCATTCTGCACTGGAAAAATACTTCCTAAAAACAAGCCATATATAGGGCTACATCCATTTTAAGCAGCACAACTGTTTGAGTAAATTTAATAACTTCTTCAATGGGAAAAGATGGGAGCAGTATAGGAGCTGAGTAGTGACTTTTGTTGATGGGTTAATCACAAGAAGAGTATTCTTGTAAGAAAGAGAGGGTAGAATAGGAGTGTGTATATTCATTAGATTATATAAATCAAGTACATTTTATGTACATTATTATATTGTAGAATTTGCAGCAGCAGTAGTAGTAGAAGCCTGTTTCCCTCACCAAGGGTTAGTTAGGACCTGTTGTACCAGGCGTTTTCAGGATGTGCTCTGCAGAAGTTTCCAGTTCCTACAGCCAGAGCATCGATCACCAACTGCAAACTCTTGCAGAGAGTGTTTAAACGGAATAGCTTCCAGTGCACCACATGGAGATGGGGTTGGTTTCTACACCTGGAGGATCCAGCAAATCGAGGAAGATGTGTCTCTGACCATTTTAAAAAGTATCAGAAAGTTTGGATTACATCTCAAAGCATATCCCTATGTTCATTACAAAGAGCCCCATGTATCGATAAGTATTTAGCATAATGGATGTGCTGTACATGGCAGCATTGCAAATGCATTGGCTGTAACCGTATCTTGAGGATTATCAAAGACAGAGAAGAAGAAAGTAAAAAGACGAACTTAACTGCTGCTCACACTGCTTTATTCTATTTATGTTATTCATAATGCACACAGTCAATGTATTTATTTTTAATCGTTATTGTTATTTTTTTTCTGATTCAAATTCAACAAACAAACTGCACTAAATGCAACAGAAATTATCAACAATTTGTTATTCACATTTTGGTCAGTTTGGTCTAAATTGCAGGCACATGCTTCAAACAGCTCCACAATGAGTCGTTTCTGGGTTGAATCCTGGAAAAGTCCCTTTGTAAATATTGGCCGTTCAGCAAAGGCCAGCAGCTCCACAGCATGTAGAAGCTTTCCAAATTGTTTTTCTAATACATCTGCCATCAACTCAGCTTGTAGTTTTTTTTATATATATTCTTCTGTAAACCATAATAATTGGACCAGGGTCAAGCCAATTTTGTAGTCTACAAGAGGCTGAACCAGTAGGTGGCCGAAAGCTATTACTTTTTGTATGATTTCTTTGTAATGTTCCCCCGAATATGATAAAAGATGGCAGCATGAATTTCAAAGATAAAGCTGAATTACAAACAATGCTTTGAAACGGCTATTTTGTTTTAATCCCGCTGACATGGATTTGACTGCAGTCTATCAGTGCAAACACACATTCACAGCATATTTCTATTTGACTGTGCTTCGTTTTGCTATTGTGCTGAAACTCAGAACAACCAATTTAGTTTTCTCATCTCCGGTTATATATATATATATATAAAAAAAGAAGAAAAAAAAAACTCCCCTGCCAAGAGTTAACACATTCAAAACACAGTCAGAACCAATTCTTTACAAAGTTTGTTCTCTCTTAAATGCAAACAGTGCATCTGATTTTTTTTTTTTTATTCATGGTGGCATCTCATATCAAATAAGTCTGGCCCAGGGAAGTGTGTAATATACGGTCAGATAATAATAAAAGCATTTGTTTTTGTTGGCTTTTACAACCAAGATCAGCAGTAAGTTAAAATATGGAGTTTCTTCAAGTGATCAGATAAACGAAGTCCAGGAAAGAGTACATTTAGTATTCAGTGGTGAATTAAATTTCTGACAGGATCAGGCAATGTCACCAGTGTTTTCTGATTATATAATTCAGACGTTTCTGATCAGAATGCTTTATTTGTACAGCTTTAAAATTGACCTACGGTGCATTGCAAAGAATAAATGTCTTCGCTAAAACTTTTAGTTGTTAAACATAACAAAAATGTAGTGGGGTAGAAATTACATACGTGCTCTAAAATGCAGTGAAGTAAAAGAAAAAAGTATATCATAAAATGTTCTTAAAGCTGCACTCAGCTGTGTCTTTTTGGATTTGTTTGTCAGTAGATGTCAGGAGTGAACCCTGCTCTGCTTTTGTTTTGCATTTAGAACATAATACTTCCATTTAGAACTAAGTTTACAGTGCAGAGCTTTTTCCCCCCCCCGCAACCCTTGAATGCCATAACCTCTCAGTGCTCAGCATCCATAAGGAGCAAAAAGAGCTGACAGCTCCCTGTAGATGTCAGCTCTACAGGGAGCTGTCAAAAGGACATTTCATGAGAATTTCAGCTGCATCAGAGCAGGTCGGTCAGATGTTTGTCAGTTTACAAACTTTTTCTAAACTTCTGTCTTAATGCTAAACTCCGTGTTAGCCGCTAACTGGTGTTTTGCGATCAGTCGTACAGGAGTTGTCCATCTTCAATGAAGGTACTTGAATCATCTTCTGTACTTAGTTGAAGTCTTCAAACGTTTCACCTCTCATCCAAAAGGCTTTGTCAGTGACAAAAGTCCCACTCAGCACGCAGCTGAATATATAGACCAACAGGGAGGAGTTGGGGTTGGCCCGGCTCCTCCTCTCTAATCACAGCTATTCTCTAATGACCTGCTCTCCTCAGTATCGGTCAGTCCTGTCCTATTTATAGATGATCACTGCTAATTACCAGCCTGTTCTTTTGTTAGCTGAGGTGCCGTCTCCTCCAGTCCAAGGAGACGGCACCTCAGCCATGAATAGGACAGATAATGGACAGTGATCATCTATGAATAGGACAGGACTGACCGATACAGGGGGTAGCAGATCGTTAGAGACGTTCTACAGCAAAGGTGTTTACCCACAGTTGAGAGTAGCTGTGATTAGAGGGGAGGAGCCGGGCCAACCCCAACTCCTCCCTGTTGGTCTATATCTAAGCTGTGGGCTGAGCAGGACTTCGCTTCGCTGACGAAGCCTTTTGGATGAGAGGCGAAACGTTCGAAGACTTCAACTACTGAGTACAGAAGATGACTCAAGTACCTTCTTTGAAGATTACTAACACTTAGTCATTATTAGAGATGGCAGAGCGGCAGTCTGAGCCAGGACTAAACCAGGACGTAGACTAAACTGGTTAAAAACCAGGACTAAACCAGAACTGAATAAGAAACTAGAGTTCTTAGACAAAGAGAAAAGCAGTGACATGGCAGTGACAACATGAAACACATCGGCTATTTACCTTTAGCGAAAGACCTGCAGAGCCTGAAGTTGCGTGCTGTTGTTTACTAAACTCCATGCTGCACCAAATGGCTGCACCAGAGGAAGAGAAGATCAAAGATCTGAAGTGAAAAAAGTGAGCGCTCACTCTGCATTAGCCATTTTAGGAACAGTTTTGATAAATTATTAGTGACAGAGTGAGCGCTCTTACTATGTAACTTTGTCGAACAGCGCACTGTGTTTAGAAACGTTTAGCTGAAAGAAAACGTATTACCTCCTGCAGCTCAGGAGGTAATAATGTCCCTTCTCTCTTTTTATCGCTGATTAAGTGGGACCTCTGCTCAAAAAATGAAGTTACAGATGACGCTGCTGTTCTGTTGTCCCTTTTAAGGATTTTCTCCTGAACGATACTTTTTATACATATTATTTTAATTCAATTAAAATGACATAGGTATTGACAAAAGTACCGTTAAGGCTCCAGTACCGAAAAGCAGGTATCGTTAAAGTAGTGGTATCGAAAAACAACGAACGGTACCCAGCCCTCGCTTTAAGTAAAACATAAAGACTTAAAGGGACTAGACAGGATTCAAATATGTAAAAAATTATGTATTGTACAATGTCCTAATTTGTAGAATGAGCCCAGACCTATTCACCACAACTGCCGCTAAAAGCCTCCACCATCACTCAAAAAGTTGGTATTTCGGGCCAAAGTACCAACTTTCCCCAGCGTCATGCACGAGCTTAATAAAGAGACTGCAGTTACACCTAAAACCTGAGGTGGCAATAGAGAGTGTAAACATGACAACTTCCATTTAGTCCCTTTAAGTAAGCACTTTTACTTCATCATTTTGAATAACATTTGATACAGTGGTTTGGAAAACGTCGTTATAGGTAGGACTGGATATAGAGAACTTGAATCCACAGCAGAGCAGAGGTACTATACGGGAGCAACATTTTAGCCAATCAGATCTCTGCAAACGTCTCCTGTGTTGTGCATGATTCTGCCTGTGCCCCATCAGCAGCCCTGCACCACCAGCACGCCGCACCTCCAGCGATGAGCTATTTAAGACTCCGTCAATTATTCACAGCGTCTGCAGCGCTAAGCAAACTCCACAACTTGTGTCCCATTTGCATCTTTTTCTCTTTTTCTGTCTCACTCACAAAGTTGTTTATTTTACATAGCTAACAATGGGGTAGAAGCTCATGGAAGGGGTTACACCTATGAGATCATGTAAAATGATATATATAGTTTCTGTGGGGTACAGCAAAAATCATCCCCAAGATGCGTTATAAATCAAGTGACATTTTCTCTACAGTGCATGCAATATCTCAGTCATTGCCAATAATGCAGGAAAAGCCGTTTCAGTGAAGCGATTTCCACTTTTCCCTATACGAATATCCGACCCTAAATCTCCTATGTGTAAGTGATATGCATGCACAGTATCAAAGGCTGTAGCTGTATGAGAGAGTCATCGCCGATGTAGATAGTGTGGATGCATTAGAATGTCAGGTTGGCGGCACAGGGCTGAAAATTAGGACACGGTTGAGACCGAGTGCAAGATCTATTGATTTATGGCAGCGAGCAGTGATTCATAGGCTCCAAACGAGGGGGACGAGTGTGAGTGCTCCTCTCTGCTGTCTCATCATACAAACATTATGTCCTTAAGGGAGTACCACCAGCATGAATACTGATAAATCCGTACAAGACTGAGTCTCAAGAAACCCATTTTGAACAGTGCCTTGCGAAAGTACTAATACACCTTGAACTTTTGCACATTTTGTCACAATTTTTTACTGAAAGTTCACACACAAGTAACAGACAACTGTGAAGTGAAAGCAAAATAATACATGATTCTGTTATTTTTCAAAAAATAGAAAAGTGAAAAGTGGGGCGTGCATAAGTATTCATACAGCATGAATTAATACTTTGTGGAACCCCATTTTGCTGCACTAACAGCAGCAAGTCTTTTGGAGTATGACTACAAGATTTGCAGATCTAGAGACTGACATGGATGGATTGAACAGTGCTCTGTGAGATGTTCAAATCTTGGGAAATCTTTGTATAACTTAACGCTGCTTTAAACTTCTCCACAGCTTTATCCCTGACCTCTCTGGTGAGCTCCTTTAGCCTGGCATCCAGACTAATCTCCGATGTTTATTAATTAATAAACAGGAGACTAGTCTGGCGACCCTGCCGTAGCAAAGCCACTGCTTGAGGCGGGACTAATGTGGGCCAAAAGACCCGCATAGCAGCCAATGAGAACATAGCGGATGTGACGACAGAAAATGCGACAAGAAAGTTGTAGTCACTTTATGCCTACGGTAGTCACCATTAGGGATGGGCACCGTTCGCTTTTTTTCGATACCACTACTTTAACGATACCTGCTTTTCGGTGCCGGTTCCTTAACGGTACTTTTTTTCGGTGCCTATTTCATTTTAATTCAATTAAAATGTGTATAAAAAAAGTGTCGTTCGAGAAAAAGTCCTAAAACAGCAAAAGAGAAGCTCCACAGGTGGAGCAGCGTCACCTGTAACTTCGTGTTCTGAGCACAATTTCCACTTAAGCAGTGATAAAAAGAAATAAAGGACGTTATTACCTCCTGAGCTGCAGAGACAGATCCACATCAGGACACGGTTTCTTTCGGATAAACTTTTCTAAACACACTGCGCTTTGACGAAGTGAAAACACTTTCCCTTCAAAGATCCTTACATCACTCTGTCACTAATAATGTACAACAACTGTACCAAAAATGTCTAATACAGAGTGAGCGCTCACTTTTCCACAAACAATCTTTGATATTTCCCTCACTGCAGCTGCTGGTAAAGTTGTAACAACAGCTCGTAAACTCAGCCTCCGGGTCTGTCGCTAAAGGTAAACACGTCTTTCTTGTTGTCACTGCTCTGTTTTGCTTTTCAATTTGCCTAAAAACACAAGTTTCTTATTCAGTCCTGGTTTATAATAACTGGTTTAGTTTAGCTCTGGGTTTTACAACGGTGTAAGTCCTGGACCTGGTTTAGTCCTGGCTCAGTCCTGCCGCAGACCGCGGCTGAGCCATCTCTATTACAAATGTTTAGTACGTTATAGTTTTGCTTGGCTTTAAGTTATAGCTTTAAGTTATAGCTTTAAGTTATAGTTTTGCTTCGCTCCATTTGCGCTGAAGCAGCTCATTATCTCCGCACACGTCCATGTTGTTCAAAGATATGTTTAAGTTATTTACCACATACAGAGAGCTGCTGTAAAACGTTCTTCTGCTGTGGTCGCTTGCATGGTTGGTAGCTTAGCTTCTCAGTGTACTACGGAGGATGGCATCAATGGTTGCTTGTGTAGAAAAACTACAAAACAAAAGCGCAAGAACGTGACGCTCGGTCAGGGAGCGGCTCTGATTGGTCGGTAGGTTCCATATCGCAACGTCACTTCCTTTGAAGCGCCCAACGGAGCGTTGCCAGACCCTCTTCTGTAAAGAAGCGGGGTCTGGTTGGCGAGACTAGAGCTCCTTGGCCTTCATGATGTTGCTTAGTGACCAATACACTCTGACCATAGCTCTGAGGCCCTCACAGAACAGCTGGAATTATACTGAGAGTAGATTACACACAGGTAGACTCTATTTAATGGTTAGGGCAAGGTGTGAACTTTCTGCAGTCATTGGGAATGTTATAAAGGCAATTTAATGCATTCAGAAAATGCTGATGCACACCCCACTTTTCACTTTTCTATTTAAAAAAAAAAAACAGAATCATGTATTATTTTGCTTTCACTTCACAGGTCTTTATGTTTATGGTTGTACACATGACAAAATGTGCAAAAGTTCAAGGTGTATTAGTACTATCGAGAGGCACTGTAGCCACGATTAAAAAAAAAATTATTGATGGCATCAGTGTGCCGTCCAAACCTGTCGGGCCAGTTTAAGCCCCATCTGTATTTTGGTGGATCTTTGATCAAAACTGTTACGTTGGTTGTTGCATGTTTTATAGCCCACACAAGTCTTTATAGAAAAGAAAGTATGTATAAATATTGCAGTGATTCAGTACCAAATGTGTGTTAATAGAATTAGGAGCAGTTGGAGAGGTATAAACAGGAAGGCTAGTTGCAGGGTGTGTACTTGGATGCTTTTAGTCTCCTAAACTAATGCATTCAGTGAAACCCGACCTTTGATCCAGTTGGAATCTTTCGTATGACAGAACTGCATCCTTTGTAAATAGGGATATGTTTCTAATATTTACCTGGGGAAATAATGGTAAATAAATACACCCTCTACACGTGAGCTCCTGTGCTGCACTGGGGTCAGATGCTTCACAGTCGCCTGTTCATCCAAGTCGAGCATGAGTCCCTTAAACCTGCGGATAAAGCTTGTTTTTTTTTTCAGCGCTAGTGTCCTCGAGGGGATTAGGAGAATCACCTGTGGACTTGTGTTTTATCAAATGTTAGTTGGGACTTGCTGTCATCTCACGCAGCCCGTCCAACTCTGCCTGGATGCAGTTTAACACCATGCCCTACATCTCTGGTAAAGAGACAAAAGTACAGCTCTCCAGTATCTTTGAGCATCACATTTGCTACTTTTATGATTCCCCCCACCTCTCTTGTCTTTGTTCTCTGACCCAGTTTTCCTTTTTCGTCTTTAGAGCGAGCTCCTCTTCCCACCCCCAGACTCACCTCATGGGGGCGCTATCCCTGTGGCCCGCCATCCTCAATGCACACAGGAACACCAACAATAACTCTTGAAGCTAACTCTGGGTTATTTCCCTGGAGCGCACTCCTGAGCCGTGCTTTCAATAAAAAAAGATTTAGTTTCCTCAATCAGAACAATGATGTCCCGAGTTAAGCCTCATACACTGGTTCCTCCACCTCCTCATATTGTCAGAGCATCATCGACCACAGATGAATCACACAGTTTTACTGTCGCCGGAGTTCACCCTGTGTGTGAGTGGTGTAACATAAACTGACAACTGGCGTTGAGTATTCATTTTGCGAAGTAGGAACACGTTTGATTTAGACCTATAAGGTCACTTATTTTTTTCAAATAGCCTAACATGTCAAGATTAAGACGTGTATATAAGATCCATTTTTATCTCAGTTGTTCCCATCCAGCAATTCAGGCCTAGTATGGATTGCTGTAGCACAGAATCAGTTACATTTTGAAGATGACTTTACAATGAAAAACTCCTGTTGGAAAGCCAGCACGAGCACAGTAAACTGTTAATTACTTTAACAGATGCATTATATCTGACACTTTTTTACTCTACCAGGTCAAATGTGTAATACCTTTCTGCCAAAGTTGTATTTTACTTGCAGAGTGAGCCACAAGTGCCAACATTTTTCTCCCACTTTTCAAACCAATGAAAAGTTATGTGACATGGTTCTTCTAAAGTTTCATGCGCCCTGACGTACAGCGCTGCAGGCTGACAGAGAGCTGCGTCTGTCAGGGAGTTTCGGAGGAGACGACGGGAGCAGCACTTCACACACGTCCATTCTTCAGCACATCCTTCTCTCCCATCACCTTTCTCTCTCCGAGCTCCGAGCCTCTCGTCTTCAAATAGTGTCTGGAGGAAGGCTTGGAGCAGTGTAAGCAAACCTGTAAGTCAGCGCAGGCACAAAAAGCCATGAAAAATAAATGTGTTTTTGTTTTGCGCTCTAGGGGAGGCTATCAAACCACCTTCTAAAAGCACTAAAACAGCTTCCTCTTTGTAGAACAAAGACATTTGTGTCCACAAGTCTCAGAGAGGCGGTGTGCACCTCCACCTCAAAGATAAGAGGGAATATAGTGAGGAGGAGCCTTTAGTATTATTGATGATGCAGCGTTTCTTGTTGTGATGCTAAAAAGTCTGGCTTGTTACCAAACTTGAATAATGAAACGGGCTGAATAACTCTAACTGCTAGCTTGCTAAAAACACACACACATAAGCACATATTTAAAATCCTGCTCATAAATAACAATAAGAGCTCTCCTCTGATGTTTCTGAACATCTTGTTTTTGGTTTGTGGTCTGTGTTTTTACTTGATTCTTTTTCTCTTGTGGTGACAATCATTGTGAGGTTTCCTTTTTCCTTTTGTATTTTTTAGTTGAGCCATTCTTTTCGAGACATTCGTTGTTCCCCTTTGCATGAGCTTATTTGTTTATTTTTGATGACTGACACAAAATCTTCATTTATTCTAATACCCTAACCCTAATTAATTTACTAATGAATTTCCATCTGGTACTTTTGGCCAAATCAATACATGTTTGTGAGTAATAATACATATTTAGTGATCTTTTCAAAGAAAAGCTCTGAGAAAGATCAAAGAAAGAAAACAAAGCAAGGATAAGCTTTATTTTTCTTGTCAAATAATATTTGACAAGAAAAATATTATGAGGAAGACATCAATCAATCAATCAATCAAACTTTATTTATAAAGCGCTTTTCATACCGAAAGAGTGCTTTAAAGATTACAACATTTAAAACAATACACCCGGCATCATTATATATCATTAAGACTAAATAAATAGATGTGAGTTAAAAGCTAAGCTAAAAAGGTGGGTCTTGAGCCTGCTCTTAACAACATGAACGTTCTCTTTGGTCCTGAGCTCCTCCGGCAGGTCGTTCCAGAGGCGAGGGCCATAATATTGGAAAGACGTCTCGCCGTGAGTCTTTCTGTTGACTTTAGGAATAACTAGGAGACCCCTGCCAGAGGAGCAAAGGGGCCGTGAAGGTTCATAAGGTAAAAGCAGTTCTGAAAGATAAGAAGGACCAAGATCATTAAGACATTTAAAAAACATTAAAAGAACTTTAAAGTTGCTATTAGATTAGATTTGTGACAGAAATTACCCATATACTGAAGATGTATAGCAAATGATCATTGGTGAATTAAACCTGGAGCTCTTATTTGAACTGCAGCTCCTCATGGAGGACTCATTTAAATTTTCATTCTCTCTTTGTTGTTTCCTAATCAGCACAGACCGTACGAGGTCATTTACCTCCTGTAAGTTATTAATAGTATTTGTTCCAACGCAGCACTGTACTGCTGACATTTTTGTTATAGTCTGTTTATTTAATTTTTTACTGTTTATACTTTTTGCCCCCCTCTATTTACTATAGGGCTGGAAAGTCTCGTACCAGAAGCACTTCCGGTTCTTCGCTCGGATACAAACAAACAACCAGCTGTTCGAGGAGGCGGCTGAATTGAATAGTGCAACATGCTTTGACATAGCGAGCGGTTCGCCTCAGCAGTTAAACACAAAATGCCAATCAACGCCAGAGACGACCAACGCCAGCACATTAAGGCACCTAGGTCCGTTGTTGATAAAATAGTTTACAGAGGCAATTTATACCAAAGACTTTAGTTAATTTCACTTTTTCTTTTCGTTAAAACCTCTTAACCCCCACCTTAACCGAGCACATTTTCACCAGTTCAGCAACAAGCATAACACACAACAAAAAAGCGACAAAAACGTGACAAAAAAAGTTATAAAAACATGATAAAAAACCGACAAAAAAAGTGAAAATGTACTTGGTTAAAATGGGGTTCTGTTGTTGAGTCCTTAGAGGCTTCAGTCACCGTAAATGACCACAGTCCGTCAGTAGAGGTGTTGCTCTCACACACGGAGCTCCACATGTCCAGTGACAGGGGAATAACAACAACAAAAAGCCAATCAAAGGCAGAGGAAAAGGCAGGCGGGCGTGTCGACCCTCCTTGACCAAGGCGTCTACAGAAATAAAAAGGCGCATGTCACTACGGGTATAACTTACTCGAATATTATCACTAAATGGGACCATGCCACAAACCTGAGCGGGACATGTGCCGATCCACTCAGCGACTAGCATGGCCGTATACGAAGTTTTTCATCCCAGTGACGAAATGTGTCCAAAATAACACAGAAAAAGCCATCAGAGCGTATGAAGTCTGCGATATCAGTACAGGACAACCAGCGTGTGTTGTTTTGTTTGTATCCGTGGACGGAAATCTCGCAAATTCTCGCACTTCCGCTTTCCAGCCTTATTACATTTTTTGCACATTTCCTGTCCATCCTACACCCCCTGAGTGTTTCTGAGAGCTGAATGTAACAAGTGAATTTCTCCATTGTGAGATCAATAAAGGCTTATTTTATCTTGTCTTATACAACACAACACAATTGCCCTAACACAGAAAAGACAGACTTTGACACCAGACGAACAGTAACTAATGACACTGTTGGCCCCAAGCATGATCCAAAATGCCTCAGTCATCTGTCACGTGCAGAAAACCCGCCCGATTATGCTGTTATTCCGATTTGTCAGCACAGTGACCTAATTTTTTTATAGATGATTAGACTTCCACAAAGCTGCAAATCCATCAGACGTGTCAGTCCATCTACATTCACGTTGGCCCCCGATTAAATTTGCTGCTCGATAATGGAGAGGTGTTTTCTGTGTATTCGGATCAGCTCTAGGCTTACAAGAAGTGTGTGGGAGAGATCTGCATGGGCTGAGAAAAATTACTAAGTGCATAATCATAGGGCCGCTTCACACTCGGGCAAAACTGAGCCGCACCAAATGCTCTGAGTGGTGTTTGGGCAAACAGTGCGTGAGATACACTGGGTTCTTTCCAGATGAAAGCATGCACATTAAGAGAGCAAACAACCCCAAATTTGAATTCCCCAAATTTTGCCTGCAGTGTCTTGCCTCAATACTATTACTACA
This sequence comes from Proterorhinus semilunaris, assembly GCA_021464625.1. Classification (NCBI taxonomy): domain Eukaryota; kingdom Metazoa; phylum Chordata; class Actinopteri; order Gobiiformes; family Gobiidae; genus Proterorhinus; species Proterorhinus semilunaris. Next base: position 21,551,502 of record CM038352.1, on the reverse strand, counting down.
ACTTCTGCCCTAAACGATAGAAGATTTTCACTTACATTATTCTTTTCCCAAACAGAATCCTCATTGTTGCAGACTAAGTGGCAGAATCAAATAACAACTCAACAGTGCATACCCTCCATTTTAACGCCACAACCCAATCTGCAGCTTAAACATAACTGGACTGACTCCGATATTTCACACATTTGCTGTATAATGCACCAAGAAAGACTCTCTTGCCATGTCCTGAAAATGCTTGAAATTTAAAAAACTAATGACAAATGTGGATGCAGCATCAATTTCCCGCGGCCCCTGAAGCGTCTTGGGAGGGAGGCGATTTGTATGTATGTGGAGTGTGAGTGGGATGATCATTTGCAAGTTTACACGGCTCATATTAAAAACCATTGACGGCACTTGCCAATATTTGAGTTCCCCCGCTGTGGATGCATCCTTGAGCTGAATGCTTATTTGCTGTGGATGTGTGTGGAGGCGCTCGTAATGCAAACAGGACCTTGTCCCTGATGAGTTCATAGGTCACCAGGCAGCGACACACTTTCCAAGCAGCAAATGTTTTTTATTAAACAATTAATGTGCCAACGATTAACTGTTAAACTGTGGACAATTTCATTGATATTTGACATAGATATACTTTTTCACCAGCCTGGAGACTAGTTGGAGACTTGAGTTGCCGCTGGTCATGGAGATGCGGAGACCACACGGAGACTTGAAAAAATCTCTGCATGGTCTCCGAGAGGTCTACGCGGTCTCAAGTAGTTGCGTCAGGAATACTATTGGTTGTCCTCAATCTGTGAGATGTTTCTGTGACGTCTCTGCAATGTCTCCAAGACATGTCAAGGAGATACCAAGGAGATCTCAAAGAGACATATAGAGTCTCTTAGAGGGGACGTCACAGAAGGTACCACATACAATACTTACCGAGCTTAAATCTCTCAAATAGAGCATAATAATTGAAATGTGAGTTGGTTTGACTAGTTAAGATTTAGTTGGGCTTTTGATTTAAATTATTTCACTCGTTCTGTGATGTTTCTGACTCGTTTCAATATATTTTAAGGAATTTCCTTTGGGTAGGAAAACTGGTCTCATCCCATTGGCAGATTTACTTTCTCATTTCAAGCAAAACATTGCCTTTGAACCATCTGAAATGGAAATTAAACAAGCAAAATGATCTTGGTCAGATCAGGAAAAAGTCTAAATGAGTGAAAACCCTACATTTTTTTGGGAATGAGAAACAAATAGTTTAGGTAGTAAGGTTGAACAATAGACCTCTTAAGCCATGTCAAACTGAACACAACAATTGCCTCCTAAAACAGATTTATTAGTTCTTTTGCCTGGTATACAAATGGCAGAGAGAAGAAGCAATACAGAAAGACGTTTTTTCCCCTCGTTTGTTCTGACAGCTTTGCAGTTTCATTGATTGCATCTTTCTATCTCCTATAGTTTTCTTCCTTTCCTGCTCTCCTCCCCCAAATTTGGCCCAAACGGACATAATCACAGGCCATAGGCTACCTCGCTGCTGGACTCTTTATGAGCAGATATGTGCATTTCTCCAAGCATGTGCCGACCAGCAAACTAGTATAAATACATCATGCATTTGTAGAATGTACATTTCAGATTTTGACACCCTAGCATTAATATTTCACATTTTCAAGAATGAAAAATATGCTGTATCGGTTGCAAAGATGAGCTCTCTCTGCAGGCGGCAGTGAGAATTGCGAGTCACTTTTTACTAACGGCATGCTTGACAGAAGCGTTGTTCGCTATCGGACCTGTTTGAATTGAGCGTTTGTTACAACCCGGCTCAGCTAGAGGGAGGTGACGAAAAACCAGGATGTGAAGAGAGACTGGAGGCAAGTATGGCAAGGTACGGTTTCATGGCATTTATGTAATTTATGTGGTTTCTCCATCATTAACATATTATACAATGATGTTTATTGGCTATTGTATGTGTTTCCAAGTCCTCAAAAAAAAAAGAAAAAGAAAACTGAAATGTTGCATTTAGCTGATTCTATCTTCCGCCTGAACCGAGCATATTCCTAAAAGAACTACGAAAACTGGGATGAAAACGCAGCAAAAAAGCAAAATAAATGTGACAGAAACATGACCAAAAAGCAACAAGCACTCCTCTCAAACTGAAATTATCACGGCACCATCAATTCCATCATACCCCCAGCCAAAAATTCTAGATCCACTCATGTTCGCGGGACAAACTCCAAGCGACAAAAAATAGTGAGCAGTGTTTTTTACACATAGACATGAATTACATTCATTTTAAAATTGCAAGGCGCCTCACAGTATGCGTATCAGCCACAGTTATTTGTGATATAACCACAAAAGAAGAGGGAAAAAATGCAATAAAAATTACATTGTTTAGTGAAAGTTCCAGCAATACAGTTGAAGAACCCGGACTTGTTCAGCACCACGGCCATCTCCTAATGAGGCACTGGACCCAAAGAAGCTGAGCAACTATTACAGGAAGCTAACAACTATTTAAAAAAATGTGGCTTTGGCCTGGATGAAAGATTACTTCATGACTGTGTTATAATCTGTCTCTATCAAAGGGTGGCTATGAAAGAAACAGTGGCAAATCAGTGACCAGATGAAGAAGATTATGTCAGACAATATGAGACATTACATGACTCATATTGGTTGATCTAGATGTAGGGTTCAGACTGAATGAGGTTCACACAAAAAGAAGTTCCAACAATGTGTGTTTATTAAAACATTACTGGCGACGTGAACAAGCGGCGGCCTCCCTCTCTCTTGGTGCAGCAGCGTTTTTTTACCTTTTCCTGCAAGCTGCATTTGTGATTTCTGTATTCCACGTTGTTTTACTAGACCAGCTCTGGCGCGGCGCATGAGGAAAACCTCTTTTGGGATGCTGTGCTGCTGTGTTCCCTTGGTATAAAGAGGATGAGACAGATGATATGTCAGTCAAATGTTCCAATGATTATATGATTAAGTGTTCAAGATACTTACCACTGGGACAAACTCCACGTTAGCTCTGTGGATATGTTTGATAGCCAACAAGAAATGAGAACACAGACAACTTAATACTCCAGAGTAAACCACTATGAAATTTAAAATGTTTTGAAATGTAAGAAAGACTTACAGGCAGAAGACCCGCCCTCGAGACTCCAGCGTAGACAAAGCGATATCCTACTTCACCCAACACCTCCTGCTCATCGTACTTCTTAAAGAAGTCTGATCTGGAAAAGGCGAGAACAAGAGTTAGTAAATACACAAGAAATATATAACGTTATATGATATTTCTATATGCATACCTCCAGCTGTCCACTCTTCGTTCAGAGGGCTGCTACCATCCAGGACACGAGGCTCCGGGTCTAAAACCAAGACATTACATGTTAGTTTTACAGTGCCTTGCGAAAGTACTAATACACCTTGAAGTTTTGCACATGTTGTCATGTTTACAACCCTAAACATGAAGATTTTATTTTTAATGTTTTACTGAAATTTCAGACACAAGTAACAGACAACTGTGAAGTTAAAGCAAAATGATACATGATTCTGTTATTTTTCAAAAAATAGAAAACTGAAAAGTGGGGCGTGCATAAGTATTCATACAGCATTTTTGGAGTGCATTAAATTGCCTTTATAACATTCCTAATGACTGCAGAAAGTTCACACCTTGCCCTAACCATTAAATAGAGTCTACCTACGAGTGGCAAGAAGAAAGCCATTATTGAAAGGAGGCCATAAGAAATCCCGTTGGAAGTTTGCTAGAAGTCATATGGAGGACACAGCTACCATGTGGAAGAAGGTGCTTTGGTCAGATGAGACAAAAACTGAACTGTTTGGCCCAAATGCAAAACGTTATGTATGGAGCAAACCTAAAACTGCTCATTGTCCTGAGTGCACCATCCCCAGTGTCAAATATGGGGGGGGGGGCATCATGCTATGGGGCTGCTTTTCCTCAGCGGGGACTGGGAAGATTGTAAGAATAGTTGGGAAGATGGATGGAGCCAAATACAGGGACATTTTGGAGATTCACCTTCCAGCAGGACAATGACCCTAAACACAAAGCTAAATCTACAATGGAATGGTTTAAAAACAAACATATTAATGTGTTAGAATGGCCCAGTCAAAGTCCTGACCTAAATCCTATTGAAAATCTGTGGAAAGACCTGAAAACTGCTGTTCACAAATGCTCTCCTTCTAACTTGACAGAACCCAAAAGTTCTATTCTCAACAATAGAAAATGTTTTAAATCCTGATTTTAACAGACCTCCTTTAAACCCCACAGACTGTGAGGCAGGGGAAAGAGACACTATCAGATGTAATATTTTATCTACTCAAAGTAACATGGCTTTAAATACATCTGGTTGTCTACTTGTTCCAAAAGAAACACTGCACAGTTTTGTCCAGGTTAATGCTGAGATGCTTGATAAAGTTTTCTCCTCAGTGAGGCCCACCACATGTCTTTTAGACCCGGTCCCAACCCCGTTTTTTAAAACATTGTATGAATCATTTAAAGACAAACTTTTACACATGATGAATTGCTCTCTTCAGACGGGGGTCTTCCCTGCTGCCTTTAAGGGGACGGTGGTGAGGCCCCTGCTGAGGAAGACCAATTTGGACAGTAATAATTTTAACAACTTTAGACCGGTATCCAACTTACCATTTTTAAGCAAAATCTTAGAAAAACTTGTCTTTATCCACCTTAATGATTTTATTACTGCACATAACGTCCTTGAGAAATTCCAGTCTGGCTTTAGGGTAAACCACAGCACTGAGACAGCCCTTTTAAAGATCTTAAATGATCTTAGATTAAATTATGACTCACAGAAGGTCACAGTGTTGGTTCTACTGGATCTGAGCGCTGCCTTTGATACAGTCGACCATACTATTCTTTTAACTCGTTAACACACCGCAAAAAAACTTTCTCCAGCTTAACCAGGACAAAACTGAAGTTTTAGTCATCGGTCCTCAGGCCCAGAGAGAGAAACCTTTACCCAAACTACAGTCATTGTCTTTTAATCCTTCCTCACAGGTGAAGAACCTGGGTGTGATTTTTGACTCTGAGCTGACTTTAATTCCACACATTAAGAATATCACAAAAATAGGTTTTTACATCTAAAGAACATAGCCAGAGTCCGTCCCATTCTCTCTCGGGCCAACACGGAGACGCTAATGCATGCTTTTATCACCAGTCGTATCGACTACTGTAATGCCCTGCTTTCTGGTCTTCCCAAAAAGAGTATCTCAGGTTTACAACTTCTACAAAATTCAGCAGCTCGTGTCCTGACGAAGACCAGGAGGCGGGACCACATTACACCGGTTTTAGAGTCGCTGCATTGGCTCCCCGTGTGTTTCAGGATGGATTTTAAAGTTCTTTTAATGGTTTTTAAATGTCTTAATGGTCTTGGTCCTTCTTATCTTTCAGAACTGCTTATACCTTATGAACCTTCACGGCCCCTTCGCTCCTCCGGCAGGGGTCTCCTAGTTATTCCTAAAGTCAACAGAAAGACTCACGGTGGGGCGTCTTTCCAATATTATGGCCCTCGCCTCTGGAACGACCTGAGGAGGAGCTCAGGACCGCAGAGAACGTTCATGTTTTTAAGAGCAGGCTCAAGACCCACTTTTTTAGCTTAGCTTTGAACTGTAAAGCACTTTGCGATACCTTTCGGTATGAAAAGCGCTTTATAAATAAAGTTGATTTTTGATTTGATTTGATAAAAAAAAAAAAAAAATCTTAATGTTTATGGTTGTAAACATGACAAAATGTGCAAAAGTTCAAGGTGTATTAGTACTTTTGCAAGGCACTGTACATGTTCTATAATGACTACAAGCATTTGGTAAACTACATTACAGTTGCACGACGTGGCCCTTACTGTGTCCCCAGAGCCCTCCACCAAAAGGGCGTCCAAGGCGTCAGTGGGCTGCTAAAAATTTCACTTGTGCGACTAAACATTTGATCTGAGTCGCAACGGTGCGATTTCCCTGATTCGCCCCACACCCCTCTCGGCAGAAAATGTATCATTGTAAACTTCATCAGGATGTGCACAGCTCTAACGCAAAGGCGAATTTACTCAGATGAGCATTTTTCATGAAAAAGACCAACTCCTTGTTGCAGTGCTTCATTTGCGCAGCCTCTGGACAACACGAACAACACAGACTTTAATTTTAGGATTTTAGCAAAGTTTTCATCATTAGCAGCAGTTATAGATGTGAGAAATTGTAGATGAGAATGTTTACATGCACGTGTTTTCAAATTTAGCCTCCACATCTTCTATCAGCATATTATAGCCCTTTCCTGTGTTGTCTGTAGTCACTTAGGTCCTTCTGACGTGACATCAGCCTGATAAGAGACTGTGTTTAAAATTCTGCCGGGCCTGTTAGGGCCGACTCCTCCCTGGTCAGTGCTGCTGCTCCTGCTGGGAGAGGAATCAAGGCTTTTGATGTGAACCCTGTTCTCACGGCTGCCCCTGCACGGTCCAAAACACGGTTTCCTGCACCTGAAGGAGAATACCAGTTTATTTATAACCCACCACTTTAATATAAAATACATGTAGTGTGCTAGTGAGGTTGTGAAAAAGTTGAACATTTGTATTTTTAATACACTTATAGAAAAAACACTATAGTTACAAACAAGTCACTATTGTGTTTTAAGCCCACATAGACAGTGTGTTGTGGAACTTGTCTGGTATCACAATATTATTGGCATAACAGCGGATTCTTGGAAATTATATTGAATTTCTACAACTGCAGGCGGTAAATGCTTCACCATACATTAACGTGCAAAACATACATGGAACATTGAATGATTTGATTAACATTGTAGGCTATGTCATAGTGTGCGGATATAAATATGCATTGTGGGCTGCTTATGTTGAGGTAGGTTCAGTGGTTTAGTTCTTCAGGTAATTTCAATATCGCTCGCCCACTCTCTTCCTGCACACATCCAGCCTCCAGTGTTTGACTTTTTGGCCTTAAACAAGAAAAATAAACAAAACACACTTGGTGCGAAACACATGGTAGAGTTAGGGGTCAGAGAGGTCAAAGTGCAACGATGGCCAGATAATTTTTAAACTTTTCACACGAAAAGTATTGCCTTTTTGCTTCTTTTGTCATGCTGTTCAGGGGAAAATATCTCACAGCTTGTATAATCTTTTCTTTCTTTCACTTTTCTTTTTACTATTCCTTGGTGGCGCATAGACAGGGGCATCTTAAAAATCCTTCAAGGCTGACATGTTTTCCTGTTAAGGTATGGGAATAAAAGTACCAGGAGATTACTAATGAACACAGGAAGGAAGTTGAGCGTGCACCAGATCTCTCATCTAATTATCCATTCCCTTTATGCATTTTAATCAATAATGCGAAATGAACTTATAACATTGCGATGTATAGATTTTTTAAAATATTTTTAAAAATATTTTTGCTTAGTGTTCACTCTGCTCTGGAAGAGGTACTTCATTCTTCCACTGAATAAACAAGCCTTCATGATATAATCACACAAGTTGCTAATGGCTCATTAGACTTACAGACCCAGCGAGCATCATATGTAAATCGACATTGGCCTTAATTAGAGAAAATGCATTCATCTTGCACTGCGTTTGCGGGGTTTCTCTTCTGGGACTCCACAGCTCTGTTCACCCCCTTCGCCTTCTAGATGTGTCGTAAGAGCGTGTAAGAACAGAGGTGAACGTTGTAATTTCTCTTGTAACGCTTTTTTGTCAAAAAAACAACGATTTCACGAGAATTGAACTGTGACTGGTCTCTTGTCAGTGTTTTATCTGTATGTGAACTGACTGACCAACAGACTTAAAGAGGACAAATGTTATATAATTGAGGCTCATTTGTTTGGGGAACCTCAGCATTGATATGTCTCAGAAAATTATGTCTAAGAAAAAACAGTAAGGCTGGACTGGTCAGAATTTTAAATTGACCTGCAGCACTCTCTGCAGACAGCAGTGGTAATGACATGTTATAAATAGTCAAAACAAGAGTTTTCTTTCAGCTAACAGCATTTTAGCAGATAAATAGCGCTCTGATGAACGCACTGAGCGCAGAGCAGATCCGGCGATTAATTAGGGAGTTCCCACTAATCACAATAAGGAAATACACATCAGAATGCAGCAGCAGTAATAGAAAAAACAAGGTTTGTATCAAAGAGGCTTTGTCAGCGACACTAAAGTTTTAAGCTCAGCCCACAGGCTATATATGTGCCCCTGGGAAGCACTTTGTGATTCTATCTGTGAAAGGTGCTATATAAATAAAGTTTCTTCTTCTTCTACTAATGGCTACTCTCACCTGTGAGTAAACATCTTTGTAGGTTTAAGTCTTTGTAGTTCAAAGTGGTTGGTGGCTTTGAGGTGGAGGTGAACAGCAGATCGAGGGCCGCTTGTGCTTTCCCTACGGTGTTGGTAAAGTCTCCAAAGCTGTTGTTTACTTTCTCTGATGTAATGTTCTTTGCACTCATCTTCTTTGCATTGAATAGAATAAACCACACTGCTTTGTTTGTGGCTAGGGGTTTTGTCTTTGGGAATCTGTCTGTAGAATAGTTAGTCTGTCCATTATGGAGGATTGAAAGTGCCACAATTAAATAAATAAATACACAATTAAATAATTAAATAAATGTGTCATTAATTAATTAAATGTTTCATTAATTAATTGAGTGTTTCATTAATTAATTAAACATGGAATTAAATAAATAAATGCACCATTAAATAATTAAATAAATGTGTCATTAATTAAATAAATGTGTCATTAATTAAATAAATGTGTCATTAATTAATTAAATTACCAATGATTCTGTGTAAAAAAATATATATAATTATTTATCTATTTAATTAATTATTTCATGGTCCTGTGTTGCAGTGTTTCATGAATTAATTTTATCTGTCAAACTCGCCCATCAAAAGTTGTGGGCGGGCTAAAGCCTGGTTAACTCAAATCTTGTCTAATCCATTGCTTTGGCCTGAAGTGTTTTTTGGAAACATGGCGGCTACGCTGATGGAGTTGGTGCGAGATATTTTAGACCTTGCTGAGTATGTGGAAGCAGGACCTGCAGACCCCGAGCATATACAGAATAAAGCGGAGGAATTTATTGAAGTTCTTGGAGTTATTTCCGCACTTTCTGACCAAGGCATTGACCGTAGAGTGACCGAAATTTTAGAAGAAGTACTCTACAGGGGTGCTAGTCGGAATGTGCCGTTGCCTCAATGCCCCGGTCGCAATGTACCGCATCCATTGGTCTGAATGTCCCGAGCGAGTGGTCTCAATGTCCCGAGCGAGTGGTCTCAATGTCCCGAGTGAGTGGTCTCAATGTCCCGAGTGAGTGGTCTCAATGTCCCGGCCGAATGGTCTTAATGCCCCGCAATTAAACAGCTGTTATATCGGAGACTTTTACGTTAAAAGATACCGTAAGATAGGGCTCAACATATTAATGACATGTACGCGTTTTAATGCGTCACATTTATGTGGTTTATCAACATTTTGAGATAAACGTAAAAAGTGCAAAATAAGTGTACAACGACAAGAGAGTTTGTCTGTATAACATGATCCGCCAGCGTGAAGAACCACGTAAGTGTGGTTGCCTAGTTACACTAAAGACATTAGTGTATAAGTGAACATGTTTTTGAGCTACCGTTGTGTTTTGCCATATATGTACATTATTTAATTTATAATTTAAAGCTAGATAACCAGTTGGCTATGTTACCCAGCTAGCAAATGTACATATTGAAAACTGTTGAATGAAAAACATTAAATCCACATTACACGTTCGTCTAATGTGCCATCAGAGATGACTTCAGGATGCACTGATTTAACCAAATACAGATGAGAGCAGAAATGACATTTTATTGACTTTGTTTTTCTTTAGGTAGAAATGTGATTGGTTTGTGTCATAAAATAACCAGTCATGTCACCAGATTTGAAGTAAACATGTTCAAAATCAAATGTGATGGACATGATGTGATTCAGTGAAATTGCTTTTTACCCTTAAAAAATACAGTCATGACATGCCATGTCTTTACCTTCTTTAGACTAGGAGGGAAATTCTTAATACACTGAACAATTCTAAGAAAACAGCTGTTTGGGTGCGGGACATTGAGACTAGGAAGTGGTACATTGAGACTAGGAAGTGGTGCATTGAGACTAGGGGTGGAGCATTGGCGCAGTGGGGGCATTGCAGGGCATTGAGGCAACGGTACATTCTAATTCAAATGGCGGATAGCTACCAATCTAGGCGCATTTACCGCCACCTACCGGGCGGATGAGTGAGTGCTCTTTACGATTATTGAGAAACAGCGGAAACAGCAGATATTAATTTAAAAAAAGTTATTTCTTGACATCCCTTGATGGAGTGATCGAGGCTTGTGTTTAGTTGTTTTTGCTTGAGTATTCAAACCTATGTAAGGGAGAATAGCGCCACCCAGCGTATCGGAGTATGTTCACTAGTCTGCATCAATCCATTATTCTGGAGTTGATTTGCCTTGACTCGATGAGCAGGATGACCAATCAGGTGTTAGGACCCACCCCTCAAACTTTGATGTGCGAGTTTGACAGATAAAATTAATTCATGAAACACTGCAACACAGGACCATGAAATAATTAATTAAATAGATAAATAATTATATATTTTTTTTTACACAAAATCATTGGTAATTTAATTAATTAATGACACATTTAATTAATTAATGACACATTTAATTAATTAATGACACATTTATTTAATTATTTATTGGTGTATTTATTTATTTAATTGTGGCACTTTCAATCCTCCATAGTCCATAGTTAGGATTAATGTTACCATGAAACTGTACTTTATGTTCATTGACAGTCGATGAGCAACTCCATTTCCGTTCAGTCTGAGAGTTTGGCGAGGGTTCCTGCAGCATCCCACTGCTGTTGAAAGGACGTTCTCCTTAGTCATGCTTTTTCTCTTGGCATCACATGTGAGAAGTGCTGCTGTAATTATTAATGGGGCTATTTACAGAATACTCCTACTGTACGCTGACATTTCAAACACAGATTCACTGGCAGCTGTTTTGATCACAACACACTTCATATGAAGGATTATTAAGTCCCGTCTCACACACGTACTAGGTTGCACCACTTCATAACCTTTATTTAAATAAATGTCCACTGTAGTAAACCTCTTCCCAAACCAAGGCATCGGGATTTGGTTGTTTGGGAAGATGTTCTACCTAAAAATAAGAGTTCCTTGTTGTTACCTAATCTGCTAATGAACTGGCCCAGGGTGGTGTTTTAGGTGCAATAGAAAGTCGTTTCGTTGGTTTGACCTTTACGTGTAGGCAAGGCAATGCGAGGCAAGTTTATTTGTAGAGCACAATTCATACAATGTAATTAAAAGTGCTTTACATTTACATAAAACTACAAGAAAGCAGATGAAATCAATCCATAAAACATCAACATAAAAAATAATGAATTACAGTAAAAGCAAAGAATGCAGATAAAAATCCTTTCGGTGTCACGGCTAAAAAGAACTGTTTTCAGCCTGGGTTTGAACATTGTCAGAACACACTGACCAGGAAAGTCCCACTGATATTGTACCTGTTTTAGTTCATGTAGGGGAAATCAGATTATTTGCAGGAAACAGGTACAGGGCAAACAGGCAAACTCCACACAAACAGGCTCCACCTGGCCCAGTAATCAAACAGGGGACTTTTTTTGCTGTGAGGCAAGAGTGCTAACTGCTGCACCACTGTCAAAGGAGAAGGCTGGGGGCAAATTAAGTAGGTTTAACTGGAAATGGCCCCCCAGGCACTGCACTGCACACCGCTCCTGACATGCGGCTTTGAAAAAGAAGTCAAAGGACAAAACAACTTCTGGTTGCTCATTATCTCCTGCTTAAAGTATTAATTTAAAGGACCTGTATCATGCTATTTTAGCCATTCCAAAGTAAAGTATAGGCATTTATATGATATATTGTACCTCTACCACTACAGAGCACTAATTTTTGTGATAAATATAAGTATTTTCTGGAGGTATTTTTCCAACCCGGAAGACAAAACGCTTGGATTCAGTTAACTCCGCCCCCTCTCTCCGCTCATACAACTTTAGCAGTAGTAGAAATATATAAAATGGCTAACACACACGCTAACACGCATTTTGATTGACTCACCGCTCTGATGATTCCATTATGTTGGTTATAAAAGTTAATCCACTTTGATTCTGGCCAAGGTTCACCAAACATCCATCAGAGACGGTCACAGACAAACACTATTTTGGCTGCTAGTCGCTGAATCCCGGAGAGAAAATCCAACTTCTGGCGAGTGGTCTCTTCTTTAGGAAGGTTGAATAAAGTCCTTTCCTCGTAGCCAAACGCGCTTTTCTCCGTGACATTATCGTTAGAAAAAGGAACAGGTGTCCAGACTCCAGAGTAGGTTAGAAAGAGCTCCTTCTTCACAGCTTTCGGTGCAAACACGACATCTGCTCAGACGCTCAGGGGGTGCGTTTGATTTCTCTGCAGGGGCAGCGCGGACGCGTCAGGAACTTTTTTTTTTTTTTTTTTTACGACAGAAATAATGAAAAATCAGGCATTAGCTTACAGACGTCGAGCACTTCCGTTCCGCTGTGACGACACAACTGAACATGCCAGTCGTTTACCAGGAGAGGGCGGAGCAGCTGCTCAGAGAGCAGGATTCAGGAGGATTACTGAGAACTGCGTGAATGAATCCAAAAACCACTCTGGGGGTGTTTTTGAGAAGGAAATAGCATAACAACATGGTTAAAAGCTCCAAAAAGTCGATTTTGCATGATATAGGACCTTTAAGGTTTACTTTTCTCTAATTATTCCTTAGTTTGATGGGATTAAGACTGTGGTAAGTCATAGTTTTACACCCGGGAAGTGCTGGTATTTTTTTTCCTTTTTTTTCTCTTTCAATTTTCTAAAACTGGATAGAACTGGGACTTGCTCATGGTCATACCGTTGTAAAAGATAAGCTTTAAATTCTTGCGTTGGAAACAGAAACCGTTGAAACAGTTTTGGAAATTATTTTCACTTCTTCATAAGTCACATCCAGTGCCCATGTTCAATTGGAAGTAAAAGAACATTTAAAAAAATCACTTAAACGTATATTTTCTTCCCAGCGTAACCTATACTCACACGCACATGGGCTAGATCTCCAGACACCTTTGGGATCAATAAGAACATGGTACACCTCTCACCTTTTTCAGACCGTGCAAATATTTGAGTGACCCCCAACTCTGGTTTTAGGTGTTTATTTTTTGACTTTTTCATTCAAAGCCACGGTACCGCTGTACTGCATTAGAATTCACCGGCACACTCCAATCCCTCTGAGCTTCCCGCTGTTCCATTGTGCTTCCGATAAAAACACTGATATAACGGCGAGCTGGTCTGTCCAATTCACTTTCATAATTTCCCAGGGTGTTTCTTCCTAAACCCTACTAAAGAGCACATACTGTCAAATCAATACAGGCATCGACAGCATAAACAAATGGCTCATTATTCCGGAACATATTCTCAAAGGCCAAAGGCATAAAAAAGAAGTCAACGGCTGTTTGGAACGAAGAGGTCATGACACTACACAATTATGTATGTGGTACTGATAACCCAGAACACCTTGTCCTGTGTCTAAATGATATAAAAGCATAAGGAGATGAATGATTTATACTCATGGTGCATCAGGCCACAGTGACAAGGTCCTTCCACCGCCGAACTTTGGCGCCCCCACTGTTTGTCTGGAATTCTCCCGTCGTTGGCCCTCTTCGTACGTGATAAAATATTGATCAGCGTTTGTGGCTGCAATGCAAAAACACGGCCCTATATAGCACAATGGGACGAGAAGCTCCAAAATAGCCATCACATTTTATGTCTCTGAGACGCAATTTGGAGCCGGCGTAATACTGTACATTAAACATTTATCACCTCGGTGGATTTATTAACATACTGATTTCAACAGTCGAGTTTGAAATGCTTTATCGTCTCCCGTAGAACTGGAGTCAAGCAACACATTTTCATATGCTTTCGAACTATTAGATTGACTTGCAGTTTGCTACTGTTTGAATGATAATGTTTCTATAATGACTGAAACCCAACTGAGTTTCAGTCACTTAACTGGTTTATTGGTCCATTTTGTCTTATTATACCATTACTCAAACTGCAAATAAGTGAAAACAACCCTTCTGATGTAACTGTTTTGGTGACTTGTGTCGTGTTGATAAGCTTCTCAATGGCTAAACCTAATAGAAAGAGCATTTACCCCTAAGATATTCCTCTTTAGAATAGCTTTTTACCAAGTCAGGCTAGCTCTCTTTGGAATAATAATGCTGGGGGAAGTACTGAACCCTATCCTCTGGTGCATCTCACTGCACCTCCTAGGTCTTCATAAACAGTGTGCAATATTTACTTTACCGTAGTCTTGTTGTCCCCCTTTCCCACACCCTCCTGCTTCAGATTCCTGACTGTATTCCGCTCAATGCTGCCGACTGACTGACCTCAACATTGTCTGAGTGAACTGTGGACCCCTTGACCCTCCGGCCCCAATGTCCTGAAGTTTCAACAAGGACTGGACGTTAGCTCCACGTTAGCCTCTCAGTCCATGAAAGTGGATCTCTTCTTTAACGCTGTTCTCTTTAAGGTTCCTCTTTGTTTCCCGCGTCTTTTTGTTTTGTTTTTCATTGCCAAAAACGACGGTCTAAGGACAGGAAACGCTTCTACGTTCATTGGACTTCAGATCACCAGTCCTGTAGTATGAAAGTGTCAAAGTAAAGGGAAACAAGTGCTCCAAAGACGGCAAGAAGTCTGAAAAGTTTTCAAATAAATGTTTTGACATCAACGCAAAATATTGAGTGTGATGCTGCGCGTGAATGTTTTGAGTGCTGTGCCTCTTCATCTGCACCTCAAGTATCATTTCTGTATTTTTTTGGAGTCCGTTACGCTTCTCCTTTTACAGCCCGAAACACAGTGTCACTGTTCCTAACTCATTTCCATAATGCCTTAAGGGAGAGGCGCACACGCTGTAGTAAACTGAAATGAAGTTTGTTTGGATATCTCGTACGGAGTGTGCAGAGTGAAACGAGATAGGCGGAGAGCTAGGGCTGTGTTGTGATCACTGGAGTGAGTTGTCTAGCGTGCTTCCCTTCCAACTCGGAACAAACAGCTCTTTAGCATGCATGCTGCTCTCCGGGCCTCTTTGCATCTGTGCACACCCCGTATCGTTTCGCCCATCATGAGTTCTCTCTCTTCCATCAATTCTACTGAGACAAAAGCCAAAATGGCCACTCGCTTAAGCATCTACCCATTAGATGTATTGGACTCAAACTTTTGTGTGTAATGTGGATTATGAAAAGATCCCAAGTGATGGGGAGACGGAGGGAAAAAAAGACGAAAAAAAACAGGGGAGGGGGGGGGGGGGCTTGCTGAAAGATTCATAGAACCCTCGTTCAACAGGCGTTTCCATGGCAACACAACCATCTCCGGCTTAAAGGAAGCGCAAGGCCTCGGTGCAGACGCAGTTCCCGCACCTCAAAGAGCCTCTGATTCGCGAGCACACTGTAGGCACACACACACACACACGCAAAGACATAGGCACCACTGTTTTAGAGTTTGAAAAGTGTTTTGATCACATCGTGGCGTTGTGAGCAATAAACACTCACAATGATTTTGCACAACTCAAAGGCAAACATTGTTCAGCCTCATTCGAATGCGGAAATGGGCTTAACCAGATTTACATGGTGTTATTTAACTGATTAGATGCAATTACTGGCATACGGGAGACTTAGGGGAATCTGGGGCAAAGTCAGCTCTAAACCATTGCGCTGGGGTATGCAATTTTCTTCACTGAGAAGAGGAAAGCATGGGAGCCAAAATATAGTATCGATTGTGATTGTGATTGATTTACTTTCCCCTGTTGAAGGCCTGGTTTCTGAAATGTTGCTCCCCATCTGTAAACAAATACTTTTGAAATACTGACAGTTCACGTCTTCCACTGTAGGTTCAAATCTTTTATAGGACACAGAACTGATTGATTTTTCTAGGTGGAAATGTGTTTTGTCCTTCAGTTTATTGAAAAAGCAGACATTTGTGAAAAAGACCTTTTGATCAACCCGGAACTCAACGTCATTGTTGTTTCGATAACTATGGCTCCTTGAAAGTTATGAAACATTTACAAAATCCTCCCTGTGAAGAATTGGTATGCTAGAAATGGGTTAGGAAAGTTTGGAAAGTGTTTGGACCACAACAAACAATTGAAAATAGACACCCTCCTCACAGACTTGGACAAGACACTTCACCCATCCATCCATCCATCCATTTTCTTCCACTTGTCCGTTGCCGGGTCGTGGGGGCAGCCGTTGGAGCTGCCCAAATCACATTGCACCAGCCCCTATGGCTCCTCCTGCAGGTGGTGGGTCCACAGAAGGACTCATGGTTCTAACCGGGTCTGTTGGTCTCTCATAAGGGGCTTCTGAACCGCTCTTTGTCTGATCCGTCAACTAGGACCTGTTTGCCATGGGAGACCCTACCAGGGGCACGAAGCCCCCGACAATAGAGCTCCCAGGATCATTCGCGTTCTCAAACCCCTCAGTTCCAGGAGGGGACACTTCATCCACTATAATTAAAATAATTTCCAGGTTTCATACAATCAAACATTATTTACAGTAATGGTCCCATAGTTTCTAGTGTATTACAGTAATATTTACAGATTCTTAGTGTAATCCGGTGTGGTTTCTTTTCTGATCCGAGCAGGGGTAAAGATGCGCCTTTGGCACACTTTTACATGGAGAGACGGGTCTTATCCCTGCACTCCTTTAAGGGTGCCATGATCCCTTTTCATCTCTGTTGCAAATTGCCCTCTGCCACCCACACTGCTGCACCAAGGTGCCTTCTCGCGGAGCAGGATTCCACTTTTCATAAATAAACTACTCTCCTAAGTGGGACTCTTTAGCACACAGGCAGACAAGCAGGAGACTTTTATTATTATTGCAGCGGCTCACAGCCCCAAGCGCAGATTTGGGTGAGGTCTAGTCTCATACACTCAGTCACACACACTCAGAGGGGCACTACAAAGATGTGCTTACGCCGAGAGCGCGAGAGTGGAATGATCAAGTGCTAAATGTGTCATGCCCTGGGGGATTCAGCAATAAAACGCCAAATGAAGTAATAAGATGATGTTCATTACAGCATCCAGGTGGAAATAACGGAGGTTCTACATGGACTTATGTGTCTACACGCAACACAAGTTTAAAGCAGAGCATCAAAGCATCAAAGGGAGGGGTGCCTTGTCCACTGCTGTAAAATTAACCACGTTGCTTCCGTGTTTGCCAAAGATCCCAGTGAAAAACAAACT
Source organism: Proterorhinus semilunaris (assembly GCA_021464625.1). Taxonomy (NCBI): domain Eukaryota; kingdom Metazoa; phylum Chordata; class Actinopteri; order Gobiiformes; family Gobiidae; genus Proterorhinus; species Proterorhinus semilunaris. The sequence continues at coordinate 21,534,214 of CM038352.1, read as the reverse complement.
GTCTGATCTCTTTCGCTTAAATGGAATAGGTATCACTTCACTTCACAGCACAGTTATAGCATGGGAAGGATGGATATAACACATGGGTGGTATTGCACTGCAATCATGATTAAAAACAGACTGAATAGATATAATCAATTTCTTGGCGATATGACTAACATAATCAATTACTTTAGGAGACAGTATTTTTGGGTGAAGAGGAAAATGCATTATCTTTTATACATACTGTCTGTACAATGTCCGTCCTATGTTGTAAGGTCAAGTGTGCACATAAACTGTAATTACAGTTTTATTGGGTTAGAGCTCAACAAAGGAACAGAAATGACCGCTTCCTTAACAGGCTTTACCTGCCTCGGGCAAATCCAGCCTCTTTTCTGTGTCAGTGCCGTCACTGCTTCAATCCAATTCCTTCAGCGGGCGGGACGATCAGACAGAATCATTGATTGAGACGAGCAACACAAGGTCCAAACAAGGCAATGCACCATCTTGATCATTTAATTTGGCACATACAACCCAATGTCCTCATAAAAACATCCTCAGGGAATGCTTTGTTTGTACCGATAATAAAGATCTAAGCTAATAGTTGGAAAATCTTTATAACAAGCTCTGAAAGACTCAGGTTGCAGTGTTCGATTGATCGGCTGCAAAGTACAGAATTAGATTTACAAGTATTGCACTTAATGCGTATATCTTGTTCTCTTTACAATGCAATACTTTCCTGTCGAAACTCTGAAGGTAGAAGTTGATGAATGGTGCGACTCTCTTCACTGAAGGATTTGTGTCTCAATACAAGTCCGACAGAAATGCAGTGTGCACATGCAGATTCTCTCCACAGAGATTAAGGGATTATCTCAGTCAGGGCTGATGCAGGGTGGGGCAAAACCTGCTCATGCACTCATTTACTTGTTATTATTTGTTTATTTTGTAGTGACAGTGCATGCTAATGAATGCACAAGCATAACACACCACAAAGGATTGTAGCTACAGTATCTGCTGGCTGATTTGCATCTGTTGTCCCACATTCACATTCACACTCACAAACACCCATTCATACAGCAGTGCACGCAGACACTGGAGGCATGGTGGGTGAAGTGTCTTGTTCAAGGACACAATAGCAGTATGCACTGGTAGCAACTTGGACTTTGCATAAAATATAGTGAAATATTGACATGATCATTTCTGCCAAATTATCCCTGAAATAATGCTTTCATAACACACCGAGACATCTATTGAAACCTTTCAGACGAAATGGAAAATGCAACATCTTTAAATGTGTTTCTATTTTCAGAAACTCTGAATGAGTGACATCAGTGACGCAAGAGCAGATAAAAATACATCTCTCAGGGACAAAAGCTGCAAAGTTTTTGTTTTGTTTCTGTAATAAGACCTTCTGTAATAGAAAAAAAGTGTATGTCTTTTAAGTGCAGAAGGCGATGTCGTTGCTTCAGGCTGTGCAAAGATCTGACACTGGGAAGAGATAAAGCTGGCCGTATATGGGGCCATGAACATTGCCTTGCAGTGACCCCTACTGCCAAGTTGTAAGCATTGCAGAATCCCACCACTACCATTATATTATTATGGTAGTGGTGGTAGTGTTGCTTGTACCAATAGAAATTGTACTCGCTTACTTTTACAAATACACATACGTTAGACATATTTTATATTACCAAATTTCATGTGTACAGCTTGATTAGATCTGCTTGAAATTGTCACATTATTACAGTTAAAGTTAACGTTGGGCCTCTTTATCTGATTGCAGGATATTCTCCTTTTAGCAGCATCTTCAGTATTCTCATGCAAAAAGAAAAACATAAAAACGATTCTGTATTTGAAGAAAATTATCTAAATAGGCAAAGTATTTGGACACAGTAAAGTAAAAAACAATTTAGTTCTGGTCTCCTGCTTTTGTGTTGTTTTACATAAAATGTTCCATAATGCACATTTACTTTTTATTTTACTGAGGAAAAATATACACTTTTAAGACTGAGGTTGTCATCGGTGACCTGACCAATTTCCCCAACAAATTACAACTACACAAAATAGTTTTACTTCATCTTCAGATAATATCAGCTGCCTCCCTTATTTCTTCTTATCACAGCATCCAATCTCAATTATCGAGCAGAATACTTCAAAAGAACATTATTCTGTGAGAAAATCGTCTTGACCTGTTTCCCCCCATCCACTAGTCTTTCCGCTCTCCCCTTTTCACTGCCCCCTCTCTCTACATCCTCCCCTTGTGTTCCCCCAATCCCCTCAAGCTTGTCCCGTGTCGAGGGCCTCTCCAATTAGCGCCTGTCATGTTTGCTCTGTGGCGGCGTGGCTTTAAGAGCTGCAGACACTTTGTATTACACAGGTCTATCTCATGCATGGGTGAGCGGGGTGATGGTTAAAAGGCTCGGGACGGAGGCAGGGGGCACTTGGTCCAGGAGCTCGGGGCTTATGCTGGTCTTATAGGGGAAAGGCTACATGGCTGCACATAAAAGCAAAGACCAATGGGATTTTCCTTCTAGGCAAATCTTATAGATGCACAGTTGTCTGGCCTGGCCAAAAAATGAAAAGTTTTAATAAGGATTTGATTTATGAAGGTAGACGTTTATTTTGTATTTTAAAAAAGGAAAACAGTCCATTTAGGCTGCTTTCTTTATTTGTTGTATTCTTGGTTTGAGTGTATCAACATTATTTTGTCGACTAATTATTATTTCATCATAATTTAATATTAGCCAAAATAAAATGACTAAAATTAGACTAAAACTAAACTTAGAAGTATTTAATGATTACTATGACAAAAATGTTATTTTTTTTGTCAACTTTTGATATGAAGAGGCTAAAAACATTCAAGCTTCCAGTCCCATTTCATAACAATGAAAGACAGAGCAGAAGTCAAAAAGGCAAATTTTGTCTAAACTTATAACAACGTTTAACAACTTTCAGGTTAGGGTTGTTCCAATATCGATACTAGTATCGGATTTTCCTGGTATCCGTATCGGTGAGTACCGAAACCCAAATTTCTCTGATACCAAATAGTGTTTTTTGGACTATGCAGACAATGAAAGCCCTAATCACATTTGTCTTATAAGACGTTTGACCCAAGTTATACAGTTAAAAGGCAAAGGTACCAAATATTAATGAAATGTATATTGACTCCAAGTATTGGAGCCGATATAGAATAAAGTGACCTTCACAGAATAAAGTGAAGGTACACAGTATTAAAAACTGTTTTTTTTTACTTTTGATCAGGGTCATTTTGGTACTTTCTTTTTTCATATGATTTAAAAAATAGCAAACTCAATTGTTTGACCATAAATGGCTTCACACAACCACTAACTATGTGTGGGGAGAAAACCATGTTGTGTTATTGTTCATATTCTTTGAAAACTTGTCAAAAAAAAAAATAATTCTACCAAGGTATGTAAACCTTTGAGCACGACTATGATATGTTCGAGCCATATGAACCATCTCGGGCCCTGAGAACTTCAGGAATTGGTCTCCTGGTGATTCCCAGAGTCAATAATAAACATTTCATGGTGAGAATAAAGCTCAAATCTGGAACAGTCTTCATGAGGATGTGAGACAGGCCTCGACTCTGACAAATCCAGGTTGAAAACAGTTCTTTTTTTTATGTACGGTATGTATATATATAAGAATTTTATCTGCGCTTTTTACTGTCATTAATTCATTTTTATGTTGATGTTTAATGGATTGATTTAATCCTTTTTTAGGACTAGAGAAGTAGCTACATGAATTTTTGTCAACTAAAACTATACTTAACCTAAAAATATATAATTATTAAATTGAATCTTGATCTTAATTACATTTTGGTCAATTTGATTAATTTGTCAAAATTAACACTGGAGTATATCTTCCTCAAGTAAAATGTACTTTTAAAGGCTGTATACCGTCGTCTTTGTGGCCTGGTAAATAAACGTGGCATTATAATAGTAAGCCTATAACAGAAATACACCAGTGTGTCTTGTCTTTTGTCATTATATGTCATATAAGAGTACAGGCCAACAGTCTCTTCATACTCACTCCCATGGCAACTAATTCATAAGATCGTCTGATTAAATACTTCATTCACTCTCCCATTGTTCCCGTTGTAAGGAAGGCTAATCTTAAAACAGCCATTAGTCCAATTTGAGAACACCCATTGAAGAGAAAATGTGCTTTTCTCCAGTTTTGCACAATGCTGCGTTTTATCAGCAGTATTTCAGCATTTATATCCTCACATGAGCTGTCTTTCTATTAACAAAATGAAGAAATGATGCAGAAATGCCTTGATTTTTAAAATACTCCTATGACTGAGAACACCATGATATCAGGAAAAACAGTAAAAGGAAGTGATTTTATGGACATTATGGACTTTAAATCTAAATCAATCTAAAATATAAGACAAATGTGCAGTAAAAACAGCAGCGGTGTGAGATGATTGAGGTATTGAATATGACGACTACGTTAGCCGCCTCAGCTCTTAATCGGCAGGGAAGAGTGTGACAGATCCGGATGAGAACGAAGTGTCCGTGCTCCTGCTGTAATGACTTCTTTAAGACTTCCTCTCCACTTGCACTGCCTTAGCACCGAGGCGACAGGTATTTAGCCTTATCTACATCTGATGTGAGCCACTGCGCTGGGTTGTGTTTGGATCACCACTTGAAGCCCATGCCTCCTGTGGAGTGTATTTGGCAGCTGCAGGGTTTATTTAGATATGGGGAAACAAGTAAGGCCTGCAGGGCGGACTGACAAATAGAAGTGACAAGGCTACTTCACTGTACCACAAAAACAGGTTACTTTTTGTCAAAGGGTGAAGTTAGAAGCTATAGTTACACAAAATTAAACATGTCGAATAGTATCCGCTTAGAAAATCGACATGTTTACTTGGATCGTGTAATTACTCAAATCACTGTATTTAAATAGGGAAATCGTGGAAAAGCTTTATCGCTTCTAACTTTACCTCCGCTGGTCCCATAGAGGAGAGGAGGAGAGGCTATATACTAACAACATCTTTAGTCTTTTTGCGTGACTGAGCGCACGCACTAAGACCAAACAGATACGCATCAACTCGTCTAAGCTCAGGCAAGAACATATCTCAGTGTGGGAAAACAATGGCCTGTTCCTTTAAAGAAAATTACTTTGTATTTACTTAATGTTTGCAGATTGTTTTAAACATTTTCAGAACAAAAGGGAAATGGAACTAACGCACTAAATGTAGAAAGCCTTTTGGGAGCTACTTGGCGAAAAGGTTGGCGTTATTGGTCTAAATTCATAACTATTTTGAGTAAGTCATTGAGTATTTATACACGCTTAACTACAGTCAGCAACTGATCTGTTTCTGTTTGTGTGAATGAGCGCCGTTTATTTGTGGATGCACAAAGACATAGTCAAACATTTCAGTTAAAACTATGAGAATGAATTCTAGCTGTCAGTTCTTTAAAGACCACTAGAGGGTGCTCACTCTCTCTGGAAACAGGCAATTTATACTGTGCAAATATATCTTAAACAAAAAGATATTTTTTGCTGCGCTTTGAAGCTCCTTAAGCATTTAGCATGGTCAATTAGAAAACACCCCATGACACCCCCGATCATTTTTTCAGTGTCTGTGAAAAATAGCATTCAAGTGCAATTAAAGGAACATTTTCCCACACTTCCTATTTAGCCTATATTAGCATGGTATCTTTACTTGTATCAGTCTTTTCTGATCTACAAACTGATATTCATAATTATGCCTTTTATTTGCTCATACCTGACACTTACAGCTGAAGTTCGATGAATAATAACAATGAAAAAGAAATAAACCCAGTCTTTCAGTCACGTAACAAGATTCACGCTATATTCAAATTGATGTCTCTAAATGTGGTGGTATGACAGCTTGCTCTGCTTGACTCCAATAGGATTGGTGTTGTAAATGTTAATTAACTCTCAAATGAAGACATGACAGTTGCATTTCATGTCAGTCTAGGCACTGTATTTTTTTTGTATGAATGACGCAAGATGCTAAGCAGGAGGGAAACAGTATTTCAACAATAATGGATAGCCAAATAAGATCATATCAAAAGAAGTTTCAGGTTTCTGTCTTTGTTCTCTGTTTTTGTGTTCTTAAATGCATCTGGATCAAACGGTCAGAAATGGGGACCATCCTGAGCTACAGTTTGTCTAACACAAGAAGAAGAAGATGCAAAATTCAATCGGAAAAGCCCCTTAGAGCCACACCGCATAACATTCCACCCAATAAATAAAGAAAATACAAGCATTTATCTTATTACAGCTATTTTTGTTTTGTGTTTGTTGAAAAATGCAGAAAAACTGAACAGTCATGTGCCTTTGCTGTGAGTGGTTCACCTCCTAAGACCTGACTGTAACTTTACTGGGAGTGGAGAGAAAAAAAGGGACGGCACACTTTTGCTATGAGATTACCACTTCGCCTTTCTAACCCTCCCTATAACTTTACTTTATAGCATTATGTTTGAAGTATGTTAGTTCTTTGACTCTGCCGCTTCTCTTCTCTCAGAGGTTTATTGATATGAGTCATCAGACACAAAGCGCTGCCTGGAGCCTCTTAAACACACCACACCTGAACGCATGTACGGTTCGAGGGGAGATGATCGTTTGTATTGAGCACCGGGGAGAAACAGGGGGCCAGTTTGACTTTTAGGAGCGGAGCAGAGAGCACTTTGAGAGTAATTTACTCTAATGATCCAGCCAATGGAGCTGTAATTGTCAGCGGCCAGACAGACAAACGGAGATGTGCTGGATAGGGCTATAATAATGTTAGAGACTGATGTGCTTATTTCCCTATGGGGGGGGGGGCTTCTTTGTGTATGCGTCCTGTTGGGAACAAGGGGAAGGGAAATTAGATCAGATACCTGTCTTGAGGGCTGTTTATAGGTCCTGTACCTGGTTATTATTGTGTTGCTTGCAGACTGAAAGGGAGAGTATACGTGGTCTAAACTCATTCCTAACTTTCCTAACACATTTCTGTTTTTCACAAATGACTGTGTTAACCATATACAGAAGGAGTGAGGTAGGAGTAGGCGTAGTTCTCTTGCTGCAGCTGTACTCAAACTGTCTACTATTTAGAACTTGAATTTATGTTTTATTCACATTGTACACGTAGTCACATATGGCACGGTCATCTTTATTTCTGAACAGATAACATGCTTCTAACACACAAAGATGTTTTCTTGTGTTTCTTTCTTCTTCTATCGGTGAGTGCAAACACAAAGTAATTAATAGACTCACTCCTCTCCATTTACCATAAAGACCACTATTTCCTCCTACCCTGCTCTGACAGAGTATGTTCCTAAAAAGGGCATAAGGGCGGGATCTTCACTGTAGACTCGGCCCTCACGGGGGGGGGGGGGGGGGAATTCGGTCGTAGCTGCACCTGCGCCATTAGCTCTAAAATGTATTTTCTAAAATGTACCTTACAAACACCAATTTTTTTCTGAAATAAAAATTAGAAACCAGGCTTTACAGTTACTTAAAACATGTGGAAAGTGCAATGCTAATCTAATGGAAACTTGCTTGTTTTGCCGCCCACATATGGAGGTACTGCAGCAATGGCGGCTCCTAGCATTGCGGTCTTAAAGCAGTGCAACCAGCGACCATTGGATGAATGTCGTGTTGCTAATAGCTGTGCTGATCTCTAGCTGTTTTAGCATTGTTCTATTCCTACTGTTGACAGCAGAGGGAGATAAACGTCCAATATGCAAACTGAAAGTGCAACAGAGTTTTCATACCATATTTCAGCTTCAGAAAGCTTGAATGTATAGTAGTAGTTTATAATAGTTTTGGCATTTGCAGGAGGAATTCGATTTCAATCACAAAATTTTACATTTTCCAAAATGCAAAAAAAACATTTGTAGAACCGATACTCTCACCATTTATTGTTATACATGTAATAGGTTACTGTGCCTTTAAAAAAAGGCACTACTATCTATAAAGATACAGTGTGTACCTTTTCTTTATAGGCTTAAATATATGACTTCACTTTAGAACCAACAGGCAAAGAGAAACCCAAAGATATCAAGTGAATGAATTAGGAGCAGAATGAAACGCAGTTTGTGGGATTGGAAGTAGTCTAGTCTAAGGTGCTAATGTGTTCAATTGATTTCTGTCCCCCACCCTCTTTTAGCACACAACTCTGCTCTATACGTTTTGAGGCTCACTACCCCCCACCTCCCGAACACTGCTCCTGTTTCATAAAGGATCTTGGCTGCTATTGGCTCCCTAAATTGCCTCTCAATTTTCATTTGGCCCTTCGATTAGTCTTTCCCCCTCAGTGCTCGATCCTCTAGCAGGATTGGAGCTCGTGGAGCGAATCAATGGCACACAGCCCAGGCTTCAAGAAGTGGATAGGAGAGCTATTTGTATTCCTCATCAAGACAGGGAACAAACTTTCTTGGACATGCTCGCGCCTATCACTTTACTTTCAATGGGACATCTGCAAATTGTCCGTGTGGGTACTTGGTTGTGTAGTGTCCTATACTGGTTTTTAGTGCCCTCAAATAATTCATTTGCATATTGAGCTTCATCAGTGGAGCATCAGTACCTAAATGCCTGCGGATAGAAAGGACCTATATCATGCTGACTATTTTGAGGTGGTCCGTAGCAAAGTAAATTTACTGAAATACTAAAATCAGTTTGTGAAGATCTGTACCATAGATTGGATCTGTGCTTTACTTGAGCAGCATTTTTGGTGAGAACTATACTACTAACTTAAAAGGCTCCAAAGTATTAAACTGCATGGCTGTATATTGTCTATCACGTGAGGAAAGCACTTCTTTTTGGTCCTCATGGCAAGGTGCTGACATTGCTGCGATACCACCTTCTAGTGGCTCGGGGAAACTCCAGAAGGTTCGCCATAATATAATATGGAATCCATTCCAATGGGAACTTTATCATAACTGTCAAGTGTCCTGTTTTGGCCCGGGAAACTACCGCATTTTGCCCCTCTTTCCTGTCATCCTTGCGTACTTATCCTGTACCTGCTGTTTTATCCTGGAAATGTCCTGTATTATTAAGAACCGTGTCAGAGAGAATACTTTGAAATTGTATTTTGTTACAAAATACTTAAAGGAACAGGCCACTGTTTTTACATACTGAGATATGAGCTTACACGAGTTGATACGTACCTGTCTGGTCGTTGTGCGTGCCCTCAGGCAAGCAAAACGACTAAAGATGTTGCTAGTGTAACAGAGTGGTTGGCAGTGTTGCAAATTCCTACCACCGCTGTGTTCGTGAATGCCCCTTGGTTGCAGTCCGTTCCACTGCTGTGATTAGGGGATTCAATAAAGGTGTGCGAGTGTTTGCGTTCTCGGGGCTTGTGGCTGTTCAGGTGGTCGGCGCTAGTGGTGTTGGGTGTAGCAGTTTGTGTTCCCCTCGTATGTGCCACGAGCCGAGGTCTGGAGCTATGTGTTCACAAAGCTAAGGTAACTTGTTTATGGGGGCTCATCTGTCATGTATTTTTGATCTGTGCCCTGACATGGTTTTATTTATCCAACAGTAAGCCCCTGTTGCTCCTTATGCTCACTTTTATGCTCTGAACTCACCTGTAGGCCCTGTTAGCTCGTAACTGAACTTTTTTAAGCAAAAGCTCTATTTTTATACCTGTGAATAAATAAAGTATATATTTTATCTACCTCTGCCTTGGTGTCATTCAGTCAGACTTACCTAGCGGGTCAGGTTAGAAGGGGACCCCTAGCCTTCCCTCCGTTACACTAGTGACACGGGCACGAGTGGACTGGTTTTAACTTGGTTTTAGTGTGTTTTTATCTGCATGGTTTTATGTTTGATTTTATGCATGTTTTATACTAAGCTCGTTGCCCCGCCCCTTCTTGATTGCCTCAAGTGGGCACACCTGGGAGAAAGGACATAAAAGCAGAAGCGGTTGGAGACAGAAGGGGGGAAAAAGGACAGACAGAAGAGAAAACGGGCAGGCAGGCACGGACGGACGGCCTGGCCTGGCCTGGCCTGCCCCTGCGACAATAGACAAGGACACCGGCTGGGATGGTACGAGAGACTGACGCACCAGGAAGGAGGCCGGGCGACCGAGGGGCCTCGGCAGGCACGGGGCAAGAGAAGAGAGAGGTTCGTGGAGGAGGAGTTGCCGACTGCGGGGTGCGCCACACGCAGGGGAGACGAGGACCGGCGCGACCTGGCAGGATGGCCTACGGCACCGGGGTTGGACGTCCCGTTGTCCTGGTCTGCGTGGGTGGCGGGGGACCTGAGCGCCAGCGGCACCGGAGGAGAACTACGCCACGTGAGAGACCCGGAGTGGCCCCGTGAGCTGTCCCGCTTCGCCCCTTGGTCGCCCCGTACCCATACAGGCTTTTTTAAGGTTGTTTTTATGGTAGTTTGTCCCCTTTTTAACATTTTATATTAAATTGTATTTTATCCTTTTAAACTGCATTTGTTTTATTGGCTACACCACACCCATAAGATCCTCCAATCGGACTCGAACCTGTGACACTAGCATTTGGCCTCTTCCAGTATATTACTAGCTCCAAACCGGGGTGAAGTTAGAAGCTACCACGCTTATCCACCGGCACGCACAAAGACCAGACAGGTACGTATCAACTCGTCTTTGCTTAATACTCACCTTGATATGTATCTAGTAAATTATTCCATTACTTTGTCCAATCAGAATACTTTCACATTGATCAGAATCAGAATCAGAATTCGTTTATTGCCAAGGTTTGTGAACAAGGTTTACAAACTAGGAATTTTACTTGATGCAAACGTGCGACATAAAACATATAACACAGAATTAAGATAAAAAATAAGCTAAGAACGTTAAACTATAAGGCTATAAGGGCATGCATAAAATAAAAAATATTAAATAAATAAGATAAAATAAAGTGACATATGGTAAGACAACAACAATTTGACAATGAACAACAGCGGGATTGTATTTACAGATGTGTTGGCATATAAAGTGGTATTAAGTGTTATAAAGTGATAGCAGCGGGTCTAAGTGTGGACACACCGCAAGTGCAGATACATCCATGAGTTCGTAACTAAGCTACAGAGACTTGTTTTTGTTCATGAGTCTGATGGCGGAGGGGAAAAAACTGTTCAAGTGGCGGGAGGTATGGGTTTGGATAGACCGTAGCCTCCTGCCTGAGGGGAGAGGGGTGAATAGTCCGTGTCCAGGGTGAGAAGGGTCAGCTGTGATCCGACCCACACGCCTCCGGGTCCTGGAGGTGAACAGGTCCTGGAGAGATGGGAGCTCACAGCCAATCACCTTCTCTGCAGCACGCACAATGCGCTGCAGTCGGTGCTTGTCCCGTTCTGTAGCGCCGGGGAACCACACGGTGATGGAGGAGGTGAGGATGGACTCGATGATGGCCGTGTAGAACTGCACCAGCATCCTGGTTGGCAGCTTAAGTTTCTTCAGCTGCCGCAGGAAGAACATCCTCTGCTGGGCCTTCTTGATGAGGGAGCTGATGGTTGGCTCCCAACAGAGGTCCTGGGTGATGGTAGTGCCCAGGAAACGGAAGGAGTCCACGATGGAAATGAGGGGGGGAAGAGTCTGTCAGGGCGAGGGGGGACGGTGGGACTGTGTCTTTCCTAAAGTCCACGATCATCTCCACTGTCTTCTGGGCGTTCAACTCCAGGTTGTTGTTGATGTGCATATCAATGCATAAAAAAGCGGCATTGGTTTAAGATGTCTGTTACAAACTTATTTATCACTAATGCAAAGGAACACTTTGCAAATGCCCACAGCCCAGAAGGATAGAGCTAAACGTTTCCCCGGCTGTTTTTATCTTTTTGTTTTCCTTGTTAATGTTATGAATATGGAACTGATATTTAATGATCGAGTACTGTAATGTATTCCTTTAATTTTTGGAAAGTATTCTAAATACCCTCAAATAAAAGAGTAACTTTACCTGAATACAGTTACCAAAAATGAGTAATCTACATTCAGTTACTACCCAACACTGATTACAAAACATTAAAAAAACACTCCTCTTCCCCGTCCGAACTGCACTCTGTCACGAGTCTCGCGAGAAATGCCACCTGCAGAAGCCTGAATGGCAGTCGCGAGGTTGCATAGCTGTCAAGTCTCCCGTTTTGGCCGGGAAACTATCGTTATATTGACCCGTCTTGAAGCTTGGTTGGGCTGGCAGGACAACATGCACCGGGAGCCGAAAAATTTCCTGCATTTTCAAATCCAAATCTTGACAGGTATGACTCTACACGTGTCAAAAACAACTTAAAATCTTGGCTGTAACAACTTTTAGTGTTTCTAAAAATAAATAAATACAGTTTCTTTTCGTGACAACTCTGAGGAGAGTATTACAGTTTTGGTCGCATGCATATTGAATGCTTTTTGCTTTGTGCTTTGATTGCCAAACCCTGGAGACCTGCGGAGGCTTGTTGCTGCTCCGCCCGACCTGCCGGGGCAGAGTGTCCTGCCATTTTGTCTTTTTTTTTCACCTGTTCTGTAGGAGGAGACTGATCAGTCATCATGGATTCTCTTTTGAATTGTTATATTAACGTCTACTTCTGTCTATGATTTTTGGAATAACTAATAACTGTTTGGAATTACTAATCAGCAGCCTGTTATAAATGTATGGGTTAGATAAACTGTTGTGCTTTGGTTTTGTGGGACTAAAAACAAAATCAATCCAGATCCAGGCATGTCTTGAAGCTCTCACTGTTTCTTCCCATAACGAAGACAAACTGGTGTCTGACACTTCATTTGATTAAACCTCATTGTGCACAGTAATGATTTCAGACAAAGCCTTTGTGTGCGGCAACGGTACAAAGAGATCATTATGACTTTAACTGATGCACACAAATGCACGCTTGATCATCGTAAATGAATGGGACACAGCACCTTTGTTGATATAAGCACTCTCACATTACAAGCACCATCTTTGTTAGTAACAGGTGAACAGTCCAACTTAAAGAGCTCCCATTTTTACATTGGTCTTAAAGCAATAGGCCACCGTTTTTACATACTGAGATATGTTCTTACCTTAGCTTTGACGAGTTCATTTGTACCCGTCTGGTCTCCCGTAACGTAAACACAGCACAGACTGCGTTAGCATTTAGCCTCTCTCTTAAAATTAAACAATGTGGATTTTCTAAGCGGATAAAAAGGGGAACTATATTGTAAGGCGTAATTATACCAGGAGTAATTTGGCATCTGCGCAGTGATATCTTCACTTTACTGTGCGGATGCCGAATTACTCCTGGTATTATTATGCCTTACAATATAGTTCCCCTTTTTATCCGCTTAGAAAATCCACATTGTTTAATTTTGTGTAATTATACTTTATAGTGTAACACTTCACGTAACCATATTTAAATAGGGAAAACGTGGAAGAGTTTGGTAGCTTCTATCTTTCCCTCCTTTGGAGCTATAGAGAAGAGAGAGGCTAAATGCTAATGCCGTCTGTGCTGTGTTTACGTTGTGGAAGGCACACGTGGAGACCAGACAGGTACAAATGAACTCGTCAAAACTAAGGTAAGAACATATCTCAGTATGTAACATCGGTGGCCTATTCCTTTAATGCCTTTCATGCTGTAGCTGTGACCAGATCAAGAAGAATCTAGACTTTTGTGACTCAAAGTTTACATATTTCATCATGGCTAGGAGCATGTTCAGACTATTTTCATTGCAGCATTCAGATACACTTATTTTATTGTAAAATTGCAAAATATAATATATCATTAGTCAATAATTATGTCAGGGTTTGCAATGTATTTGATGACAAAAACAGTGTTGAGTCCTTTCTGCATGGTGACTTTGAAAAGTTCAAAAAGGCGTCTTCACCCCTCTCTCTCCTGGCTGCGCTGTCTGGTGTCTGCTGCTGTAGGGCCTGAGGCGTATGGACACAGACCTAATCACTTCACACCACACTCTCAGCGAGGCTCCCACTGACACTCACACAAGGACACTCTTCATCCTGCAGACAGCACTTCATTTGAAAACACCCACAAATGCTCTTTGTAACATACTGTACTACACATTGGTTAATAAATGAGGTCCACACACACACAACTAGAAAACAAGGTGTGTCCATATTAACCAGATTTCATCAGTCCAAATCCCTGCACACCCCACATATTGAGTTTAGGGGTTATGCAGGTGATGCCACAGCATAGTTCAGTTCTGAAAATTATGGATTATGTTTGGAAAGAAAAAGTAAACAAATGCCCTAAATATTCTGGCCCATTACCCATCAGCTAAGTATGGGATTATGGTGGCTTCACGTGCTACAAATTGATGCCATCAAATCTGATTCCATTATATCAGCGACCAGTAACCAAAACACCAGTGCAGACTTCACTGACTGCATTGTGCAACAGAAAAGGTAAAGCCTGGTTAGTTGTCTGGTGCTCCTTTACCTAAATGAACTTTTTCAAAGTTTGACAACAGATGCAGAGTTAATCAAGCTTAGAAATACCAAAAATGTATAGTTCTCTATCGTATCCAGATAATCTCTCTACCTATTCCATTATGTACGCAGCTGGAGAGATAGTAGCGTCACTCAGAGAACCATGGTTACATACCATAACCGTTACGTTTTGTCTTTACATTTAGACAGAATGTGCCACAGACAAAGGCATTTTAAGGGAAATACAGTGGCAAGAAAAAGTAAGTATACCGTTTGGAATTTCTCACATTTCTGGCTAAATTGGTCACTAAATGTGGTCTGATCTTCATCAAAACTATTCAACCCAAAGTTGAACAGTTTGGGAGGAACACACAACGTCATGTGTGGAGTAAAAATGGAACAGCACAGCAACATCAAACCCCTATCCTCACTGTGAAGTCTGGAGCAGGAGTATCATGGTGTGGGGCTGTTTAGTTTCCTTAGGGCCTGGACAACGTGCTACCATCAATAGAAAAATAATTCACAAGGTTAACAAGATATTTTTCAGAAAAACCTGAGACATTCACAACATGCATGGAATAAGTAAGTGATCCCTTGTATTAAATATCTGCTGATCCTTCTTTTGCAGCAATAACTGCTTTCCTGTAGTTGCAGATTAGACGCTCACAATGATCAGGATGAATCTCGGACCATTCCTCTTTACAAAACTGCTGCAGTTCAGCGATATTCAGGCGGTGTACATACTTATTCCACACTCTCCTGTGAATGTTTACGTGTTATGGGCAATAAAGATATGATAAAATGTAAATGTTTGGGTGGTATTAGTTTAAGCAAACACTGTTTAATCATTCCTGTGATTTTGAAGAAGATCAGACCACATCTAGTGACCAATTTAGGCAGAAATGTGAGAGATTCGTACTTTCTCGCCACTGTAGTTTAATTAGTCGTGTGAAAGCAACGATTCTGGAGTTCCCCATCAAATACGAAATGTCACATTAGTGGCGCTCATTTGCTGCAAGAATTGTCTTTTCATTTTGTTCAGTCGGGACATTGAGTTTACTGTGAACAGGTTGTACCCCCATCAGTTATTCTGTTCTAAATAATGGTGTAATTGTTACATGAAGTATTAGTATAAAGCTATGTGCACCACAGAAACAGCTCAATTCTGACTGCCCCATATACAACATTGGCAAGGAACTTAACCCTGACGGCTGTCGACGATGAATGGTATTGAAGTGAGGGTGTAACTGCCAGTCTCTTAATCTATGTTCTGTTATTAGTCATACATTTATCCAGTTCCCATCAGAGGCGTGTTACATAAATCTGGGCTAATGACTGGGAGAATGGAGGTAACAGGGTGAAGAGGCGCTGAGGGAGGGACGATGGATCACTATGTCCACGCAGGTCTATGTCCTTGTGCACTGTTTAATAGAGTCATAAATACACAGAGCTGTCAGAAAGGCCAGGCTTCAGGGCTGTCATACATCCGTGTAACACCGGTACAGTGGACACAGCTCACCGCGGTCACTGCAGCCCTCAGCCCAAAAATGGATGGATATTGGTTCAGCTCAGTCTCGCAGCACGACCAGCATGAGTGTGTGGGGTGCCATGACTATACTCAAGAAGTGTCTGTGGTCTTTTGCATATTCAACACAGTGTTCTGTATTTGAATTTGTTGTCAGACACAAGAATCATGTTTTTTTCCCCTTTCTCCTTGCACCACATTATAAGTAACAACAAGATGGGTTTTCTTGATATAAATGGCAATGTTTCACCATAAACATGCAGTTTCTTTAAAAGGCTGGTCAGTGACAGTGACTACGTTTACATGCTGTCAATATTCAGCATGTTAAGGTCAATATTCTGGTTTCTGAAACATCTGGAATAATCCGTTTACATGCTGGAGCAGACAAAATTACTCCTGTTACATGGTCATTGTAATCAATTGGGGTATCCTGATCCAAACTGCGACGCACGGACAACAGCTTGAAGCACGGAGAACATCATGACGCAAAAATGCTATCTCGGTGCTTTCTGCAGTTAACAAAAGACGGTACATTCATGTCTTTCACCACACAGTAATCTCTCTCTAAAACCAAAATATCAGGTTCAAAATCTAGGAGTAATCATGGACTCAGACCTGAACTTAAACAGCCACATTAAAGCAATAACATCAGCTTTTTACCATCTGAAAAACATTGCTAAGATCAGAGGAATAGTGTCAAAACCAGACTTGGAGACACTCATCCATGCATTTGTCTCCAGCAGGTTAGACTACTGTAACGGCTGCTCACTGGCCTTTCTAACCGAGCTGTTAGAGCTGCAGAACATCCAGAACGCTGCTGCTCGAGTCCTGACAAGAACCAGGAAATACGACCATATTAGTCCAGTGCTCCGGTCTCTGCACTGGCTTCCTGTCACTCAGAGAATAGAATTTAAAACAGCTCTGCTTGTGTACAAGTCTTTTCATGGTTTAGCACCAAAGTACATCTCTGACATGTTAGGTCAGGAGTGGCGAACACGCGGCTCTCGAGCCACATGTGGCTCTTGGCCAATCAGAGTGCGGCTCTTTGCATGATATGTTTAATACAATGCAGCTCTTTGCAAAACAATTGGTACATATTTCCCATAAACTGTAACAGTCTTTTAGAATCTTGATAAAAAATCCAACCATAGTCCTACAGACCCTGTTTCCCATCTCTACACACATGAATGAGTCTGTATATCTCGCCTTTTCGAGGCGGCGTGTAAAAGGTGACCGTGCAGCAGCTGCACTCAAAGTGGGATGTAGTTCATACTGCCTTTGCTCTGCCCGATCCCGTCAGACCATGGAAGCTAAGCAGGGAAGGGCCTGGTCGTTACTTGGAATGGGAGACCGTTTGGGAACACCAGGACGCCTAGCGAATGGAGTGAGTGAGTGAGTGGTTGGTGGTGGTCGGAGGGGCTGATGGTGCAGACTGGTTGTCTCGCTTCCGTCAGTCTACCCCAGGGCAGCTGTGGCTACAATAGAAGCTTATCACCACCAAGTATGGAGTGAATGAATAATGCAATGTAAAGCGTCTTTAAGTGTCCAGAAAAGCGCTAAATAAAACTGATGCATTATTATTAGGTTAAACAACAGTCAGGCAGATTGTGGCACTGGGGTCAGCTTTACAAGTTTCTGATTAGCCTACTCTTTATTTGATGAAAGTTGGCCTCATATTGACAGAAAAAGATCAAAATTAGGAAATGGAAAAAAGCCGAGCTCTAATGAAGCATATGATTGACTTTTCTGTCACATGTGCTGTAACTGTAACAAATGCAACATAAAAAACTGAATCTCAGGCGTCCTCCAGAAGCTCCTGATTAAAGTTTATGAACTTTGTGCAGCCTAGAGTGCGTTCTCTGCACAGTCCAGCCAGGATCAAGCTGCTGGCACTGAGCGCACAGGCCAGGGGCGAATCAGAAGAGGGGGCTCAGTGGGCAGGGCCCCTCACACTAACACACTACAGCATTAAAAATAAAAAAATCTAATTCTGTCCCAGTCAGAGTAGAACAGCACAAAATGTCAGTTTATTTGTTATACGTTTATTTCAATCTTGGTGAGGAGTAAACCCATTCAATCTAATATAATTATTAAAAAAAATATAGAAAGGCCAGGCATAAAGTTATAGTTTATTGTGATTAAATATAACGGTCACATTACATTTAATTACATTCAACTACCGCCCCTCGATCTTGCGAATGGCCGGTGCCTTTGTGGCTCTTCACAGGAGCAGGGTTGAAAATGTCGGTTCTTGACTTGGCCATTCTAACACCTGGATATGTTTATTTGTGAACCACTCTGTTGTAGATGTTGCTTTATGTTTTGGATCACCCCAACGCGCGCTCTGTGGTCTGAGGGCCAGCTCCTGCTCGTGGTTCCTAAGACGAGACGTAAAACTCGAGGGGACAGAGCGTTCTCCGTCGTCGGCCCTAAGCTGTGGAACGCTCTGCCCCTCCACGTCCGAACAGCCACAACATTGGAGTGTTTTAAATCTCATCTTAAAACCCACTTTTATTCTCTGGCTTTTAACACCGCGTGAGTTGTGTGGTCCCTGTGTCTTTTTAATTTTTAGTGTTTTACGATTTTTATTGATTTTATAAATTGATTATTTATTTATGTTATTTTTTTATTCTATTTTTTGTGTACTTTTTTGTGCAGCACTTTGGAACTGTTCTGTTGTTTAAATGTGCTATAGAAATAAAGTGGATTGGATTGGATCATTGTCTTGTTGGAAGACAAATCTCCGTCCCAGTCTCAGGCCTTTTGCAGACTCCATCAGGTTTTCTTCCAGAATGGTCCTGTATTTGGTTCCATCCATTTTCCCATCAATTTGAACCATCTTCCCTGTCCCTGCTGAAGAAAAGCAGGCCCAAACCATGATGCTGCCACCACCATGTTTGACAGTGGGGATGGTGTGTTCAGGGTGATGAGCTGTGTTGCTTTTACGCCAAACATAACGTTTTGCATTGTTGCCAAAAAGTTGGATTTTGGTTTCATCTGACCAGAGCACCTTCTTCCACATGTTTGGTGTGTCTCCCAGGTGGCTTGTGGCAAACTTTAAACAACACTTTTTTATGGATATCTTTAAGAAATGGCTTTCTTCTTGCCACTCTTCCATGGCCAGAGTTGTGCAGTATACGACTGATTGTTGTCCTATGGACAGAGTCTCCCACCTCAGCTGTACATTTCTGCAGTTCATCCAGAGTGATCATGGGCCTCTTGGCAGCATCTCTGATCAGTTTTCTCCTTGTATGAGCTGAAAGTTTAGAGGGACGGCCGGGTCTTTGTAGATTTGCAATGGTCTGATACTCCTTCCATTTCAATATTATCACTTGCACAGTGCTCCTTGGGATGTTTAAAGCCTGGGAAATCTTTTTGTATCCAAATCCAGCTTTAAACTTCTCCACAACAGTATCTCGGACCTGCCTGGTGTGTTCCTTGTTCTTCATGATGCTCTCTGCGCTTTAAACTGACCTCTGAGACTATCACAGAGCAGGTGCATTTATACGGAGACTTGTTTACACACAGGTGGATTCTATTTATCATCATTAGTCATTTAGGTCAACATTGGATCATTCAGAGATCCTCACTGAACTTCTGGAGAGAGTTTGCTGCACTGAAAGTAAAGGGGCTGAATAATTTTGCACGCCAATTTTTTCAGTTGTTTATTTGTTAAAAATGTTTGAAATATCCAATAAATTTCGCTTCACTTCATGATTGTGTCCCACTTGTTGTTGGTTCTTCACAAAAAAAATACAGTTTTATATCTTTATGTTTGAAGCCTGAAATGTGGCAAAAGGTCGAAAAGTACAAGGGGGCCGAATACTTTCGCAAGGCACTGTATATCATGCACTTAAAAGACCAACATTCCTTGCTGATATAACATGCACAAAACACAAAAAGAAGTAACCCAGGGGTCATAGTCAGATTTCTGGTGTTTACATGGCTGTGCCCCACCGGGTTATTGCTAATATTCTGGTTATGAGAGGGCTATTGGCTGCCCGTAAACGTAGTCATTGTGAACAAGATCCAACAGTGGGCGGGCACACAGGACAGAGATAAAACATGCAAAATGCAAGC
This sequence comes from Proterorhinus semilunaris, assembly GCA_021464625.1. Taxonomy (NCBI): domain Eukaryota; kingdom Metazoa; phylum Chordata; class Actinopteri; order Gobiiformes; family Gobiidae; genus Proterorhinus; species Proterorhinus semilunaris. Next base: position 21,514,264 of record CM038352.1, on the reverse strand, counting down.
CCAATACATTCTTGACATAAAGGTCCACCCACTGTTTGGATCTTGTGGGACACGGTCAATAAACCCAGTAGCCAGTAACCCAGAAGCTGCATGTTTTGCAGTGAAGCATTGCATTTATGTGAAGAAAATCCAGCTGGTTTGATTCATTTGATTTTTTTAATATTCCTGTTTATCGACTGTTTGTTTATCCTGAATATTTTTTACATTAAAGGAACAAATGATTGTACTTCAGCATAATGAATACATTTTACATACATAGTTAGTTGCACCACCGTTGTATCTGATACCACACACAAACTGTGAGCGCGACTATCTTCCCAAATGAAATAAATGGAGAACGATAAGACAAAATTGTGTTAATTTTAGAATGTTTCTTTACATTCCACACGCACACAATGACACCTGCACAATATCATTAAGACTTCATACAAACAGCGCTGCATCTGGAGTCAACTACACTCCAAAGTGCGTTTGCAATTAGCCCCCTGAGTCATTTGCAAGAATCTCTTTTCATTCAAACTATATCTGCCTTAATGACTGATTGTGTTGTTGTATTGTTTTATACTCAACCTGAGCATATGCCACAGACAAGTGTTTGTTGGTGAAGTGGTTGCCAGATGGAGACTGTCCATCCTTCTCTTCTCTTTGATCTGTTTGTGAATAACTTTCGGTGGCTATGACAGCTGCTGCGCCTTACACACCCACAGTCGATTATTACTGTAGTTCACCGTTCACTTAAGTTTGTAAATGCCTTATGCCTTAAAGGGTTACTATTGATAAATTTACAATGTAAAGAAAACGGAAAAGTTCTCTTGTCTTACAGCATGTTGGTCTGCAGGCTCAAATTTTTCTAATTGTGTGCAGTGCTTTACTTCAGGGACCAGGCAAAACCTCCTAGAGTCATTTGAGTGCTGCAGTTTTTGAGGAAAAAAAGAAAAAAGAGAAAGAAAAAAACGTATAGTGATTCATGTTGTTTATGAACCTATGAATCATTATTTACATTATCTCTATCTATTTGCTTTCTTGCTGCCAAACTGAAATGGAGATCCAATGTGACACAATGATGTGATTGTGAACAATTTTAGCTGGAAAAAATGGTTGTAGAACGAACTTCAACGAAAAGCTCCAGTTGTGAGCGAATGGTGACACTCCAGTGTTCTAGAAAGTCTTTTATTCGTGCAGTGGATACAAATATTGCACCCATGCTCAGACGTTACAAGGGTCTGTGGCAAGGTGTGTTGTGTTTACTGTCTATATTTTGTATTGTGTGTTCAGACAGTGGATCAGACAGCTCTTTTGTTTTTAATTGAGTTTTTAATTATGTTTTCGAAGAGACAACATTCAACAACAACGTGCGTGTAAATAAAGAGGACCAGAGCTGAGCTTCAATGACGACACTAGCATGACATTTGACCCCAGGACCAGTCAGGTGGAAGTGATAAGATTGGCCCGTTTGTCTCGCTGGACCTTCCCACCCGGTCAGGGTCAACAGTGCACCACTATTAACTTCACACGGAGGTCCAGAGCTGTTCAACTTAGTTATGGCACTGCAATTTAAGCCACAATCCACCTATTAAAGCACGCTACGGGCCATGACCTGCCCCTGCCAAGTCCCTGTGGAAACCCTGTACTGCTACGAATATGGTTATAAATATTCAACACTCACAGCACCTTGTGATGCAGTCAAAAGGCAGAGGTTCCAGCGTCTGTTACTACCAGGGCATTAAAGAGGTGCCATATGCTTATTAGCATATCTTTGCTTTTCTTAGAATGAAAACATATTATTAAACAATAAACAATAAAGGGAAACATTAGATCAATAGCAAAATAGTTGGTACATTTTTTAGACATAAATAGCATCATGTTTTTTTTTCTATATGACACTAATATAATATTTCTCAACAACAAATGGTAGACTCCTCTTTACAGGTGCTCGTCATATAATTAGAATATCATGAAAAAGTTAATTTATTTCTGCAATTGAACTTAAAATGTGAAAATAATATATGATATAGACTCATTACTGCAAAGTGACATTTGTCAAGCCTTTATGTTTTAAATAATTTTAATGAATATTCAAATATTCTATTTTTATGAGATTTTTAATTTGAGGTTTTTACAAGATGACCCATAATAATCCAAATTATAAGAAATAAAGGCTATACATTGCTCACTTTTTATGTAATGAGTCTATCATTAGTTCCACAGTTTATGTTGAATAGCAGAAGTGAATGCACTTTTTCCTCATATTCTAATTATATGACGAGCACCTGTATATCGGGGTGCCACAGAGAGCCATTTATGGATAGGGGACGGCACATTCAGACTTCTTATGGATTGTGTTTTAAACCAAATGCGCAATCCAAAACACTGACACTGATCTTTCTTTGCCTCGACTTAGTTGGCGATCTACACTTTCTCCCTTATGCAGAAAGAATTGAAGTTTGAAGTCGCTTTAACAAGAATGAACTGACAACAAGTCCCACTCAGGGGCTTCAGTCCTGGGAGGGTGGTACCACTCGATCCTTTAGCTGTGCAGTGCTGGGTGTGCTTCAAAACTGTGAACGAAATGGAAAGAGCCACCATTACGGGGGCAGTATTTGTACAGTTCTAATGAGGGGACAGGAGTAAACATAAGTGTCAATTATCACAAGCATAGGCATAAGAAATGTAAGAAAAGTAAGCAGTGATAAACACGCGGGCGTGATCTGTCTGGCAACAATAACCACACCCCACTGCAATCTTTAAGTTGTTGTTGGTGACAGTGGCTCAATAGTTAGAGTGTTTATCCACATCCAAAAGGTGGTAGTCTGAGTCCAGCCTCGACACATGCATGACGCTTTACCCACCTTCCTTATGTATGAATTTGTTATGTGTGTGAGTAACGCATCTGTTCCACATTCACACTTTCATACACTTGATCCAAAACCAAACTGTTAAAAGAAAATAATAAACAGAATATACAGCTGCATGAACAACTGAGAAGAGAGAAAAGAATAAACAAGTGCGACAGACTAGGAAGAACTGCTAATTACCCGGGTGTCAAGCCGTGTTACCAGGTATAACCAACAGCAGAGTCCTCAGGGATGGCGGGGGCTCGGCGCAGAGAGAGGGTCAGCGTGCCCCTCTACAGCAGCTCCTGTGAGGAACAGTGTGATTAGGTCCCGTCGAAGAGCTGTGGGTGTGAGAGGAGAAGAACCGGTTTAATGAGACAAGGCAAGGCAAGTTTATTTGTAGAGCACAATTCATACACAAGGCAATTCAAAGTGCTTCACAGTTGCATAACATTACAAGAAAACAGATCAAATCAATCATTAAAACATCAACATAAAAATGTATCAATGACAGTAAAAGGCAAGATAAAATACTTTCAGTTTTCATATGCTCGGGTAAAAAGAGCTGTTTTCAGCCTGGATTTGAACATTGTCAGAGTTGAGGCCTGTCTCACATTCTCATGAAGACTGTTCCAGATTTTAGCTGCATGAAACTGAAACGCAGCCTCACCTCCATCTCCGCAACACACAGGGACACTGGGTGGCAAATGCCAAAATGCACACACAAATTATAGGCCATGTATTGTAAAGTATGTTCCAAATTATTATGCAAATGATATTTTTCTCACATTCTAAATTACCAACTCAAATGACAGTCAGCATAAGTTTCAAGTCTTTAACTGTTAGAGGATAATGTGAATGTGATTGAAAAAAATAAATCTAATAAACGACTTAAAATGTTTTGTCCCCTCCTGGAACCGCCACCTTAACGTTGTGGAGGGGTTTGAGCGCCCGAATGATCCTGGAGCTCTGTTGTCGGGGGCTTCGTGTTCCTGGTAGGGTCTCCCAGGGCAAACAGGTCCTGGGTGACGGGTCAGACAAAGAGCGGTTCAGAAGCCCATTATGAGAGACCAACAGGCCCGTTTAGAACCATGAGGCCGTCCTTCTGTGGACCCACCACCTGCAGGAGGAGCCATAGGGGCTGGTGCATTGTGATTTGGGCAGCTCCAATGGCTGCCCCCATGACCCGGCAACGGAAAAGTGGAAGAAGATGGATGGATGGAAATGTTTTGTTCTAAATTATTATGCACAACAGCATTTCAATATGTTTTGCAAGCCTCTGGAGGGTCCTACACCTTGATGTTCGGGAGACTCCGGGAGGCAACAGCAGCTTCAAATACCTGTTTGCTGTTTTGTAGCAGCTGTTCTATTAATCTGATGCATTTGTCTGGCAGAACCCGTCCTCATTGTGCCTTTATCTGCACAAACCCGTGTGTGCTCTGAATCAGCCACAAATCTCTTAACAGTACGATGATTACACTTGAACTTTCATTAAAAATATTAAAGGTTTTCCTACCTAGTCCAAGGCCATTCAACTATGTCACGCTTTTCATCAGCAGCGAGATCCTTTTTCTTTCCCGTATTGCTTGAAAATTGTCTGCTTAATAATGGTGAACGTCCTTCTTCAGTAGTTTTTCCCTTAACTGGGCTTACCTGACAACTAATCATCACAGGCGTCTGAGACTGATGTCAGTGATTCAAAGAGCCCTTTATGACATCAAAAAAGATGATGATTCAATGTTTAAGACAGGCCAAAATGTGTGAGATTTCTTGCAGACTATTTGAAACAGAATTTACAAGAGACTGATAGATGTACAGACCAATTCCCATAGCGGTTGATGTTTCTGTTAGCTTCCACCTCCCACTCAGAGCCTGCTGGTTGGAACTGTCAAGAGGCTGAGGATGATCTAGTTTTCAAAAAACATTTCTGAACTACAAAATACAGCCCACCTATAAAAAGTTAAAGCTTTGGTATATGGTTCCCAGGAGATGTCCCCTTTCCAGAGGAGCTCAGACTCCAGTGATTGAAGGCTCTTGAAATGGGCTAAATTGAGCAGGCATGGGCTAGCTCTGCATGACACTATCCTGTCACAATAACGTAACATTCAGTGGGCTGGGACTCTTCAGAACATGGTTTTGGGAAACTTGAAGTCACAAGAAATAGACTTGTGACCAAGTCTATTTCTCATTTGATAAACACCAACTTGGACTATTTTCAATTCCCAGACTTTCATGTAGGTTTTCTGTGCTAACATTATAATTTGTCCTCTTATGGTGGTGCAGTCATGTTCGCAGATGAGCCATGTGCTACATGAGTGTGTACGGAACAGGGAGCAGGCAGAGGATCTGGGCTCACAGATCACGCAGAAGTGAACACTGAAGAGAATGAAAAGTGACTGGTGTCCAGTCAAGACGATGCTTAATAACTTGAGGTCAGTTGACTCTGTCTCAATTATTTTGACCACTTTTTCAAGTGAGATAAATATAATTTTCTTGGCAAGTAGAGGGGTTTGCCTTCAAATTGAACATGATTATTTGCCTATTGACTTGATTAACATAGTGGACTGGCTGGGAGGTATTAGGCAGCTACGTACATAGTGAAGTGTAAAGGTTTATATTCTTTTGTTGTTGTTGTTTTCAAAAGGTAAAATGCACTTTTCCCCCTTGTAAAATATTGTGTTTGTGGTAAACCGGAGCACAGAAGAAACCAACGCAAACATGGCCCACTCGTCCGGGATGGAACTCTGATCCATCTTACTAAGACGGGAAAACGCTTACCGCTACGCCATCATGTTGCCCTAGTTACCACCATAGAGCTGTCACCATCTGAACCACAGACTCTTGGAAAGTTGCGATGGGACATGAACTCATCCAAATCAAGGCCCATTTGTTTATTGGCCATACATCTGTTTTATTTTTAGTCAGGGTAATAATTTCCGACTTTCATTCTCTTTTTCTTTTCTTCATCTTAATTTGTTGACAGTGTTCTAGACACTTTCTTCATTGCCAACTTCACTTTGAAAGAATAGGGGCACGTTCAAATCACCCTGTCTCTGCTGCAGCCTCTCAGCCTCCAAGTTAAGTCTTACCGATTTCAGGGACTCTCCACTGACTTTGACTTATGTGGGTGCTAACTCAGACAAAGTATACTGCGTATGGCAGTGGCTTGTGCTCCCTTGCAGCTCCCAGGACGGGGGTTGGCATGTCTCTCATGCTGGTCCTGACTGGCTGACATTTGGGCAACTGGTGTGTGTCGGCCTCTAGGGCACCTCTGTTCTCTTACTGTCTCTGCTTCCTTTGTCTAACCGTGTTTACTCCCATGTCACAGCAGGGTCAGCATGGGGGGCAGAGCGCCTCCAGGAGGTTGTCTGCTTCGTGCGCACGTCATATGGGGTGCACTGAGCTCCACTGTGAGGCCTGAGCCAGTGCAGTAAAGGGCTTAAAGGGACCACACTGACAGGGAATAGCATTTTTGCAGTTAGCTCTTTCCTTTACAGCACAGTATTAGTGGTAACAGTCATGTACAAAGAACACATCTGTGATTCTCTTTCGTTTTATATAATGAATCAAAATCCAAACCCAAAACCATTATGAAGACACGTAGGAAGTTACCAACAAACATGTTATTTTGTTGGCTGCAAATGCATCATCCTGTGTTAAAACCATGTCACTATGGGCGACTGTGGCTCAGAGCGTAGAGCACAGGTGCAGTCTGTTGCTGGGTCCTTGGGCAAGGCACACGAACCACATTGCCAACGTGTGAGTGTGGTGTATGTAGTATGGTGTTGGTCGAAGACTCTGATTGCACCAACAAGTTAATGAGTACTGCAATACTGAGCTTTGAGTGTCCAGGGGAGTGCTGTTTAAAACAAAAGCATTATTTTATGACTATGCTATTTCAGTAGAGTTAAAAAAACAAACAAATGTTTGATCAAAGTGGATCAAAGTGATGTTCAGCATTGACCATGACAAATACTACAGTACATGACAGATCTTGGTCATGTAGTGGTGACATTATTACATTTATTTTGTTTCAATGAACAATAATGCAAAATGTAGTTATCCGACTTCATCGTGATGCTTTTTGCACTAAACAAGCTCTTACCTTGAGAGACTCTTTCAAGCAACACCTTTAAAAAGTGAAGTGGAAGTCTTACAAATGGCTCCACTTCACTGATCTTTAGCCTTGGCCTTGGTGCTGTGGTCTGTAATTACTATTTGATTCTAATCAGTGGTCTGAAAAGACAGATACCACATCGTCTTTTTAAAAACCCTGCCTCCCTGAAGAGCTTGCACAGTGCAGCGCTGTATTCCTCCAATTATCTAGTCAGCCTCAACAGTCGGGCGCTCGCGCTCTCGCTGTGTTTGCCAATCTACTGTGTCAATTAGATTTTCTCTCAGGTAAGTAGTCAGCCATTTTGGGTGGTCCGCAGCTGAGCCTCTTTGTATCAACGTTGAATTTTTTATCATTTGTTGGATTTGTGCGAGCGAAGATTGGAAGGATCCCGAGAAATGCTTACAACAATGCACATGCATGTAGCGGAGCGAGATTGTGGAGACATGTAACAATGTGAATGATGACAGTGGTGATTTTTATGAACAATTGCACACGGTTTGTTTCTGTTTGGGTTTCTTCTCCAATTTTCCAGATTTTAGAAAGTTTTCAAATAAAGACAAAAAAGTAAATTTCAATGCACCCAAATTATGAGGAGTTGTAAAATGTGGAACATTTAAAAAATTGACTGACCACATTTGCAAATTGAAAAAAGTACAGTACAAAGAGTTTAAATCAGGGGTGTCAAACTCATTTTGGGTTGTGGGCCGAAATTCATCTCCCAAGGCAGGTCACGGGCCACATATAATGTAAACCGAAAAATACAACTGAGATTTTTTTTTCCCCCAATAAATTAGGTGCCAGGTGCCAGGCGTATTGTTTTAAATGTTGTAATCTGTAAAGCACTTTGTGATACCTTTCGGTATTAAAAGTGTTTTATAAATAAAGTTTGATTGATTTATCGATTTAAAACAGTGCTGATTTGGTCCAAAGCCCGACAGGGCTGTAGCCTCATAAATAATAATACTGTACACTTGTATTGCACTTTACACGCCTGTGTCACAAGTTTCTCAAAGGGCTATATTGTTGTCATTATTCACTCCACACTCTGTGAGCTACTATTGTAGCCACAGCAGCCCTATAGGACAGACTGACCATTAACCACGTGGCTATAATGTGTTGTTTATATCCTGATCTATTTTTATGTCAGTGCCCTTTGCTGGACACATGTGGAATTATTTTATTTTTTTATTTTGGCTGACCCTTAGTGGCTGGACAGAGCACACTGGTTATTTCTTTACAAAATCATAACTCCGGCTATTGACTCTACACATTGCTATATTAAATAATCTTGTGTTTGACACAGGTGGTTTAATCTATTGCTATCTTTAACTTTGGTTTGGATCATGTGTTCACATGACCTTTTCCTAGCTGGAAAACCTTTGATGGACACTTACAACTGCACTGTCAACAACATTAGCTTCGGATTTTGAGATGTTTTGTCTTGGCCTTATCAAACATACTGAATTAAACGTCACATGCCGCTCTAAGGTGAGGAGTTGACTGATGGTTTCCTTTGAGTGTGTGACAGACGGACAGTGGCTGCAGAGCTCCGTTGACACTTGGCTGTCTCGTGCACCCTTGTCTGTTCGGCCTATCTCCTCTGGCCCACCTCTCACAGTCCCGTCGTCTCGCTCTGATGTGGGGCCTGACCAAGAGACAACTATAGATGCACGCGCATAGGCAGCCTCTCTTGCATGCTCTTCCCAATCCAGCCCGTATTTGTGACAGAAAAGAGCATAATGGCATCGAGCTGTTTTTGATAACAATGGTTTCGAAAGATTGCAAAGCATTGTGGGACAGCCTATCATGGCTTGACAGTTGCAATGACAGTTTTGGAAGAGTGTCATTTCAGATTGTTGCACAATATTGTTTTCATATTAGCAGGCAAGATTTACAGATTCATTTTCACATTTGGACAGTATGCAACTGTGCTACCGATTTTAAATTTATCTGGGGCATCATACTTTGAATTTTGACCTGAACAATATGATACGTTTTCAAACTTTGGAAGCATTTCTTTGGACATCAGAGCAGATGGATGTGGCTGTGGGTAACTCTTAACTTCTCGGAGATATTTACATCAATGCATACAATATTCTTGCCGTATAGTAACTTTCCACATTAACAAAGCTAGATGTTATACATTTTTCAGCAGCACTTTTTCTGAATCTTAAAAAAGTTCAATCAATCAATCAATAAATGTTAACAAAATAAAATGTCCTTTGCCGTTTTCAAACTTTCTGCCAACCCAATAGTTTTTATAATTACGCAGCAGCATCTTATTAAACTACATTGTAGCAGAATCCTATTTAAATTGTGGGCATTAAGTGTTGTAAGTTGTTATTCTTGTTTTGTTCTTTTTTGTTTCACAGCGCAATTTAATTATATCCATATGTTTTTGTAATTGTCTATTTGTCATGGGATGCTGTGGTTTCTGTCTACGTCAATGCTGCATTTGAATTTACATTTAAGTTCTCATTTTGTCCATTTCACTTACTAAATCAATTATTTTGTGCCGCTATTTTATACGGAGAATGATATGAAGACCACAAATAATATATTTGGCATGAAGCATGCCTTCCGCTTGTATGCAAAGCTGACAGACTGAGGTGTGTTAGCTGACCCTTTCTGACATGACTGATCAACCGCAGCACAGCCACAGCTCGTAAACAGCCTGCTCTCTGTTTGAGATGTCTCATTGTCTTCAGTCCAAACAATAGCCACTTTGAAGAAAGGGGGGTTATTGGGCAAAGAATGGACACAGGTTTTCGAGTAAAAATAAAACTTAAAGATGTAAAAAGTTCAGCAGGGTTTCTTACATTAGTGCTGTCCACATAATGTATTGCATTGTGAGCATTGTGGGCACACTTTTAGATCGAATGGCCCCATTGGGTCTTTGAACTCACCACTGTGTGTCAAACAAGTGCACACGAAAACAACTACATAAAATAACAACATTTTTGCAGCAGTAATGTAATGTTTTCAGATTAGGCCAGAGTGAAAGGCTAGAGAAGGGCCGCATGTAGCACCCAGTTTCCCAACGCTGAAGCATCTGAGGCCATGTGTACTGTATGCATGTTAATTTAATAGACTACATATAATAGTTTGTTATTGAGGCCCCTAATGTTGGTCAATACCAAACTTAAATCACATAGAATGATCTGTGATTGAGGACCAACATACAGTGCCTCTCGAAAGTATTAATACACCTTGAACTTTTGCACATTTTGTCATGTTTACAACCCTAAACATAAAGATTTTATTTTGAATTTTTTACTGAAAGTTCACACACAAGGAACAGACAACTGTGAAGTGAAAGCAAAATGATAAATGATTATGTTATTTTTCAAAAAATAGAAAAGTGAAGAGTGGGGCTTGCATAAGTATTCATACAGCATTTTTCTGAGTGCATTAAATTGCCCTTGCCCTAACAATTAAATAGAGTCTACCTGTGTGTAATCTACTCTCAGTATAATTCCAGCTGTTCCGTGAGGGCCTCAGAGCTATGGTCGGAGTGTATTGGTCACTAAGCAACATCATGAAGGCCAAGGAGCTCACCAGAGAGGTCAGGGATAAAGCTGTGGAGAAGTTTAAAGCAGTGTTAAGTTATACAAAGATTTCCCAAGATTTTAACATCTCACGGAGCACTGTTCAATCCATCATTTGGAAATGGAAAGAGTATAGCACCACTGCGAACTTACCAAGACACGGCCGTCCACCTAAACTAACAGACCGAACAAGGACAGCACTGGTCAGAAATGCAACCAAGTGTCCCAAGATAACTCTGGAGGAGCTGCGACGTACTGCCGCTGAGCTGGGGGAATCTGTACATGGGACAACTATAAGTCGCACTCTACACAAATCTGGCCTTCATGGACAAGTGGCAAGAAGAAAGCCATTATTGAAAGGAGGCCATAAGAAATCCCGTTTAACGTTTTCTAAAGCTGTGTCCTCTATGGAGGACACAGCTACCATGTGGAAGAAGGTGCTTTGGTCAGATGAGACAAACATTGAACTTTTTGGCCCAAATGCAAAACGTCATGTATGGCACAAACCTAACACTGCTCATCGTCCTGAGTGCACCATCCCCAGTGTCAAATATGGTGGGGGGAGCATCATGCTATGGGGCTGCTTTTCCTCAGTGGGGATTGGGAAGATTGTAAGAATAGTTGGGAAGATGGATGGAGCCAAATACAGGGACATTTTGGAGGAAAACCTGCTGGAGTCAGCGAGAGAATTGAGGCTGGGGCGGAGATTCACCTTCCAGCAGGACAATGACCCTAAACACAAAGCTAAATCTACAATGGAATGGTTTAAAAACAAACATATTAATGTGTTAGAATGGCCCAGTCAAAGTCCTGACCTAAATCCTATTGAAAATCTGTGGAAAGACCTGAAAACTGCTGTTGACAAACGCTCTCCTTCTAATTTGACAGAACTTAAGTTGTTTTGTAAAAAGGAATGGGCTAAAATGTCAGTCTCTAGATGTGCAAATCTTGTAGAGTCAAACCCCAAAAGACTTGCTGCTGTTATTGCAGAAAAAGGGGGTTCCACAAAGTATTAATTCATGCTGTATGAATACTTATGCACGCCCCACTTTTCGGTTTTATATTTTTTGAAAAATAACAGAATCACATATAATTTTGCTTTCACTTCACAGTTGTCTGTTACTTGTGTGTGAACTTTCAGTAAAAATTCAAAAAAAAATCTTTATTTTTATGGTTGTAAACATGACAAAATGTGCAAAAGCTCAAGGTGTATTAGTACTTTCGAGAGGCACTGTATGTTCACTCTATGTAATCGCACAACCAGGCACACAATGTATGAAGAAGTCAATGTACTAGAAACTTCTTGCATTCTGTTAAAACCTACTGACAGCTCCAAGGTCTGTTTTACGGAGATACAGCAGCAGAAATGCTAATAACTCTCTACCAGAACAACATTCATTGTTCTGGTAGAGAGAGTAGAAATCTCCCCCAAAAAACAGGGATCAAACACAGCAGTCTGAGGAATGACTCAGTGGGCAAAGTCTTCCCCTTGACTCCTCGCATTTATCGATACAATTTGCCCCGGGCATACTAGAAAATTACAAATGGATGGTTATTTCAGAGGTTTGTTGGTTTGATCCCAGCTCCTACAAGTGCATACTGTGGTTGTGTCCTTGGGCAAAACACTTGACCATCCAGCCATTGCGTGACTGGTGATGGTTAGAGGAACTATTGTGGATATCTTATACTTTTTTTCTTTTTTTTACTGAGATTTAACAGTGTTTCTGAAATCTGGCCCCTTGTTAAAAATAAGTATGGGTAAAAAGAAATATCACGGTGAAGCTTTTTGTGAATTTGAAGTAAGATCAGGCTCACTTGCAGGCCCTTAAGAAGACAGACCCGAGGAAAACCATTGTAGCAGAAGAGGTGAATCACATTTGCTGCACTGAGCCTCAAAGGTAAGAAAAATACTACGGCGACACCCACATCTTCTCTGGTTTAATCTACTTTCCTATTGAGTGTAATGTGCATAAGGAAGGGGCCATTGTAATCCCTAGAAGAAGCACTCTTGTATTCACTGTCAAAAGGCCTATAAAACCCAGTCCTATTTCAGGACAATAGATAGATCATGCTGAGCTGAATCATGAGATTAAAAGCAACCTCAAAAAATGTTATTATTTTTTTATTTTTGTGCCTACAGCATGATAAACATTATGGCTAGTCTCCTCATGAGAACTTACTGTTTTATATATTTGGGCAAATACTGCAGGCAATTGCCTACAGCAAACACACAAATAATTCTTGCATACGGCTCTAATAAGTTTGAAATTCATGTGTCTACATTTTCATCCGTCTCTATCTTTCGTCTGGCTCTGCTATACCAAAGGGGAGAGATTACCAACTTGATTTATCAATGATGCCATTATATTAAAGTGCTAGGACATTGATATTCTAATCCTATAAGGAAAACAATTGGCTCTTAATGATATTTGTGGTGTGTGGATATTAGTATCAGTAAAAAGAGCCAATATACAACTACTAGCATCACCGCGTCTGAAACTTTTTATTAGAACAAACTGTTATGATCCTGCCTGCTCCCATCAAAGGTCAAAATAATAAATCCTTCCACTGACTTCAAACTGCTAGCCTAATTTCTGCCACAGAGCTTTATCTCCACTGTGAGTTTTTTTTATTGGCATGTGGCTGCACCTCAGATCAATGGTTTGTCACATCTCATTAATTATCCCAGGCCGAGCGGATGTTTACACAGTGGATCGCCAAAGTGCAAAACTCTCCTCGGGAGCATGCAACAAGAAACGGGTCAAGGTTAGTACCATATTACCTGTGTGTTAGATTAATAACCCACAGCTTTTTCATCTTTGTTAAACAGAAACGCACTTCGCTGTCGTGACCTTGGAGAACAGGCTGGTCAGCGGCGCCATGTCCAAGGTCCAAATTTGAGAAAGCGGCATGGTGAAGTGAAAAAAAAAGTTCAGTCTTGTAAACTTTTTCTAGACCCTCGTGAAGAGTGGAAGACTTGTATTACTGCAACAGCGCACTCTCGCTTTCTCACAAGGATCTATTGATTGCTTTGCCTTAAAAAGACGAGCGGGGATTTGCGTCTGTTCTCACCCGGCGCGGCGCTGTCGGTACAGTGTGATCCGACAAGAGCAAATATTGTAAGTCATCAGACATTGTGAAGTGGATCAATTGTTCTTAAAAAGATGCGACGCCGGGCTGACATGAACAATTTTCCTCCTTGCAATTTCACAACTCTTCAATGCAACTTCCATTTGCCTTTGCTGATAACAAATCATCAGAGATCCGAGCATTCCACAAAGACTTTCGTTTTTCTTTTTATGTTCATCTTGGCACTGTGCACCTACTTTCCGTCGTTCAGAAGTCCTGCTGATAATGTTAAAAGAATGAATAATCAAAATATTATCCTGTCATCTTTCTTTGAATTGTTCATCAAAAATTGTATCACCGTTTGCTGCATGTTTTTACTGATGACAACGGATCGTTATGAAACACATTTTACAATTTCCTCAAAAGCCCACTGTGCTTTTCTGATTAAAAGAACTGTCTACCAGAATTAGAGCGTGACTAATCTTTGTAGTTTTCACTTTTTTTTTATGTGACCTTCATGTTGCTCAGCACTGTCCCTTCTTAAGTTACCGTCTCTTGTCAGTTTTATCAGTACACTACAAAAAGTAAATATTAAGCATTGGCTTAAAGGAACAGGCCACCGTTCTCCATACTGGGATATGTTCTTACCTGAGCTTAGACGAGTTGATGCGTACCTGTCTGGTCTTTGTGTGTGTGCTCAGTCACGCAAAAAGACCAAAGATGTTGTTAGCATTTAGCCTCTACCAGCATATTCCTATGGACCCAAACAGGGGTGAAGTTAGAAGCGACCAAACTCTTCTACGTTTTCCCTATTTAAATACAGTTATGTGAGTAGTTACAGTATAGTCACACAAAATTATACATGTCGATTTTCTAAGCCGATAAAAAGGGGTATTATATTGTTAGGTTCAAAGCTTGATCGCTTCTAACTTCACCCCCGTTTGGGTCCATAGGAATATGCTGGGAGAGGCTAAATGCTAACAACATCGTTGGTCTTTTTGCGTGACTGAGACCAATGACCAGACAGACCTGCATCAACTCGTCTAAGCTCAGGTAAGAACTATCTCAGTACAGAAAAACTGTGGCCTGTTCCTTTAAATGACTTGAATTGAAGAAATGTGTCATGTTTTGAGTGTCTTGTCATTCAGACTTTTTTCCTGATCTGACCAAGTTTGCTTGGCTAGTTTGATGACATTTCAGACTAATCTCAGAGTAATCTTGCTTGAAATAATAAAGTAAAACTACCAATGAGATAAGACCAATTTAACCCATTAACAAAAAAAGTACCTGAAATAAAGATAAAATGTATTGAAACAAGTCAGAAACATCTCAGAATAAGTGAAATAACCTTGGTCAAATGCCCAAATACATTGTAATGTCAAAACAACTCAAATTTGGATTATTATGCTCAAATTGAAACAACTAATCTAGTTAATGAATGTTTGCAGTGTAACTAAAACTTAACAAAGCAAGTGCTCTTCATAAGCTCCACAAATCTACTTCAAAACAAAGGACTGGAGATATTGAAATATTGTCAAATGTTATTTTAAATGTGTTTTATATCCTGTTGATCTGTGTATCTACAGAGCTGAATAAAACCAAGAATCAGACCCGTACAAACATTTTCTGAAAAGCACGTGAGTTTAATAGTTACCTTTTCTGTAACATTTTCTGCATGTAACTGCATCTTAAAATGGACACTATGTTGTCTGATTTTAGGTATACATGCACCTTCATATTCAGCAGGGTGTTTTTAAAGACAATGACAACAGAAGGGCAGAGAATTGTGCTTCACTAAATTGAGCCCTCAGTTAGAAGTCTCAAGTTCAATGTAACCTTGCAAAGGTTTATAATTATGTAAGAGCCTATAGCAAATATCTATTTCCTATTCAAAGTGAAAGTAATTCATCTTTCAATATTCTGACTTTTTCTGCTTACAACCGTAAAGCCGCAGCCCCCACAGTATTTACCCACTGAGCACAATGATTTCTATGTACAAGCGTAGCTCTAAGGTATTTGAAGGCTCTTACTTTATGGTTCATACAGTATGTGTGCTTATTCAAGGGCAGCGGGTGCACTGTAAATTGGTGCACAAACTGTGATGTATCCCAGGTCAATACGACACATAAGACAAAAACCTTCCCTTGGTTTTGATTCACACTCATGTATGTGAAGGCACGCTTCAAAGGTCCTATGAAGTCTACCATAAATCCTTCTGTAAATGTACTTTATAATTGAATTTAGAGCATCGAAAATCCAGGCTAACTGCACATTTGCTAATGAATAATCATGACCCAGTCCCCTAATACCCAATTTCTGTGCTTTGAGTAAAAAACGCTGCCTATAACACAGAGGGATCATCAAAGCGGTCCCTCCTGGCGGCTTGTGTTTGCAGCCTCCCGGGCACCAGCTGGTCCCTGGGGTCCTGCCGGTTTGACAGCACAGTGATTCCTGCAGGCTTCTTCTCAAGGCAGAGGCGTTTAACCAGACTTCCTGTGTCAGCCATTGTACCGCATTGCTTTCTCTGCAAGCCACACAAATCACAAAGTGTCACTCATAAAACACAGCTCTGTAAAAAAGAAAACCGGGGAATACTGCTAAATGATCTGTTCCTCGGGCTTTGTTACAGAAGTCAATGAACTACACACTGCCCACTTATTTCTCCTCATTTACAAATAAACTATGCATTAGCCTAGGCGTTTTCATTTCGAGAGAAATCAAAATATGTCACCGTGTATACTGAGCATTTAAATGTAGATGTAGGAAGTTATTAGACAACTTGGTTGAAATCCATTTGATATTGGTAAAGCCTAGGTGACAACAAGATTTGATCACATTAATGTACTCTGTCTAGTGTCTACATTGCCTTCAAGAGATAACTAAAGCCATCTGCTGCTTATGAAAGTTTCACACTTCACTGTGATTGGTTGGATCACTGTTACTCATTCAAAGCATGACTATTAACAACACAACTGGTAAGTTTAGGTTCAGAAGTCTTCAATTGCTCTGAAGTCATATGCTACAGGGCGCTTTGATCTACAGTCTGATGTTGGCAAAGCAAGACTAAGTGCTTTCTTTCTGAATTCCCAAACTCCAGTCATTAGAATATGCAGCGCCTGAAGAAGAAACACTTCACTCGTCTAAACGTTCATGTTTGATCCAGACATTTTCCTCTCCCTTAATCCAAGTATGGTTTTTACATTGACCAACTGCAATGTGTAGTGCACAACTTTCTCTGGTTCCTTCTTATTGCAAAGGCGGATACGGAGGTGATAACTTTGGCTTGGAAGACAGCAGTGAAATGACCACTATGACACCTCCACCTGCTGCCAAAATAATGATAAAGAACATATTGTTTAAAAAGTATGAGTCATTCCTAGCAAACGTAGGTACAAGTTGAGTGTGTTTTTCAGAGCAACTGAACAGAAATTAGACATTAGACTGTTGCGATGGGGTCATAAGCTGACCGTCAACACACTTCCGATTATTGGGGGGTAAATGCTGACTCAGCACAAATCACAGCTGCCCCCATCTGATATGGGCCTGTGCCAAGTCCTAGGACTCGAGTCTGATCCAGTCGCATTGATCAACACTTGTGCTGAACACGCTGAAAGTCTTTGATGAGGATTAACTCATTTGAGGCCTATGTTCTTATGAGACGAAGGAACAGATTGTGTAAAATCTGCTGTTATTCATCACAAATATAGTTGACACAGCGGGGGTCCGAACAGAGAGACTTTGGTTTTAAGCGTCAGCATAATCCAATGACAGACACGCTCCATGGGGTCTGTTTTTTGCTCCAAATAAATGTTGTAAAATCCTTTTCGAGGAAAGGAAAGTAAAGGGTCACTGGTACTTTAATGGGTTGCAAATTTGTTAGATAAACAGCGCAACTTCAGAGGTCAGGGCATGCTTTCTACGAACTAAGGAGCCTCATATGTAACTGTATTTGTTTTAGTGTGGCAAACTACAGTGTTTTTGGTCATCGCGGGCCAACATGAAGCTCACCATGTGTAACCAAAACCCCATGACCTATACATTAAAGAAGAGTTAGCCTATGACCACATAGCTGGCTCATACTCCCACATGAGCTCCTTGGCCGGCCCGGTACTGGCTACTCCACTGAGAACCCCAGCAAACCCCACACGCAATTTTTTTTCCCCAAGATGGGAGAGGCAACATTTGCATATCGACTCCCTAATTGGTCAGATTCGTACTAAAGTTAGGGCTAAGGTAAGGTTAGTGTTAGGGTTAGGTATACGGTTAGTTTAAGATAAGTTGCTCTGTGTCACGTAGAACTGGAACTTTATGCAATTTTTTATTTAAGTGTTGGTCCCTGAAGAATCAGGGAGCAACTGGCCTTTCCCATCTTGGGGAAAAGGGGTTGCTTTCCGGACCGCCATCTACCAAGCACAGAGCCATGGGCGCCATGGAATGGTGCGCTTTAAAGCCCTCAACCATTGTCAATAGAGAAGCTGTATTAGCGGCCATAAGATAGATTGATGGCAAATATTTGCAATATCGACCTGACAGGAGACATGGCACACCCTGGGCACTGACAGCCCAGCCAACTGGAAGACAGAAGTATATGGAGAAAGACAGAGGGTGAATGAATGAAAGAGCTAGGCTTTTATACGATTTTTACGAGGGGTTGGTGCCACCTGCTGATCTTACACGGGCATCTTGTCCACACTGCCACATAATTATTCTGCAATAATTAACATAATTTATTAGAACTTTCCAACACAGAGAAATGCTCAAAAAGACCTTGCCATTTAACTGTACACACTCTTTCGTTTTTATTATTACTTTTATTGACTCATACTTTGCTTTGGGCAGTGTTGGCTGTATGAATGTGCTGTTTGAATAAACCTAGATCCTATATCCCTATTTCACTCTAGTTTATTGGTTTATTTTGTTGGGACAGTGCAAGTTAATGAACAAGCCACACCGGATTGTAGCCTTGGGCTAATTTCCATCCGTCGTCCCCCATGCGCACTCTCAAACACACTCTCATTCATCCTGGCCTAATGTACATGTTTTTAGTGGTAGGGGAAACCGGAGTACCCAGAGGAAACCTACGCAGACACGGGGAGAACATGCAAACTCCACCTTCTAGCTGTGAAGCACGAGCACTAACCGCTGTACTACAGTGCCGTCTACTACAGTAAGTGACTCAGAGTTCACATGGATGTTGCCATGGAGCTTTCACTCAAAAGCAACACAGTGAGGTGTGAACGCCCACTGTGGCACGAAGAAATCATCTCTGAAGTTGAGTCATAACCAGATAATTCAAAACGCACTTCCCAGACAACCTGTGACAAATTTTTCCTAAATTTACAAGCCAAGTGAAAGCCGCTAATTAGTTACACTGACAGAAGATAAACTTTCACAAAAAATGAAATAATCCCCTTTTCCTTGCCAATGCCTTTGTGTCATTTCTACACAAGAATCTCTCGCACTTATGCAGCACAGTAATAACATGATGGGATCTAAAGCATAGATAAAATACTAATCAGGGATAGCAAGGGATTATTTGTGACAGTTTTGCCTGTTTTTGAGTAGAGCCCCGCTAATTAGGTCTTGAGTTAGGATTAGTTTTATTACCATGCTATAAATTGTGTCATGCTTTTGCTGTATTTATTCATTACCATGTAATAACCCTTTTAAGTACCTTTCTACTCCCATCATAGTGCCATGCTGTTACTGTGCTGTAAGAGTGCTACCCTTTACAATTGCGTCAGTTTTTTTTTTTAAATGTCTAAACTAAATTTACAGGGGTAGCATTGAGAGCAGGTGATGAGGTCCAGGATGTCATGGTCAAATGTCGGAACATCTGCATGAATGGACTCTTCGAGGCTCTCTGCAGATCATTATGACACACATTAGCCTAGTTACCCATTTACCCCCTTGCATGGCAAATTAAGCAATAAGAAAGTAACGGTCTGATTCGACGTTTGGATTCACAATCTTTCATGCGAGCCGCGCCACTTTGGTATTGCTTCTGTTGCATTTACAGTAAAACTGTAAAAGGGTAATTGGTTTTCAATCAATCAATCAATCAAACTTGATTTCTAAAGCACTTTTCATACCAAAAGGTATCACAAAGTGCTTTACAGATAACATTTAAAACAATACGCTCCGCATCATACACACACATATATATACAAATACATACACATAATATACAATATATAATTAGGACTAAATAAATAGATGTCAGTTAAAAGCTAAGCTAAAAAGGTGGGTCTTGAGCCTGCTCTTAAATACATGAACCTTCTCTTTGCTCCTCCTCAGGTCTAGGAGACCCCTGCTGGACGTCTCCTAGTTAAATACTACTATTTGCCCCAGTAGTATATGTATATGGCCCAATGCATCATGGGAAGGCGGAGGTTGATAGAGGGGTTTGAAGGCGGAGGTTGATAGAGGGGTTTGGTGGAGTTCAAGTATCTTTATGATTCATTCTTTGTGTGGAGGGAACAGCTCAAGGTAGTGTTCATTTGTTTTGTATCACTCATGTGAAAACTCATTGCTGAAGGATAAGTATCCCCTCAGTTGATAAGTGGAGCCATTCAAACTCAGAGTGTATAAATATCGGCCTTGGAAATTATTGAGGCACTTAAAATATAGTAAATAGCTGTAATATTTAGAAAATGCCTTTAGAAGCAGCAAGTAATCTGTTTTTATTTTTGTCACAACTGAGTGTCTAATTGTTCACTGTTCTATTAATTTAGTAAAGGATTAACTCCAAAAGCCCTGCCTTTCAGAACTATCCATATGGTGCGCTACGTACCATATTATTGGGCCATATTATTTTGTAGTTGTTGTTTTGTTTTGTTTTTTATTAATCTTAGAGTTCAGATAAGGTTTTGTTGAAGATAAAGATAAAAAGAGAACAAGATAGAAGTGATCCACTTTTTGTGTCTCTGAAACCTAAATACAGTAATGTCATCATTAGTACAAAATACTGTTATGTGTTTTGTTCAACCATCAGTAATGAGTAAATCAACACAATTTCAAAAACAGTATTTTGGAATGATCAAGTATTTTGAACATAATGATTTTAATGTGTCTGTTTTCCTCTACAAGTGCACACAAAGCCCAGTCTTCCACATGCAGATTCTGGGTGACCCTCAGAACACGCCACACGCTGCTTGGTTTTCTCTCTTTGATAAATTATTCATGAATCCTCTAAGGGGGCCGCAGTGTGGAATACTTTGGACCGCTAATTGTTCTACATGGGATTACGGCACTCCGTCTAACCGCCAGACTCTTGCCGTGCCAATCACAACGCCGGATAACAGTGTCACAAAAACAAGTGCGAGGCTGGAACGACTTGTGAGACATGGCACGCATTTTGAAATTGTGGTAAGATAAAAGGGATTCTGTCTCGCATCTATGTGTCAGAACTGGAAGCAAAGAAAGAAAATATATCAGATTACCTTTTCTTTATTCGGTTATTATGTGAAAGAGAACAAATGTAAACAGAAGGTCTATTTGTTGAATCTCAATGCTTTTTAAGGAAGAATTACTGTAGGTCCACAAACCAAACACGGCTCTGCACCTGTATGTTTTCTTTTCATTCATAGTAATTGCAAATATATCAACCACTTTTCTTGACAATGACCGTTTATCAGCAAATCCTTCCGCTGAATTCAAAGTCCTTGTTGTTATATATTCTTGCAAACGTGAGCTCTGGCACATGCACACAGATCCCTTGCACGCAGATGTGCAAATGTGTTTTCTCACTCGACTGCCTCAATCCATTCTTTATTATCCTCCGCAATTAGGGCACCACACTATGATCGATACTTCGAATAAGCTACTCACTATCTTTAGTTGGAAGCTCATCTCTTAACTTTTTGTAATTTAAAACGGGTTTGAGCTTGTTTACCGCGTGTGTCCAGTATACAGTATACTATACAGCCTATTACAAATATATATGTGGTCAGCCAATGCTCCGAATGTTGCCCCAGTGAAACTTAAAAATGGGTCAAATGCACAGGACATTACTCAGAGGTAATACATTTTTCAAATCTGTCTCTGCATTACTCCATTACTACTATTTTAGATGCTAAAACTCCTATTAAACACAATTGATAGTTTATTGGAAACACAGGAGGCCTCATATCAAGAGGCCAAGCACCTCACAGAATCATTCCATGGCTTAAAGTGGCGTATGGAGTGCGCGTAATTACTGCACTCCCCCTTTTGTGTTAGGGATCAGATTTATCGCAAGCTAGCTTTATAATTATTTACTCCATTAGCTATTAGTGGTCCACACCAAGTGCACTGGCTCGCAAAATGAGAATTCTTATCTGAATGTTCCAGAACTTTTACCCTAGCATTCCAGCAGTGGAAGGAGACGGCATCTGCAGACTCACCAGCAGGACGTGAGGAAGAATGATTTAAACCTGAATTTGATTTTGATGACATTTACATGAGGGACTGGTTATTGTAAGTTGGACAGAGGGTCTCGGAATATTCTGAGAAAAATGCAGGTGTGGTACCATGGGGGAAAGGGGAATGTCCCAAGAGTCTGAAACCTGAAACAGTGTCTAAAGTTAAAGCTTGATTTTCAGTTTGATCAGTATTTATCACTTATCAATTATCAACTATAAGGGTCCAAAGACTGTTTTTGGGTAAACCATGGTTAAAAAATAAAAATAAAAAAAAGACTCAGTACCATTTAAAAATGCATTGCCCGACCAAAACGTTGCCACAAAAAAGGTCACACGCTCTGATATTTTATTGGACCACCTTTAGCTGTGATTACAGCTCGCCTTTGCTGTGGCTGTGTATCAATAAGCAATTTCAAAAGGCCAAGTGTTGGTCTCATGCTCCCTCAACCAACTCTTTCACAATCCTGAGCTTGTCATCTTGGAATATGCCCGTGCCATCAGGGAAGAGGAAATCCATTCATGGTATAAGCTGGTCATTCAGGATGTTCAGTTCATCGGCTGAACTCATTCTATGGCCACAATGTGTTGCTGAACCTAGACCTGACCAACTGCAGCAACCCCTGATCATAAAAGTTAGTGAAATCCAGGTGGCGACTTTTTTTATTTGGTCGAGCAGTGTATTTAAGTCTCTACAACTAAAACCAGTCTACAGCAGGACAATACCAAGTCAAAAAGCTCACAAAATACACATGATATATAGTTGTGCCGATAAGTTTACACACCCCTGTGGAATTTGCATATATAATTTTGTTGGCTATTTCTCAAAGACTATGAGTGAAAACACAAAAAAACATGTTGTTCACTCATGGTCAGTGATGTTGTGATGCCATTTATTGTGAAAACAGAAAAAAATGTGTGAACTCATTTCAAATCACCATGAGAAAATAAAATACCAAAATGACCCTGTTCAAAGGTTTCCGCACCCCAGTTGCAAATACCGTGTATTGCCCCCTTTAGCATCAATGACAGCTTGGAGTATTTTGTGGTAGTTGTGGAGAAGGTTCTGTATATAATCTAATGGTAAAGTGGCCCATTCTTCTTGGCAAAAAGCCATCATATGATATAAAGTGCACCATACCTACTGTGAAATATGGAGGTGATTTGCTGATGCCACTGGCTCCAACAGAATAAAGTGAAGGTTCTGGAGTGGCCTTCTGAGTCTCCTGACCTCTAAACCTCAAATGCGCTGTTCATGCAAGACAGCCCAGGAATTTACAGGAACTGGAGGCTTTTTGTCAAGAAGAATGGGCCACTTTATCATTAGATTATGTACACAAAAAAAAACGTTTTGTGTTTTCACTCATATTCTTTGAGAAATGGCCACAAAAATCCACCAGGTTGTGAACACTTATTGACACAACTGTACTTGCTGATATTATTGCAACAGCAGGTGCATGTGAGTGTGCCAAGTTGTTGATAGTGAGTTTGAAAGTGGAGACATTTACCCCAAATAATAGCAATCCTCAGAATATAGTGTAACGGCCCCTTGCTTGGAACTGTCATGCAAAACGGTTTACTAATTATGTGTCTTATTTTGGGGTGACTGCTCTGGAAGCGGGCCGAGTTTGCATGTTCTCCCTATGTCTGCATAGGTTTCCTCTGGATACTCCGGTTTCCCCTACCACTAAAAACATGTACAATAGAGGAATACTCCAGCCAGGCGATACTGATCAACAGCCTGGCTCCACCTCTGGAGATGGGTCCCTGGGTGCTGGGTCGTCCGCTGCTCCTTATGGGTTGGCTGAACTGCATCGAAGGATGGATCAAATGCAGAGGACAAAATATGTACGGTGAC
This sequence comes from Proterorhinus semilunaris, assembly GCA_021464625.1. Lineage (NCBI taxonomy): Eukaryota > Metazoa > Chordata > Actinopteri > Gobiiformes > Gobiidae > Proterorhinus > Proterorhinus semilunaris. The sequence continues at coordinate 21,490,439 of CM038352.1, read as the reverse complement.
AATAAAGTATGCATCTTACCTCACCTCAATTTGAAGGTTGAGGTGCACTTTTGTTTATTGTGTAACGGAGGGAAGGCTAGGGGTCCCCTTCTAACCTGACCCGCTAGGTAAGTCTGACTGAATGACACCAAGGCAGAGGTAGATAAAATATATACTTTATTTATTCACAGGTATGAAAATAGAGCTTTTGCTTAAAACAGTTCAGTTACGAGCTAACAGGGCCTACAGGTGAGTTCAGAGCATAAACGTGAGCGTTCAGATCATAAAAGTGAGCGTTCAGATCATAAAAGTGAGCATAAGGAGCAACAGGGGCTTACTGTTGGATAAATAAAAACATGTCAGGGCACAGATCAACAATACATGACAGATGAGCCCCCATAAACAAGTTACCTTAGTTTTGTGAACACATCGCTCCAGACCTCGGCTCGTGACACATACGAGGGGAACACAAACTGCTACACCCAACACCACTAGCGCCGACCACCTGAACAGCCACCAGCCCCGAGAATGCAAACACTCGCACACCTTTATTGAATCCCCTAATCACAGAAGTGGAACGGCCAAGGGGCATTCATGAACACAGCGGTGGTAGGAATTTGCAACACTACCAACCACTCTGTTACATTCTTCCCCCCCTGAGTGAATCGGTGTCCCGCCGATTAAACCAACGCACTAACAATTCCAAAAGACAAAAAACCCAAACTTGGCTAAGCACCCCGAACCCCACTGGGCGCCACACCCTTTTCACTTAAATTTTGAGGGCAATGATTGCCAGTAGACGGCAGCATTTGATTCTGAGCAACAGATTCTGCATGTGGTGCTTCCAGTCCATAGCAAGGTGGATTAACTAGTGGCCTGCCAAGTGGACCTAGCATAACAGGAGTTAAAGGTTTCCTAACAAACTCCCCTACAACGCCGGTTCCAGGCAGGCCAGTAAAACTCCTAGCCCCAACACCTGAATGGCCACCCCTTTTCACTCGCTCCACACGAATGGGTCGGCCTCCCAAAATTTTCCCATCCATGGTCGCCAAGGCATCTTCGGCACATTGAACATTTTCATATCTGATAAATCCGAATCCACGAGATTTACCAGTGTGTTGGTCTTTGACTACATTGACCTTTTTCACAGTGCCAAATTGTCCAAAAGCTTCTCCCAGTGAGTCCTCCTTAGTTTCACAACTCAGCCCCCCAACAAACAGTTTGCCCCAGTCCCTCTTCCGTTTCTGGATGTGTCGCTGTGGGGTACACTGATCACCAACCGGGGAGCTTGTCTCCGCTTGCACCCAACTCAAACCAACTGAGTGTGTAGACCTTGGATGGACCTTTACGCTACAATGACGGGCAATGTGACCTTGCTGACGACACCTGTGACACGTGATACTACGTGGTAGTTTCATAGAAGCCACAACCTGGGTTAGCTGCTCTAATTGCTCCTGCTGTTTCTGCACCAAAAATGATAGCGTAGCAAACTGGGAGAACCAGACACTGGTTGGAAACTCTGCTTGTGTGGGTAAGGTGCTACTCTGCACAGAAAACGTGGGTCTGACCTGACCTCTGTTTATTTCCGCACCCAGCCGTCCCAGTCCAAGTTCCTCCCTGCTAAAATCTATCAACGTACAAGCAGGGTTACCGCATAAACAATACGTTCCCTTCAGCGGATCAGCAGCACTGTCCAGTGTCCCAAAGTTCTGCCACAGTCTCCGGCCTGATCCAGCTTGTGCTGCCTCCAGCTCCAGCCGCAGCAGATCCCGTTCAGCTTCCAACCGCCGGACTTTCTCCCGGAGTTCTTCCTGTTCCTCAGCCATGGCTTGAGTTGGGTTCTTTCACCGCTCTCACAGCTCAGCAGAACCAGCCACGTCCCGCGACACGCCACCTGCTGCTCACTTATGCTCACTATTGTTTTTAAATGATGCTCTCCCAAAACAAAAACAGCTCCACTAAATCACTATGCCAATTACATTAATGCTTACATGCCTGGTCGCCAGATCTTGCCGAACAAACGCCAATTTGTAACGGAGGGAAGGCTAGGGGTCCCCTTCTAACCTGACCCGCTAGGTAAGTCTGACTGAATGACACCAAGGCAGAGGTAGATAAAATATATACTTTATTTATTCACAGGTATGAAAATAGAGCTTTTGCTTAAAACAGTTCAGTTACGAGCTAACAGGGCCTACAGGTGAGTTCAGAGCATAAACGTGAGCGTTCAGATCATAAAAGTGAGCGTTCAGATCATAAAAGTGAGCATAAGGAGCAACAGGGGCTTACTGTTGGATAAATAAAAACATGTCAGGGCACAGATCAACAATACATGACAGATGAGCCCCCATAAACAAGTTACCTTAGTTTTGTGAACACATCGCTCCAGACCTCGGCTCGTGACACATACGAGGGGAACACAAACTGCTACACCCAACACCACTAGCGCCGACCACCTGAACAGCCACCAGCCCCGAGAATGCAAACACTCGCACACCTTTATTGAATCCCCTAATCACAGAAGTGGAACGGCCAAGGGGCATTCATGAACACAGCGGTGGTAGGAATTTGCAACACTACCAACCACTCTGTTACAATTGTATCCCCAATAATTGTAATGCTTTTATTTCATGGCTTGTTGATTGCAGTACATTGGCAGCGTTAATAATGTTCTTGAAGAATCACGGGATTAAAAGACCCGGTGTGGCGATTAGGTCACACAATCCCTGACTTATGGCCTTTGCACTGTGACCTCTCTGCTCCACTGAGGAGCTAACCACAGGGAACACAGTGTCACAGTGCAGCCCTGAGATGTTTCTTTATCGTTGTACTGCAGAGGGAATGAATGGGAATGAAAGAACACTATAGTAAAGGATACTGCTGAAATAAGACACTATATGAAGAAATCTAAACCTTTTGTAGTGCGTTGAAGTGCCCACGGACCTCCACTACTGAGCCCCATTGAGCTGTGTGTCATAACTTCCACTCCGTCTGTGCTTCCTATGAGGGTACGACCCGAGGAACCTTCAAGTGCCTCAAATCCCCAGTTCTCAAGTGCAAAAAGAAGCATAGTGCAATCTGCTGTAATTCTTGAATCATGTTGCATTCACAGACACTCCGGTGCACTTTTTACTGGAGAATAAGTGGGATTTTTAGAGCTGGCCTCAAAGACTCAGACGTTTGATGGGGGTATAATGAGAGCGTTTGTGGTTACGGGAATTTGCATTTTTCATCAGTAACATCTTTAACTTTTAAACACCAGAGAGCTGTGTGGTTTTGAAACACTGAAGTTGAAAGGATTGCTTCGGGTATGGTAAATATAACATGTACTCGTGTAAGTTTGGTGTGTATTACAAAATTCACAATATATTGTGTTGTTTTTTAAAATTTTACTTTTAGTCTTAGCGGAAAATGTTCCACATGAGAGCATTGTCATTTCCAGGCTCTCCATGTCTAATGCAGGGGCTCCCAAATTTTTGGCTGGGATCCTAAAAATGGACACATAAACAACTCGGGACCCCCATTGTGTAAAATTATTGCTTCTTATGCAGCTTTAGGGCAAGACAAGTTTTTTTTCTAAATCAAGTTAATATATATTTAAACTGTTTACTTTAGATATTTGAAAGGATTTCACAAATCATATGCTGTGTTACACTCAAAACATACTAAAAACAATTGCATTGTTGACAATGGACACACAGTGCAAACAAATAAAATAGAGAGAGAGGGACATTCTCACAGCACCTTTTTACCTGCTTTAGGCACTCAAAGCGCTTTACATCAAGGAACAAGTCACCCATTCACACTCATATACACACACCAGTGTACGCAGAAACTGGAGGCAAGGTGGATGAAGTGTCTTGCCCAAGGACACAACGACAGCGTGCACCTGCAGGATTCGAACCACCAATCCTCCGATCACAAGACGACCCACTCTACAGTAGCATATACCACACTTTTCTAGAGCAAAGAAAGGAGCATAGTTAATTATGAACCCCTTGAATTGTGAGGTTATAATTACATTCCTATAGTAAGAAAACTTCGTAAAAGCCATTTTAAGTCACAACATATAGTGGCTATAATTTATGGGGCGCCAAATGTAACATGCCTTATTTCGTGGACAGAATGACTTTTGTGTCACGAAATACATATATTCATTACGAAATCACGTTACATCGTAACGCCGTTTGTCCACGGAATGCACACATTGGTTTGCATTGTGTCCACGAAACACTGAAGAGAGCACGTCGTTTCGTGGACCAAATTGACTGGTGGGCTTTTGCTTTCGTGGACATAAGGCTGAACACTATTCACTGTCGTACACGAAATAAACTTTCGTCATAAAAGTATTGTGATGTGATACAGAAGGCATTCCGTCCACGGAATAGTAACTTCATAACTTACGAAATGCATTCCATGACACGTGCTTTCATTCCGTGCACGAAATGCATAATGGTATACATTTCGTGAGTCAGCAGTTTACGAAATGAATTATGTGACACGATAATGTCATTCCGTGGACGAAATGCATAATAGAATCACGAAATCAGTTTTGTGACCTACAACAATACATTTCGTGAGTCAGCAGTTTACATAATACACTTTTGACTCACGAAACAGTGAGTAAACAGTTATGTTATGTTTACGAAATGTTTACGAAATGTCACATAATTCATTTCGTAAACTGCTGACTCACGAAATGTATTGTTGTAGGTCACAAAACTGATTTCGTGATTCTATAATGCATTTCGTCCACGTAATGACATTATCGTGTCACATAATTCATTTCGTAAACTGCTGACTCACGAAATGTATACCATTATGCATTTCGTGCAAGGAATGAAAGCACGTGTCACTGAATGCATTTCGTAAGTTATGAAGTTACTATTGCGTGGACGGAATGCCTTCTGTATCACATCACAATACTTTTATGACGAAAGTTTATTTCGTGTACGACAGTGAATAGTGTTCAGCCTTATGTCCACGAAAGGAAAAGGCCACCAGTCAATTTGGTCCACGAAACGACGTGCTCTCTTCAGTGTTTCGTGGACACAATGCAAACCAATGTGTGTATTCCGTGGACAAACGGCGTTACGATGTAACGTGATTTCGTAATGAATATATGTATTTCGTGACACAAAAGTCATTCTGTCCACGAAATAAGGCATGTTACATGTGGCGCCCCATAATAATTCCATTGAAACATTTCATGGTGTTGTTTTGCCTTTACTCAAGAGCTTCTACATTCCCCCAGCCTTCATTGCTCACTGCACAAGTGCACTATCCACATGAGAAGAGGCACAAAGCGCGCAGGTTGTGCAGGGACAGTGTTGACCTTACCACACGCCGGCCCGAGGGAACACAAACAATCGAGCTGAATGAAGGCTTGCTCAGATAAGCACTAAACAGTAACACACTATTCCCTTTTTCATCAACTCAACCCCCCGAGCCTCATCGCAATTAGTACATTTTACACAATTAAAAACACAACATTTAATGTCATCTCTCATATGGCAGCGAACAGTACACCATCTAATTCTTTAGTCAAGGAGCACAAAATTATAAATCACTGAAAAAAGGGGGAGTTGTGCTCTTGCATGGCTGCAGATGGGGAATTGGCATTTTTATCCACACTTACCACAGAATTAACACATTTTATTTGTTTTTATAAGATTTACTGTCATTTACTTATAGTGTGGGGAAGTCTGACACCATCATGGTGGTGCTACTCAAGCCAGTGCTGTGAGTTTATATAAGGTCGACCTTTTTCAAAGAAAAAATAACCTTGAAACCGCAACCTTTTAGTGCTTTATTTTTTGGGAGAATAACTCTTCTGATTGACCACTCCTACCCTTGCCTGGCCTGCCAAACGACATGCCGTTTCATAGATATTTCAAAGTCTGGGACCAAACACGATCTCAACAATTTCCCGGTGGGCGTGATTGACAGACGGCATCAACCAATTAGAGCAACGCTAGATACGTGGCAGTAACAAGCGGCAAAAACCTTTCCAAAAACGTCCTTTTTACGAGGAACGCCTCGAACTCTGTTTCTTGCTCCGGTTTTAGGGATTTCATATTTTCCAAATGATTTAAAACAGACTAAAGTGCAGAAGAAAACAGTGTATCGGCCGCCATCTTTAATGTTTTGGAAGAGTTCGCGTGTTGACAGGTGACGGCTTCCGTCTCTTGGTGCGTGATTGGACCGATGTGGGTAAAATCGTGAAATGATTGGCTGCGAGCAGCCGCCCAGACGGTTCTTCTTTTGAACAGAAAGGAGGAGTGTCTGGCAGGCCAGGCAACTCCTACCCTACATTATTGAGTAGAAGCTCATTTTACCGTAGAGCTGGGGGGTCCAAACTGTTTTCCTTGTACTTTGAAGTGTATACAGCATGCAGGCCGCAGATCGGGTCACTCACTACAGTCAAACTTTCAACTGGGCGCATATTAGAGCGGTTTAAATCATATTCAGGCCTGGAATCTTAATGCCAGCTTTCGATAAAATGTTACTGTTTTGAGATTAAATTGTGTGGAATTATTAAAGTTGCCGTGTTGCAACATGTTGTATCATTTTGGTACACGCAAAATAACTGTCAAGGTTTTTGGGGCAATGGAAGAATGATTAGTCTGGATGAACCAATAACCACGAATTGATTTGATCTCTTTTTTAATCAATAACGCTTTATCAATACATTAGGTATTAATAAGGTATTAATAAACATTACTAATTAATAGGTCATGCTTCACAACTCAAAGGTCCCGGGTTCAATTCCCATCTAGACGGGGCCTTTCTGTGTGGAGTTTGCATGTTCTCCCCCTGTCTGCGTTGGTTTCCTCCGGGTACTTTGGTTTCTCCTATCACTAAAAACATGTACAATAGGCCAGGATAAATGAAAGTGTGCTTGAGAGTGCACATGGGGGACGATGGATGGAGATGAACTCAAGGCTACAATCCTGTGTGGTGTGTTTACGAGACCCATGTATGTTCATTAACATGCACTGTCTCGACCAAATAAACCAATAAACAAAATAAAATCTATTGGCCTGGCTATCGCCTGACAAAATATCACAAGTTATATTTGTGATATAACTTGTGGTTTATAAACTTTGGACGCAAGACTTTTTACACATTTCAAGGTAAACATATCACTTCTTATAATTACTTACTGTATCGCAATAGATATCAGATCGGCCCCTGAGGTTAGTGATGTGTATCGGATCGTGACAAACCGTCGTCCAACCCACCGATTACTAATGCGAGCTCCCCTTAATATAAAGCGATGCCACTTAATCTTCTACTTGCAAGAGTTTTAATGACTATCAATAAATATCCTGGTTTTATATAGTATTTAGAATTTGACATTTGAGTCGCCATGTTGTGGAAAGCAGATGGTATCTTGCTTTTGACTTTTCGAATAAAGTTACCAGTAAGTTAATTGTTTGTGTTTTTAAAGCAGTATTTGCAATGGAAGACTATTAAAGGTGTGGGCTTCAGACACACCTTTACATCCTGACTTCAATCCGTCTCACAGTTCTCCACTGCTGCTCCTGCTTCATGTCATCGAACACAGGGGGCCTCCTTCATTCACTATTCATGATAAACTGTGCTTCAAAGTAGCATTTCCCCCCTGCTCTGAACAGATTTGTGCAGAGTTTGTGTGTGATTTTGAACACGATGTGGCTCTTTGAAAAGCACCTGTTGTCGTCTGAACACAATGCACTTTGATGTTAATGCATTGTCCCCCGCGCTCTCTCTGTTGTGAGTCAATTATCCCAAGATTGTGCTTCTTTTAAAGCAATTAAAGCAAACAAGCTGCCAATGGAAACACATGCTGCGGTGCGAGTTTTGAAGGCCTGCACAGCATTAATGAAACCTTTTTCACTGTCGACCTAGCCGTGGACCAGCCCTTTGAGACAGACGATCTGGTTTTTTGTGACGTCTACATTTGAACTGCAGCGATTAATCTCCTCGGTTGTACACACCACAAGCCTTTTTAATAAGGATCTAAAGCACTAATGGCAAACCAATGGCAGCAATGGCAAACCCTCTTGAAGCGTACAAGAGCTTGAGAGTCATGACAAACTGAATGTGCTTTACATGTGGTAGCAGACATGAAGTGAACTGAGAAAAGGTGTGTCTCCAATTTGTCCTGTTGTTGAATTCAAATATTCCTTTTGGCCCCTGCCAAGTCAACAAGGTGTTCCCTGTTTTCAAAGTTTGATAAGGCAGAAATAAACATAATTAATTCCTTTAATGTAGTAATTAGCTCCCAGGCCAGTACATAATGAGTGTGTAGATAATATCTGTGCATTTGGTAATGTCTTATACATACAGATCAGAACTCCCCGGGGCCGGCACTCGATCAAACATCTGGCATTCAATATTTTCATTTCACATCTCCCCAAAGCCCCATCCATATAATACCTGCATCTCACAAAAGCAATCTCATTATTTATACTGTACCTGAGAAAGAATATTGATGAGCTTTGTATTGAGTCTGGAGGTCTGTCTTGGAGACTGTAGAGGACAGTAAAAGTGAAGGAGTATATGCACATTAGCCGTGCCCATTAGAACAGATGATGTTAAATAGGCCTAAACCATTTACAATGTGTGTGTTATGTTTTCATTGTATTTCTCAGTAAGAAATTATGAATGAGGAGGATGAGAGGAGATGAGACAAAGAGTAGAACTGCAAATAAATTGGTCTTATTGAATAGTTAACATCAAATTCCATGCTTGTTGGTCCCGGATGTCTAATCCTGGACATGTGGCATTCCTTGCCGCCTTCAAGTGTGAATGTGTGCGTGGGGTAAATGTGGAAGTAGAAGTCTGCACTTTGCGGTACACAACGAGGAACATGAGCGGCTATCTTTCGTGAGTTAGTCTTAACCACAGAGCCTTGTCTGCCCGTGCAGCAACTTTTTAGCGTCAGAGGCAGGGTCACAAGTTCATATTCTCTCTAGTCACTGTAAAATGTAAATACCGGAGTGTCGCTGAATAAAACATGAGCGCTATGGAGCTCGCTATTGCCTTCCTTCTGTGTGAGCGCTATGCAGAATGCACAGTGGGACCCGGCCATAAACAAGCCGCTGCATGTTATCTCCCACGTGCAATGGAAGGCTTTGATTTCAGTTGTCTCTCATTAGACGCTCAGCTCTCCTCAAAACGACTCGGGCTATAAAATATTTACATGTTCCATAGTCGTCGCCTCTTATTATGCAGTATGTTGGTGAGTGTTTACATCTAGACACATCGCATGTGCAATTTGTTTTGTCAGAGGAGCTAAACCCTGCTCTCTGGAATGAACTGAAACGTGTAATGGCAGCCGCACATTCTTTCCAAATTCAACCAAACAGCTTCAGACAACTTTTCAGATGGAGGACACACAACATTACAAGTCATTTTTTAAATTCAGATTCTCAGTACATGCCACTGTATAACATGCGTCTGATCTTAGGCGACATATATGTATGCGATTATTTTATATTGAATAGGGGTGATGGGTGGCACAGATGCAGATTCATTCATCAGAATTCCAACAGCTACTTGCGCTAAGCATCCCGGTCTCAGAGCAGCCGATATCAATGTTTTATTAGCTTTGGACGCTCTGTTCTGCCTCTGAATGGACATTATTATTCTATATGAGAAATGGCTGACAGAAGAAGATGTTAGTATTCAGATTGTTAGGTTCTCATATTTTTTCACAGACCCAGCTTTTGCGTTTTATTCTCCAAAGTCATTTTTATCACAGTGCAAAAAGGCTGCCGTCGACAGCGGAGAAAAGAGCCTGCGGTTCTAAAAGAGGCCGTTACAAAGTTAATGTGGATATCCAAGCCTTTGGAGGCCCAATATAGTTGAATTGTTTTGATGGGGTAACTTATTATTTATATATATATATATATATATATATATATATATATATATATATAGTATTCATGGATAAAATAAATACAATAAAAAACAACAATTTTATGAAAAGGTTTGAGAAAATGGACCTCACAAATTGTAGATAAACAAAATTTGTATCCAAACATTTATTTTGTGATAGATATTTTCATAATTGAAAAATACGTCATAAATGCACAAACAAGCATGTGCCTTTACTGTGAGCGGCTCCCCTTCCCTAAGACATGTGATTTTGCCGGGAGTGGGTACGTCTCCATGGAGAGGCAGCAGAATTTGAGATTTAAACCGGTTAGAAAAAAATCATATAATTGCACAATTTTACCAAATAACAAATGGAAACATTGTTTTCTCATTGCTTATACCATAAGGTTTCCAAATATATATTTTCATACTCTCCACGAAAATCCCCCAACAGTGGAAATCTAAACACACCGGTCTTTTTGCTTTGACACTCAGAATGCAGATAAGAATGCTTTAGTATATCTAAGGCTACATATAATTTTCATTCCAAACAGAGAGATCCGTTCTGCGTGTCAAATCAAATAATTACAATGTAGACTTGACCCTCATTTGGCTTCTCATGCCATGCTGTTGCTATGCTGTGACATCTTTCCCTCTATACTCTAGTAAAGTGCAGTAGAAGTGGGCAGAAGTCTTCAGGGCTATTCTGAAACTTTACACTCAAAAAAATCAAAGTGATAACACACAGTCTGACCTCTGGCCTGTGAACTCTGACCACGACCCTGAGGTTAATGCTTCAGTAACACTCTCCCACTCTTCCTGTCACATCACTGACCCACTGTTCTGTGGTCTTCAAACTGCTGCCGTGAATCATAACAATTCAATAATTCAGCAGACACCAAACTGCCTTTAATGTGCTGGAAAAGTAATGGACCACAGGAGGTCAATGTCAGCTTTGTAGCATACACTCCTACGCCTTTAGAACCTTAATATTGGCTTGGGCTATGCTCAAACATGGGCAGGCACTCTTAGTTTTTTTTTTTTATTGATTTAAATTGACCTCAGCACAAAAGGTCCAATATCCCCATGTCCCGCACCGGTACATTAGAGTTACCAGCCTGAAGGGAACCAATGAACTCTCAGTGCTTTTAATGGGCTTCTTCTGACCAGCCACACACCACTTTCCCCCTCGGCATTTGACCCGTTTTCTTTCTCCACTCAACGTGAAGAAGATGCTATCACCAGCGAATAAATGCTAAAATTATCTTCTATTGTGCGGATTATAATGGAGGTTAACCACGTCTGACCTTTCGACAAGAGCAATCATATGGGCGGGAACAACTCGATTATAATGTGCAAAAAGTGTGGTAAAGTTGAGACAAATATGGTTAAAAGTATTACCATGTTTTATTCTATCAGGGTCACATTGGTGTTAATGTTAAAGTATTTGTGAATAATTTAAATGACGCGAGGCACTTCAGAGCATGTCGGAGCTGGGACGGTCGCATGCACAAAGCTGTTTAAATTTGAATGCTCGGCAACCTCCACGACCCGGAAAACTCCCCATTGTGACTTTGAATATTAAAAGACTACATTTTAAGGCAGCTCAGCTCATCCACTACTTTATGTCCTGTTAATTATCATTTTACTGCTGCACTGCTAAGCAAAGATTAAAAGTGTCCAGGAAGGGACAACATTGATCAGTTTATTTATAGAAGTTTATTTTAATGTGAAAGCCCAAGGAAAGGGGTCAGCAGAAAGTGCATTTTTATTTTAATGCTATTCCTGTCTGAAGTTGAATATTTTGTTGTAACCGTCATGCACACAGAAAGTGTCTTTTATATGACAATTGGCATAGACCCAGGAGAGGCACATGCACTGCACATAATGGTGTGTTTTTGTGAGTTGATGCAGCGTACACTGAGCCGCTCTGACAGTCTCTCAGTAAAGCAGCACTTAAACGTCACAGATGGATGGACCATGTATCAGGACATGCTTCCAGCAGTAACTGCACTTTTATTCCCTCCTTTTACAAAAGAGAAAACTTCCACTTCATAGTTGTCATTGTACTTTTATTTTATGTCCTCATTATTTTTGTTTTATGTTTTAATATCATTTGTGTTGTATCATTTTATTTTGTTTATCTCAAACTATTGTCTGAAACTATTTTGTGCTCGTGGTCTTATAAGGTAAGAAATATTCAACCTTTCTCTCACGCCTAAAGTGTCCTCTGACAAACATTTCTAATGTTCTCTTGTTTATGATTGTTATATGTATATGTTATTGTGTTTATTCTTGGGGAGGGCGCTTATAAGGCTTTGGCTTCGTCCCACTCCTTTTGAGCAGACAAACTGCTCAAATAAATAAATAAAATAAAATAAAACTAATCAAATCCTTAGAGAAACACCCTCCTTCAGAGACCCCTCTCCACAGATTGTCTTGTGATTGACATTTCAATGCCAGTGTTTTGTCCCAGCAGACAATGACTGACATGTAACTTCCTAGACACATCCATCATTGACACTCGGCCACCGTATAAAAAGTATTAGTGATAGTCTACAAGTCTAAATGTTTTATAAAATTAATAAAATGTGCAAAATCGGCCCCCTGGTCTTGCATTTTCATGTAAAGTAATTTTATATATAAATATATATACTTAAAAATATATATAAAGCATTGGTCAGAAATAACATTTACCATGGTTGCAGCTAAATAAAAGAAATTCACCACATATACAGGTTTTTGTTTGGAGGGTCAAAGTAAAAAGAATAAAAATAAAAAACGCATAGAATCTTGCAGTCTTGGTTCTTTTACGTTTGTGAAGACTGGGGTCAATGGTCCGGCTAGTTCGATTACAGTTACAACTATTGAGTAAGCAGACACTCACTGCTGACCCATGAAATAAGAAAATATATATAAATATATATATATATATATTTATTTATTTTTTTTAAAAGGGGGGGTCCCTCCTTCCTGGATCTCGGCAACTAATCAGAGTCTAGTTTCCTCCCATTTTGACCAATGAGACGAGCTTTTCCTTTGAACCAGCCTGTCAAGTCTAATCAGAAGGAGGGGGAGGAGGGTGCACTCACACTTGTCCATCCAAACCGTGCCCAAGTGCTGAAAGCCCCTTCGGCGCAGTTCGTTTGTGTAGTGTGCGCACAATCAAACCAGAGAAACTAGGGCTTTCTGAGAGGGGAGGAATTTGAGGAGTTTACTTTCAAATTTCACTCTAGGCAAGGCAAGTTTATTTGTATGGCACATTTCATGTACATGTACAACTCAATGTGCCCCACAGCAACACCAGACACAAACACAATAAAATGCAATAAAAAGCATTAAAAACAAAATAAAATTACATGGAAAAAATTACATAAAAAATATGTATATCTACTTGTTAAAATACAATGAATTGCCATAGGCAGCAATAAAAAGGTGTCCTTTCAGCCTGGACTTAAACATTGCCAGAGTTGAGGCCTGTCTCACATCCTCATGGAGGCTGTTCCAGACTTTTGCTGCGTGGAACTGAAACGCAGCCTCACCGTGTTTGGTGGTGACTCTGGGAACCTCTAGCTCTCCTCACTTTGCAAACTTACAGACCATCACTTTAACTGCAACAATATTTAATGAAGTCAACACAATCTCTGACAAACCAAACTTATCTCTGACTATGCTATAAAGACAATGGAAACAAAGTGTACAAAAATAATATCAGCACATTATGTCATGCCACTGGCTGTAAATTGCAATTTTGGTCAGACTCCACTGTATAGAGCAAATCTCCTTAAATACTAAATACAATATAAATATTATAAAGTAAAACAAACAGAACAGGGCCGGTTGAAAAGTTTTTCCAATAGTAATAGTTGCAATAGACTTACAGTCTTTAAATTACATTACGATCATTTCCAATGTATTTGCATATTCCATTATCATTGTACATGTTGCTTTTCCATCTTAAGCTGCAAATTGGGCTCTTCTGCAGAATGAGCTGTCGCCTCCAGAAATAGATGGCACAGTCGATGGCATTGGCTCACTGAGCAAAATCTCTCTCAATCCAATTTGGGCTACAGGCGGCGAAAAGTCACAAAATCGAGGTGCAAATAAGATGGAAGGTGCCATAACACACTTTAGACGGCGGAGTGACTGACTATAGTGTAATTTGCGCCATGACACAATGCATTTCTTGTACTAACCAACTTATAATTGTTTTTTACCCCTTTACACTTTCCAAAGGAGTGAAAATGATTTTAAAGGAGTGGGCTGGCTCATGTGATTGTTACAGATAAAGCTTTTTTTATTTTATTTTTTTTTTCTCAGAAATAACATTTACCATGGTTGCAGCTAAATAAAAGGAATTCACCACATACACAGGTTTTTGTTTGGAGGGTCAAAGTAAAAAAAATAAAATACAATAAAAAACGCATAGAATCTTGCAGTCTAGGTTCTTTTACGTTTAATTTGTGAAGACTGAGATCAAAGGTCCGGCTAGTTCGATCACAGTTACAGCTATTGAGTAAGCAGACACTCACTGCTGACCCATGAAATAAGATTTACAAATGTAGCCGCCTAATGAGCTATGCTAATGTTTTTCGTAATCTGCACAGGAATAACTCACCCCACATTACCTCACAAGAGTAACTTTTACAATAACAAAAACTTCAATCCAAGCGCTGAGGACATGTTCGTTTGATAGTTTGAGAGTGTACACTTCCAAAGTCTGTCCTGAGCGAGACCGAACACTGAGTTTTTAGCGTTGAAGGCTATTGCTGAGGCCGTTCCATCAAGCGACATTATACTTGCAAACGCTGTGCTTGTTTTTTTTTCTTTGCATGATTGCCAAGGATGCCCCGGTCAGCTGAGTCTGTTTATTTTCCCTTGTCTCTGGAGAGTGTCCTTAAACTTGATAAATATTCCATTTGGTCTTGTGTTGTACTCTGTGCCGCTGCATTGAGGGAACACACGCGCACACACACACACACACACACAACCACATACATTTACTGTGCATTGTTTAGGATGGTCCATGGAGGCCTGGTCTGTTTGCTTGAGCATCTAGTTTGTAGGATCATGTATTGCCACCCTCCAGGTATAACTGCCCGCATTTACTCTCAGAATGCCCTTTGTTTGTCCAGGGTTTTTATCGGCATTTCACTTGAGCTCATTTAAATCAAAGCTGTACCACAATAACAACAAGTAAGTATGTCATGGAGTGGGATCCATTGCATGGGTAAAAGGGTTTGTGGTGCAAAGAAACAAATATTTGTCTACAGTATTTTGAATTGTAACTTTTACATTTTTGTTTTGTTTCCTCTGTAGGTGTGTGACAAAAGAGTCCCCGGAGCACCTAGGGAGGGGGTCCGGGTTCATCCACTCTGCCAAAACGGGAGGGGTGTCCTGGATTTTTTTTTAGCTTTATTAAACTGAGTATTTTTAAATTAGGAATTCCCTGCTGAGTTAATAAAGATGATATTTTTGTAGTAATTTTCACTGTTTTATTGATAATTGGAGTCTGTAATGGTACGTAATGGTATGTTCCAATTATTACCACCTGCTATAAAAGCAGCCCACTCACTGTGTCTGGGGTGGGTGTTGCGTGGCGTGTTGCCAGACCTGGTTTTAAGTTTATTTTTGTAAATAAATGGTTCCTTGGCCTGCATGGGAAAACTGTCTCAGCTCTACTTTGTCCTCCAGAATGCAGTATGGCTTCCCGTGACATGACAAACGTCACAACTGGTGTCAGGAGCTGGGCCCATGCAACAAAGTAACTGAGGATCCTAACAAGGACGACCACCAGAAAAGTGCAGACTGATCAACAAGATGATCCTGACGAGGGAACGAGTGCCCCTGCGGATCAGATGTTTGATGCAATCAGCAGCTCTGGGGAAAGGTTTGAAGAGCTGGGTGGATTGGTGGAGTCTCTCGCAAAGTCCCAGGCAGCCAGAGACAAGAACCGGCA
The DNA here is from genome assembly GCA_021464625.1 of Proterorhinus semilunaris. Lineage (NCBI taxonomy): Eukaryota > Metazoa > Chordata > Actinopteri > Gobiiformes > Gobiidae > Proterorhinus > Proterorhinus semilunaris. Next base: position 21,474,637 of record CM038352.1, on the reverse strand, counting down.
AAAGGAAGCAGCAATACAAGAGTTAAGATGGAAAAACATGCAGCACCAAATTCAACAAATGCAGTCTTTGGTAAACCAAGCTATCCAAAGATCACCTGACCAAGAGCCTGATTTGGCTCCTCCCTGGAATGGATCCAACAATGAAGAAGGTACCAGCCATTTTGACCAGGGCCAATACTACAGAGAGCAAATTATCCACAGGGAGCCAAAATTGTTACCTTTGTCACCAGAGGATGATATTGAACATTTTCTGACCACTTTTGAAAGAATGGCTCATGTCTGCAGATGGCCTCCTCAAAGACTACTGGGAGAATCCAACCCCATCAGGAGAGAACGTGGTGGCCTATGTGGTAAAGATGAGGCAACGCCTGGAGGAAATGTCTGCGCTGGCGCAAGAGACCATGAAGGCTGCTCAACAAAACCAGAAAACATGGTATGAAGCTTCAAACCAGGCCAAAGGGTTCTCCTACTCCTCCCCACCTCTGACAGCAAACTCCTCTCCAAGTGGTATGGTCCCTATGAAATTACTAGAAAAGTGGGTAACCTCACATATAAACTGTTTATGCCTGACAGAACCAAAAAGCACCAGATATTTCATGTGAACTTGTTAAAAGAATTTCAGTCTCTCCAGGAATCTGTCCCTTCAGCTGTTGGTCCGGGCTGTAGAAGATGAAGAGATGTCAGAGAAATTTTTACCTGGAAGCCTGGGGGAGTCATCTGTTATAGACGTGTCACATCTGTCTATCTCCCAGCAGAAAGAGGTGACTCCACTCATCGACCCAGAGCTCTTCAAGGACACCCCTGGCTATACTGATCTGGTGCAACACAACATCCGGCTAAAGACTAAGGCGCCGCCACGTCAGAGATACAGGATTCCAGAGCGACTGGTGTCAGTGCTGAAGGAGGAAATCAAATTGATGCTGGAACTGGGTATAATTGAGGTATCCAGTGAATGGTGCAGTCCAGTGGTGCTAGTACCAAAGAAAGATGGCTCACTGAGATTTTGCATAGACTTTCGTTACCTGAATGCTGTTTCATTGTGTGACCCGTACCCAATGCCCAGGATTGATGAGCTGGTGGAGCGAGTGGGAGAAGCCAAATACATCTCCACCTTAGACCTAAGCAAAGGCTATTGGCAAGTGGCACTGTCTCCTGAGGCCCGTAAGCCATTTGGACTCCAGGGAGCGCCGGCCACCTTTCAAAGGCTAATGGACTATGTTTTGAGAGATGTTTCAGATTTTGCGGCTGCATATCTGGATGACGTGGTAATCTACAGCCAAACCTGGGAAGAACACATGTCTCATCTCCAACAGGTCCTGCAGTGCAGCAAAGCAGCTGGCCTAACGATCAACCCACGGAAATGCTGTACCTCGGTTTTGTGATCGGCCATGGAAAGCTCAGACCCCAGGTGCATTGGAAAGATGGAGGCAATTCATTATTTCCCTATTCCAACCACTAAGAAGAAAGTGAGGAGCTTCCTCGGTCTGGTGGGCTGGTATAGGACATTTATCCTTCATTTCTCAGATCGTGCCGCTGTTCTCCACGATCTCACCAAAGTCATATCACCAAGGAAGGTACAATGGAGTGATCGCTGTGACCAGGCTTTCAGGGATCTTAAAGAAGCCATAAATGAACATACAGTACTGCAGAGCCCTGATTTTAATTCATTCTGCAAACGGATGCATCAGGTGTGGGCCTAGGTGGAGTTTTGTTGCAGGAGGTGGATGGAGAAAGGAGGCCTGTTGCCTTTTTGAGCCTAAAACTGCTGGACAGAGAGACCAGATATTCGACAGTGGAAAAAGAGTGCTTGGCCATGAACTGGGCAATTGAGCCACTAAGATACTACCTGCTGGGACGTCACTTTAGCTTGGAAATTGACCACCGTGCGCTCCAGTGGCTCCACAAAATGAAAAACGCCAACACTAGAATTGCTGGTTGGTACCTGGCTCTACAACCTTACAGCTTCACTGTCTACTACAAGGCAGGCAAGTCCAATACAGTGGCTAACTCTCTCTCACGGGTGCATGACATTTAGAGGTACTGTGCCCTGAAAAGAGGGGGGGAAGAAATGTCATGGAGTGGGATCCATTGCATGGGTAAAAGGGTTTGTGGGGCAAAGAAACAAATATTTGTCTACAGTATTTTGAATAGGGCTGAACGATTTTGAGAAATAATCTAATTGCGATTTTTTTTCTTCAATATTGCGATTGCGATTAAATATGCGATTATTGTTGCAAGGTCCTCTTCTCATGTATGTTTCACCTAACACAAGCAATAAATCAGCCTGTTTCATAATAAACAATATTTGAAGTGAAAATTGCAACAAAATTGTTGCTTGACCTATTCAAAATGTGTGTGGACTGCACTTCTTAAACTGTCTGAACTTAACAGTACAGTCTATAAATAAATGCTAAATTATATAGATATGAAAAAAAAATAACTCACTGATCCAGTCAGTAACATCACCCATACTAAAGTGCAGGAAAGTAAGAACAAACGTCTGCTTTAACTAGTTGGAAAAGTTTTAGGAAATCAAACTCCCAATTAATACAAAATAAGCTATTTAATGTATTAAATAGTACTTTATTATTTCGGCCAATCAAATCCCAGTCTGAGCTGCGACTCGTAGTACTTCAGATGCGCGTTATTGATGGACACGGAGAGGCCAGATGGAGCACACGCCAAATCACAGTGGAATTAAGAGCAGCATTTTGGTTTTGGGATGTAACTTTGGACAATATGAAGAAAGAGAAGAACACTGACACAAGGAGACGGGACATGAGGTGCCAGACACAGACACGTCTCTTTGACTCGCAGCCATTTAGTGACATTTCAGCTTAAACAGCACATTTCCTCAGCAAAATAAGACATGACACGGACTCCTGCCTCGGATCCTAGTTACCAACCCTTTTCATACTGCAGTTTAGTGTTTATATCTAGCGTCTGTACGACCTACGGAGCGGATATGCGGTAGACGCAAAGGTAAATAAAGGCACATGGCACATCGCCTCCGCGGATACTTAATGGTCATGAAACGTCATTATGCTTTTGAGATAAGTTCTTTATCCACAACATTCCCAAACATAAGCCCCCTAAACTGAGCCACAAACGACTCTTTACTTTTTACAATCAGCACAGACTCACCTATATATGTCTGTGGAGGCAGAGGCATGTGAATCCGGAGGTGAGGAGGTTTCTGTGATCATCAGAGCGTGTAGTAGCGGCGACGGAATGGCGTGATTAGCGCTGTGGCTAACGCAATGCTAACGGAGAAAAGCAATATTCCTTCGCGGTGGCTGCATGATAAACGCTGATATTTTCACTGTACATCCACAATCTACCGCGCACCTTAACTAGACTGAGACGTAAACAAAAGCACGCGACGGAGCGGACTTTGCTGCCATATCTCGTTGCTCTATTTACTTCCCAAATCGCGTGCCCTGCGATTACGAAATCGCGTTGTGTAATATCGCGATAAAATTGCAAATGCAATTAATCGTTCAGCCCTAATTTTGAATTGTAACTTTTATATTTTTGTTTTGTTTCCTCTGTTCCGGCCAAAAGAGTCGGAGCCGGAGCACCTAGGGGGAGGGGTCCGGGTTCATCCACTCTGCCAAAACGGGAGGGGTGTCCTGGATTTTTTTTTAGCTTTATTAAACTGAGTATTTTTAAATTAGGAATTCCCTGCTGAGTTAATAAAGATGATATTTTTGTAGTAATTTTCACTGTTTTATTGATAATTGGACTGTCTGTAATGGTACGTAATGGTATGTTCCAATTATTACCACCTGCTATAAAAGCAGCCCACTCTGTGGTTTTAAGTTTATTTTTTGTAAATAAATGGTTCCTTGGCCTGCATGGGAAAACCGTCTCAGCTCTACTTTGTCCTCCAGAACGCAATAGGGCTTCCCGTGACATGACAAACGTCACAAAGTAAGTTAGTAAGTTAGTGCTGTATTTGTCATTGTCATTCTAAGAGCGTAGTAGACCAATATAACCCTCCTTATTCTCCCGTGAACAAACATTAGCCAGAACAATAGTGCCTTGTGTGGCTTAGCTTGCGAGTCTTGCCCCGGATACCTCCTCCTTTTGTCCCTTTTTTGTATCCTATACCGCCTCTTGAGACTGTGCTGCAAGTGTGGTGGGCTCCATTTGTAGATCTCAAATGTATTTGGCTCATAAGCTAGCCGTTTGTTTACTTTTAAAAAAACCTGGGTGCTTTATGGCTAATACGGACTCTGTGCAGTAAAATCCATTGAACCCCACAAAAACACAGCAAAGATGTACAAAAGTATCCAGTAAAACAATGTGGAACACAAAGGCTACAAATGCAGTTGGCAGAAAAAAAAAAGGCGAAAAAAACGCAGCTGTACCAAGAGAGAGGGAGTTTGCAATTGTTTATGCGTTGCCCAACAAGCAATTATATCTGAGTACATTTTGAGGTAAACCAGAGGACCCTGAGTAAAGCGACATCATTAATTTGTGAGGGATTCTTTGAGGCTGCATCAATATTATGCCTCATAAACAGTGATAATAGAGCAAGTGCTACGGCGGGCGGACTTAATGACAGCTTCGGCGTGAATTCACACCAAAATACCTTTTTACATAAACTTCATGTCATGTGGCTCCGAGCTGCGGTCACTGTGGTCACGATGAATGATGGTGCGTGTAATGTCAACCACTCCTTTGCACAGACCGACTTCTGGCTCCAGTGTGCTCAAATAGAGGCTAGCGCGGGCGAATCTGACCATATGGGGACGCATATGTACGTAGTGACAGTGCGGGCGTTCACGTTCCCAAATATATGCAATGTTGCCAGGACATCTATGTGTACAAAGAAGAAAAACAGCTGCTATTCCGTCAGACTGTGAGCAGCGGGCAAATGACATTCAGAAACAAAAAAGGTGAAAGTCTTTTAGTCGGTAAAATATCCTTATGCTTTATTTAGGCTTTACCACTACATTAGGCACCATACTCCTGGCATTTTTGTAGTTTCATTTAAAACAATATAGGGCTACGTGAAGGTGTCTTAAGGATGGGATGTCTGCCAGAGTGTGGGCTTTGAACACAGATTAAGCCTTACCGACACATGCACACATAAAGCTAAACACTTCAGGTTTGTTTTTGATGAGGCTATGAAGTAATAACATAAAAGCTCAAAACGTTGGTTTTACATAATTGAAAGTCTTTGATTGCACATATCTAGATTTTGTAGAGGATTGTGCAGATATAAATGCTGCTCATCTCTCCAAATTACCTGTATTACTGTGTGAAAGTGGTTTGAGGTAGTTTTGCAGCCGGTCTAGTCTGCAATGACTGGCATTAGTGGCTGGTCTGAAGCTAATCACTGGTTTGAGGAACTTTGCTGGACCTCGGAGAAGGTGCCACTTTAGTCCAAGTCGCCGCAGTCGAGTCACTTCAAACTTTTACTTAGCAATGGCAACTTCATAATTGTAGCTAGTTTCGTGTAAAAGTAAACAACTAAGCTATGGGGTGCAGTGGGAATGGAGTGATGTTTGCAGAAAACCCGGTCCACATAGTAAAAAAGAAAATGGTGTAACTGGTTGGTCCGTATATGATCCTGCTTTCCTCTGTGGTGTATAGCTTTTGCATAAATAAGAGACTTGTCTGACACCCCTCATCTTCTTGACTTGTCCCCCCCAAAACTACATAACTAAATTAACTAAACACTAAACACAACAATAACTAAACGCATTTTTTAATTAGTCACATTTGGTTATATTTGAACATAGCCTATATTTTGACTCTTTTTGAAGCGAGCCATGAATAAAAACTATCAAAATTAGACAGAGAATTAAACTTGACACATCAATATTCTTGGTTCTGTAGCTAAAATGGCCAGTTTGTGGTGAGAAGTATGTAGTAGTGTAGAGGCAAAGATAAGATCCATGACGATGGTTCTTGACTTGCACAGCCCTTTTGGTCTGCAGAGGATCATACATGACCCCTGAACTTCTATGATGGTGGGTTATTTCATATTCTTAAATCGTGTGCTAAAGCGCAGCGTTTAAATCGACTGGGAGCCGAGGTGAACAGAAGGGCAGAAATGCAAAGATTATGCCACATAGCTATATTCAGCTGTGCTCCTAAACTCATATATTTATATAAAGCAAAACCCTCTTCTTTGTCAGTAGGATGTTTCATTATTGATTGGCATTTACCTAATCAGGGGGAGTAGAAGTCAAAAGGTTTGCTTTGATTTGAAAATACTCTCAGCAGAAGTAATCAGAAGGTCTCTGGTTTGATTCCCTGCTTTTGCTGCTAGAGTTTATTTGTTCTTCCTATGGGTTTCCTCCGAGTGCTCTGGTTCGTCTACCACTAAAAAATGTGCACAATAGGTTCCCCTATGGCCCCAGGACTCCCCTGAAAAAGAGTGGGACCATTCTGGCTAAATAAAAAATAGAATACAGTTTTGCGATGATTTTTGCTACATAAGTGTTAAATGTACTTGCAATTAAGCTAATTTAAAATTGTAATGGCCTGTTTTTGTATTATTATTTATTAAGTGGTGTTTTATTTCATTCACAGAGTTTTCAGCCGTGTACTGCACCTCTTAGTTTTAACTTTAGTCCAACTCTAGTCAAACTCTCCTCCCCACATATGGATGAGCATGTTTGCTTTTAGCTGTTGTTGTTTTAAGTTTAATTTCAAACAGCAGGAACAGATTTGCACCCTTAGCTGGAGTTTTGCATTACTATATTTTATATCGTATTTAGTTAAGTTTAGTTTATTTGAGCAGTAAACATTCACCAGTTCACCAGTTTTGTTGCAGTCCTGCATTTTGGGTTTTATTTTTCCTCACCCCACCACCCAACCATGACTGGAAGAACTTGTAGTTGCATTTCAAAGGAGCTTGTTAACACAGACTAACTTACAAACCACTGTTTGAACTGTTCATGTAGCCTAATTAACAGAAACAAAGCACAATTATAACAACAATCTTGTTTCTATATTATATCTGTGAAAGCAAGAAACAAAAGGTGACCATTAATGAATTGTCTTTCAGATAGATATCAATGCCACTCAATACCGATCATCAATATACTCCAAAATGGATCCATAATATTATTATGTTATAAATACACATTAACATATTATATTGATCTTGCTATTCCTTGTTGTCATTACCATCCTCGGTACAATATTAATATTGCATGTATGTTTGTTATCTTTTTTTTAAGAATATAATGTATGCCCTACATGGTGTGGTGCGTCAAAAAGCCAGAGTGCACAATAGGCTGTTTGGGAATGGGCTGTAGCCCCATTCAACAAGCTCCCACCCAGCTGCCCTAAAGGATACCAAGTCTAAAAGCACTTTTAAATGCCTGAATAAAGCATAATAGGATGTTAAATGTATACGTACAACTTACTTTTTTCTTCTTTCATAGCAATTAGCTTGTAATTTTCATTCAACATAACTTTTATATGGTATGTCCTTTCAGACTTGGGACTGGGTTTCATTGCATATGTCTTAATTTAGTTATTTATAAAGATGCACAAAAATAGCTCTGTTTGCCATTCAAATGTATAGCATTATAAAGTTATAATTCAAGTGCTATGAACACATCAGCAGGGCTTTTTATAGTGAACCCCCGTCTGTGATGCCGAATTAAAGTGCTATTGATTAGCCTGGCCCACAGCGCTGAATTCATTTGCCTTTTGATGTTTCTTCTGCCTTGGTGAAAACAGAAAATCGCTTCTTGAAATTGGTGACACACATAATGGCCCAGCTCTATACATTTGCTTTGCAGTGTCATACCACTGCACATGTCCCCTCAACAGTCACTTGTCATGCTGCTAATCCAGTCCAGTCTTGGGAGCATAAGATAAATAGCATTCTTCACTGTGCTGTGTGTCTGCGAGAGTCAATAGGCTGCTAATTACATGCTGACAGAAGTCCAGGTCCAGCGGTGTGGCTATGGCTCGGACTTGTCATTAGATCTCTCCACAGATAGCACTCAGAGCTGACATGGGGGTTAATTTGTTTTTTATTTTGTTTCAGACATCATGTGACTGTGACACTTCTGACATAGGCAACAGGAAGTAGCCAACGCATGGAGGATGGTTTTTGCTTTTGCCGTTTTTATCACTACTACTGCCATTGTGTCCTCGGGCAGGACACTTCAGTTGCCTTGCCCTCCAGTGTTTGAGAACATGAGTGTATGTGTGGTTTTGTAAATGAATGAACCCTTGATGTCAAGCGCCAAATAGACGTAGCATAGCGCTTTATACATTTTTATCATCCGTCTGCCCAGAGACTATACAGGTGACATTAGCACTTTGTTTTAATTAATAAATACAACAAGAGAAAGAAAATATGTTGTTGGATTGTGGAGAGACTGGTGATGGGTGAGTGGGGCAGGGACTGGGGTGGAATTGTCCTGACTGAGAGCAGCAGAGGGGCAGATTGGGAGGATTAATGGCTTCAGAGCCTCATAAAGTGCCAGGTCATTAGTGGTAATCATGGCGTGCCGTCTCCACTATGGCTGTTTATGATGTGACTGCTACAGTTCACTTCACACTGGTCCGAGCTGCCACAGTATTGTACCGTGCTCCCTGCCCCACAAACTGAACATGGTCCCTGGACACTGCTCACTGTTTCCAGGCTAGTGCCTCAGACAGGCTGCCCCGAGGGGATATGACAGAAGATACAGCCAAAACCATGTAAACATAGACTTTTACATCATGCTAAAGGTTTTTACGGTTGTCCTGAAATCTTTAATTTATAAGTATAATAAATGTTTCTTTTATCTAAAGGGACACGTAGGCCATATTTCTTACCCTTATTAGTAGAGGACACTATCTCTGTCTCTGTCCCTGCGAGAGAAGTTTGGGGAATCACTTGTGAAGTTAACACGAGTCCGACTTTCAATTTACCCAGAGATTCACCACCATTCCTCCTCTCCTACTGCACCTTCAACTAAGTAGCTATGCTAGCAATAAGTAGCTAGCCTTGCTGCTACTAGCCTAGCCACACTGCCTGGAATCACAACAAACGTTGCCAAGCAAGGCGCAAACGTTTGGGAACTATTTGCCGCGGAAATCATTAAATAAACCTTTCGGCCTTCATAAAAGTGTATGAAGTTTATTTTGTGTGTGTTCAGTTTGCAAATAGCTGTATAATAAGTGGGATAATGTATAGAACACTGGTCATTGTCAGGACTATACATTATCCCTTATTAACCTCTTAACCCCCACCTGAACCGAGCACATTTTCTCCAGTTTGGCTTGTCCCAAATCTAAAAGCTTCTGGGGGAAAAATCGGCAAAATTGAAAATGAGAGCGGGGAGGAAAACATAACAAGAAAACATAAAAAAAAAAAAAAAGTAACCAACACAGTTAAAAAGTGTCAAAAACACAACAAAACAAGTGCCAAAAAATGCGACAAAAATGTTACAAAAAAGTACATATGTATGTGTGTATATATATATATATATATATATATATATATATATATACATATATAAAGCGACAAAAAAAGAAAATGTTAGCCTGGCTGACGCCAGACTAAATATTATATGATATTTAGTCTGGGGACCACTAATTCATTTTCTCGTAGGAGAGGTGCGGTTTACGATTGTCCATGGCCGTTTATTGGGCGCTATGAATGTCTATCATATGCATCTGCACGTAGCCATAGCCAATCGTATCAAATGACGTATGACATACCCGCTGTACACTTTCAAGCTAAATTATTTAGAACACGGTCTAAAGTTTGATCGAAAGATTGCGTCGCGTCTGCTGCTGTCATGTTGGATCCGTGATTTATTTATTTTTTATCCATAAATGTATGTCGAATAGTGCGTCATCGTCTTGCTGTCCCTCCTCGTTCTGTAATTGGTTCCCAAATCCATGCGAACATTTCGGCCATGGTCCCAAGGCTGCTGTGAAGTTTGAAAGGATTCGAGCGCAGACAGCCATCTGGCGTTAGCCAGGCTACAAAAATGTGAACAAAAAAGCAACAAAAACTTAATAAATAAGTTAGGAAAACGCAACATTAATGTTACAAAACCACAACCAAAAAAAACAACGGCATCTTAGCTTTCAAATTAAGGCGTTACACTGGCCTTTAATCTCTGTAGACAAGAAGCTTTTCAATTAGGGTAATGCTGAACTGGTGAAAATGTGTGGGGGTTAGGAGGTTAGAAAGCTTACATTTGATATCAAATGTTCCTATAATGCAGTTACTCCATAAAGGACTTGTGTCTAAATGTAACGCACCATGTTTGTTCAAGTGAAAACACAACTTGAACCTCCCCTCCGTGGCTCACCTGCTCAGCACAGCCTCTCCTCTCTCTCGAAGGGAACTGTAAGCCGGAGACAATGGCTTCTAATGGGATTATAAAGGGCATCGGAGACATTTTCACGGATCACAAAGCGAGTCACGGAAAGCTTCGAGATGAGACATGCTAACACGGGTTTGAGATAGCTTCCTGTTACAATGTTACAATGTGCTGACTGCCCATCCCGTCCGCTTGCTGTAATCAGCAGGGGGACTATACGGGACCTGCGGGCAAAGGGTCAGTGAGATGGTCCGAGTAGCTGTTCTGTAGACGCAACAAAACCCAAACCCAATTATCTGCCCGTTTTAGTCAAGCTTAATTAGCCTTGTCAGATGTATGGCGGATTCATTATGTTTCTAATTAAGTCGCTATCAGGGCCCAATAGGAATAATGGCTTCACGCTGCATCAGAAAGCCTGTGCTGTTCTTCTGACATGATTGCAAGAGTATCCTCTGGCAATCTCTCTGAGTGGGTGGCGTGGCTGAAGAGGGCAGCACAATGGTGAGATGATTGAAATTCATATTTACAATAGAGATAATGCTATAGATGGGGAAAGAACATTGTTTCTTTCTGATTTAGTGGTTGCTATAGAGTGGGCGGTAAAGGTTTCAGATGGAGATAGCTCTTAAACTGTTATTATAGCTTTTGACTAATGACCCACTCATTTAAATGAAATAATATAAATGAATAATTCACTTTTTTGTCGAGATGATGTTTACATTCTGGTCAAATACGAAGAAGAAAACAAACAAGCCAAGAAATTAACCACTAAATAATGAACACATCAAGTGACAAGGAAACAAAAATCAACAAAGACAAATTAAATAACAAAGATTTAAAGGTTCTAGTTTCAGAAGCGCATCAGGCTAATCGTCCGGCATTCAGGGGTAACCTGGCCAGACTGCTCGCTTTTTCTATTAAAACACACTCTCTGTTCTGATGGCTGTGATTGACCAATCAGAGAAACACATAATCCGCCCAACGTAGTGGCTTTAACTAAGACATGAAAAATAAGAAGTAAAAGTCAGGCAGAAGACTGAGAAACAGCACCACCGTATAACAAATAAACAGGCGAACAAAGAAGCTCCCAAGTTTATCAGAGTTCCAAAGTGCAAGTCTCCCACATTTGAGTTACACATTTTTATGATTGAAGGATTGATGAAAAACTTTACAAGTTTGGGATTGGCTGTCCTGCGAGCAGAGTGGCTGGTTGGACCAGGCTTTAGGTCAGGAATAGGTTAACTCTGACACAAGCACGTGACACAGGTCTGTTGAGGAAGTCAAATGAAGACAAGCAGAAAGATGTATTTTTACTTTTGAAAAAAAACTAATGATTAGGGAGAGTAATTTGACCAGATATACTGATAACAGATTATGGTTGTATTAGCCTGCAGCGAATAAATGTCCCTATAATGCACCAGAATACACACATTTAGTTCACATTTTCCAAGGCGTGAGTCATACTTTGTTGAAAAATGTAATTGAACTGTTGATACACATTAGGAAAGCTTATTCTAAAATAAAATGAAGTAATAAAATTACAAGTTTTGACAAGTGTTAAGTTGTCCACCTCAGGTGTATGAGCTTCCCTACAAGTGACCCACTAGGTAGTCCAAGATCAGGACTCAAACGCTGTGGGTTTCATTTTATGTGAACAAAAGGTTATCACTATTAAGGAAGAACTCCAAACCATATTCACGACTGTCAACTCTTCTCTTTTTGTTCCCTTTCTTACTTTACAGTGACTTGATTCATCCGTTTTAGGCATAATCACACCATGATGAATGTTTACAAGCTCCACTTGTTCAAACAAAAGGAGAGAAAATGGCAGAACCACCCACCACGAGTGCTTTGTTTGTTACATAATTAGTTGTTTTGACTCCATGGTTGTGTCCTGTGTTTAAATGTTTTCCACATGTTCCCAAGAGTTTAAACCCTATTCTTTGACGCCTTCCAATAGACATTTCAAAGGCGTAGACGTCCAAAACAAAAATCAGCATCTCGCCATGTTCTCTTGAGTGGCAAATTCACGCATTGTATCATCAACATTACTGACCCATGTTATAGAATGAGTGCTTGTGACAGGAACAGTATTACGTAAATAATAATTAGACTGCATTGTATCCTTTGTTAGTTTTGTATCCTCTGCCCACACAATAACTTTTGGAGTGTAATGTAAATAAACCTTAAATCCTCCAGGACGGTCAAACTTGTGTGGAATAAAACTGTTTAGCTCTAGTTACTGTTTTAAAAATGATATCGGGTTGTGATATAATAAATAGTACATTTTAACACGGCAGATAAATTAAAAATGTGTCAACCAATTTTCGTTGACACTGAGTACTAGCAATTTGTATTTAAATGTAAATTATATTGTATCGTATGTTTTTAAGATACAACTCATCACAGACCACGGTGTATTATCTCCCTCTTTGTTTACCCACAATGCATTGTCTGTCTGCATTGTCTCCTCTATTGCACACCGGCTTACGGAAACGCCGCATCTCAGGAGAGCGAAATCAATAGCAATAGGGGTGTGATAGTGACCAGTGGTCCAAACAGGCTCCTGCGATGATGGGCCCTCCCCTTATCAACGGCAGATCGATGCCAGAGTTGTATGAACTGCAACACACAGTGGGATAGATTATCAGAGTCCAATAAATCAATACAGCTGCAGACATTTCTTGAGAAACGGCTGACTAGTCGAGATTAAACAAATCCCTTCCTCAGAGCCAAAGTTTATGACTGGATATCCTCGGGATTGCACCAAGCATTTATGGACATTTTCTTTTGCCATTGTGTATTTTTCTCTCCGAAAAAATAAAAAAAAATCTTCTTGCCAGGCACTTAGCTCTGTTGGCCATTGTGCGTTTGCGTGCATGTGTGTGTACAGAACTAGAGGGATTTTATTTTTCTGTTCACTGGAGCAGAAATATAGAAGCTAGTTTGAGAGCAGTGCAGCAGGGAGATTTTCAGGGGAGCTGTGTGCTCGCTCTTTTTGGGAATAGACATTAGGAAGAAGATGATTGGCTGGATAGACTCAAACTTTACTCTGGGCCTTTTCTCCTTGTGATTGCCTTGTGATGGGACGAATGGAGCACGAATCCTGCCGCGTTCCGCTAGTTATTTCACACGTTTGCAGTACTGGTCATCCTCACTGTGACAAACCGAGGAGAGTGCATTATTTATCTTCTTTTTTTTTTTTTCCATGACAGGGGCTTGACACTTGTTTTGGTGGAAAGAGTTTGAAGCTGTCACTGTGGTTACGCCACTTAAACCCGGGCTTTTCGAGAGCAGCCGCCGGATGATTGAGAGGCCTGTCAGTCCAACTCCCGTCCCCCATCAACACTCAACAATGAATTACCTGAACATGGGCTTATATTGATTCTTACTCGTGCCCTAGTGTAATTGATTTAGAGCTATCTGTAATGTGCTACCTTAAAAGAAAGGCTCATAATTACAAAGGTGTTACTGCATAAATATTGGTAATACAAATTTCACACTAAAAAATATAGGGCTTGGACTTTTTCCGATTAATTGCGATTAATTAATTACATAAGGCTTACTGCGATTAAAAATATGGGTTGTTCCTGCAAGACATTGCTTAGGGATAAAGACGGTATAAAGCCAAAAACTATTTTACCGTTTTTGAAAACGCATTCTTTACTATATGGACAAAAGGATGGAGATTCGGTCTATTAAAATCAAAAATCATTGTTTTATTCCCTATATTACAACCAAAGCACACAAGTAATGTTGAGCTACATGCTGACCGATCGGGGGAGACAAGGCAAGAGAGGGAGCCTCTCCCTTTGAGCAACACATAACACAAAGGAGTAGGTGTGTCCTCCTTTAACCAATCAGTGCTCTTGGGATGTCTTATCGTCACTTCTTCTGCGCAATCTGACTCCTCGTTGTAACACACTGCCCCCCAGTGGATCAGCCGTAAATACAACAATAGGGCAGTAATAAAATGTCCGCCAAATTCAAATGAATCTGACAAATATGTATATTAATAATTCAACACCGTCAAACTTATTTATTCACACAGTTAAGCCGACATAAACGTATTGATAAAGATCAACGGCTGTTGCCTTTGAAGTGTCTGAAATGATCACACAGGCCTCACATCTCCACTTCAAATGAGTTAAAATGTAGGAAAATACAAAGAAGCATATAAAAAAAATATTAATGATGTTTAAATGTGATTATTTACGATTAATTAATTGCAAAGACTCTGGTTTTTTTAATCGAGTCCCACCACTAATAAAAAAACTTGCCACTTCGCCAAAATCAGCTGTAAACTGGTTGTTTTATAGGACACACATCACTACAGTATAAGTATTAATGTGTTTGTCTTTTAATGGTAAATGGTCTCAACTTATAAAGCACCTTCCCAAAGCACTTTACAGCAAGGAACCACTCACTCATTCACACTCCCATTTATACATCAATATACGCATGGAGGCAAGGTGGGTGAAGTGTCTTGCCCAAGGACACAATGACAGTGTGCATCTTCAGGAGCTGGGATTGGAACCCCTGGCCACCCGCTCTACCAACTGCACCACTGAGATTGAAATAGGTCCAGTCTTTGTTTACTCGGTGGGAGGGAATGTTGAAACTCCTAAAAGATAATCCACTTTTCCACAAAGTTTCCACCAGTTTTAACAAAAAGCAAAGGTTAAATTAAATACAGATGAAAAATAGATCCTTCAAAAACTTCAACCAAACTTTTCCTGAGTTCAATTTATAGAATATTCTCAGTGTGTACACGTTCCAATCTCCATGCTCCTTCCTCATGCTCCTCAGTGTGGCTCAGGTGATGCATCATTCATGGCCAAACGTAATACATTGATCTTGTGCTAAATTTCCCAGCTCTGAGCGAAAAAGCCAGGCCTATTTGGCTGTTTCCCTGAAAAGAAATAGAAAGCTCATTACTGCGAGACATCCGAGGAGGGTTACAGTGTGCTGAAAAGACCAGGGTGTGTTTCTTCCCAGCATGTCACCGGCTGCCCACGCTGGCAATTTGTAGCAACCATTCACAGGGAGGAAATGTTAGCAGTGAAACCGTTTCTCATTTTAGCAGGACAGAAAGTCTAATGGCACTGGGCTGTGTAAAGAAAATGGCCACATAACACTATATTCATACCAAACACATTTTACTCTTTATTGGTTTGTTTATTTGTTTGGGGACGGTGCATGTTAATGAACACATACAATATGAACACATAAAGGTCCCGCCCAGCCCGAAGAACAAACCGAGGAGCTGGAACAAGGAACGAGGAACGCTAACCTCGATGTCGTTTCTCAGGTAACATTTTAGATAAACTGAGAGTAATTGCAGAGATGACACAGAAACTGGGTTTATATCACGTCAGTTATTTGAATTGTATTGTATTGTATGTATTTTGATCTCCATCAGCTATTCTTCCTGGAGTCAATCCAGCAGGCTGCTCACAAAAGACAGTATTTACACCAGTTTTCACCAACAAGTGATAATGTTACCCCCCCCCCCCCCCCCAACACCCCCAACACACACACAAATTAAATTGGTACTTACTGTTTGCATAAATAATGTCACTTGGCAAAATATTCCAACCAGACATAGCTCTATACATTACAGTACTTTTTCCATTGTTGGTTATCACTTTGGGAAGTTTAAATCTGCCCTCTGCGGCATGTCTGGTTTCATAATTATGATAATCCAAACTAAAATGTAACTTGGAAGGTTAGTTATAATTATATTTCTTGTTAGATTCATCAAAGAAGCAGTAAATCTCTCTTTTACCTTGAGCCAGGACAGTGTATTATGCATCCAGTTCACATTAGTTCTGAAAGAGCACCGAAGTGCACAGCGAGCTGCTCTGTTTTGGACGGTTTGTAGAGCGTTTATATTTGTTACAGCAGCACAAGACCAAATCTCCGAGCAGTAGTCTAACTGCGACAATACAAGTGTTTTTATAACATCTGCAATCATACTAGAAGATATCATATGACAACATATTTTAACCATTGAGAGGCACTTTCCCATTCGACTGGCCACCATACTAATATGCTCAGACCAGGATAGTTCATTGTCAATTTCAATACCAAGAAGTCTGGTCTGTCGCACCTGCTCAACAGTTACATCTTCGACAACAAGACTCAATTTGGGTTCATCCCGCAGCATATGTTTTGTTCCAAAAACAATACTTTTTGTTTTGCCAATATTTAGAACTAGCTTGTTATTTGTGACCCACTCAAATACAGATGTTAATTCTTTCTTTAAAACAATTCGACCATACTTTGTGACGAATAAATGGTTGAATCATCGGCATACATTGCTATTTTTGACTTTTGTAACACTAGTGGCAAGTCATTTGTATTTATAGAAAACAAGAGTGGTCCTAGGCAGCTTCCTTGAGGTATACCACAGCTGATTGTTTTTACATCTGAGAAGCTTTCATTTAAAAAGACAGTTTGTTTCCTGTTTTCTAAATAATTCATAAGCCACAGTGATGCTGCATGACTGAACACATAACATTTCATTTTACTCAACAGAAGGTTGTGATCTATAAGATCAAAAGCTGAGCTGAAATCCAACAGCTCCTGTTAACCTTTTGTTGTCTAATGCTATCAACCAATCATTTGTCATCTGAGCCATAGCGGTAGCAGTCGAGTGACCTGCTCTGTACGCATGTTAGAAATCTGTATTTAGATTGTTATTAGAAAAATATTTTTGTATTTGTTCAAATACAATCCTCTCCATAATTTTGCTCAGAGCAGGTAACAGACTGATTGGCCTACTGTTAGGGCCACAAAAAGGGACAGTAGCATTTTTTGGTAAAGGCACAATTTTTGCTATTTTCCAAGCATGAGGATAGACCCCCTCTTTAAGACTTAAATTTAGAATATGAGCAATAGGAACAGCAACTAACTTTGCAGAAAGTTTCAATAATTTAGAATCAATATTATCGACACCGTCGGTTTTTATTTACATTCTAACAATAATTATTCTACTTGGCCAACAGTAACATTAATGAACTCAAACTTGCAGTTTTTTCCTGCCATAATATTGTTCCTTATTAAATATTTTGCTTTTGAGTTATCAGTTTGCCCCCCAAGACATTTAAAAACCATTAAAAGAACTTTAAAATCGATCCTGAAACACACTTGCCACTCTTGCCCTCAGAAAACGCTGCCAGTATTTTTTTTGGCAGATGTGGGATGTAATAATTAGAGTAGCATGCAGTTGTTTGGGTTACTTTCCTATTGTAACCCAAACAACACCTTATGTAAGTGCTTTCTTCATGGTACAACCGTACAACGTAATAGTGTTCAGGTGTTAGTCCTGCAGCACCTCATGGGTTTGTCCCTGTTTCAGAGCGTGGTGTCCTGCACTGGTCACCTCTACCTCCTGCTTCCTCTTCCTCCTGCGCTGCTCCCTCCGCACCACAACAGTCTTTCACCATCTTCTCCACGTTTTTGTCCCCTTTTTTGTTTCCTGTAGCGCCTCTTGTGACGCCTCCACTGTGCTGCAGCTGTGGGGGCTCTTAGTGCCTCTTCAGTGTCTCAGAAGAAGAAATGTATAGGTCTCAAATGGGTGTAGCTGTTTACTTTTAAAAAGCTGCTTTCTTCAGGACCATTATGGACTCTTTGCAGTAAAAATATCCACCGATCCCCACAAAAAAAACACGACAAAGATGTACAAAAGTATCCAGTAAAACAATGTGGAACACAGAAACCACAAAGGCAGTTTGCAGAAAAAGGCAAAAATATAATATATATTCCTGAAAGAGAGGGGGGTTGCTCCCTCTTTACACGTCGCCATGACTGATATGCCACATTGGATTTGCAAAGGTCCAAGGACAATATAATATATAGAAATAAAGATGAAATAGACTTGTGGAAGAAAGTTACCAAAAAAGGGACCAAAAAGGAGCAAGAGGAGGAGAGAGGGAGAGACAAACTGCGTACTGCACAGTCCTGTATTCTGTACATTTGGAAGTAAATTCAGAGAAGGGTGAATACAGTAGTATTTAGTGTTAACAGGAAGACAGGGGAAACCATGACAAAGGAAAAAAGGATCTACAACAGGAATAACAGGCACCAATGCCAATACTTTATGAATAAAAAAACAGGTTACTACAATTACTCACTGGTACCCGTGCTCAGTTGGTCATTTATCAAGACTGATAAATGACGGGCGGCAGGTGGAATAAGTTTCCTCAATCAAAACTCGCAGGATTGGCTGGACAGCAGATGTGCACGCACAAGTATATGCAGAAATGTAGAAAGTCTTTGGGGAGACTGGTATCTCCCAAGCTGGAGATTCCTGTTTTAAAATAAATGATACATAACGTCACAAACGTAAGTTATTATTAGTCTAGAACAGTTTCTCAAGTGCATGATGATGATGAAATGCAGTGATTTATTGCACTCTATTAGCCTCTTGAACAAACATGGCCACCTTTTACTAAATATAGAGCCGAGTGTAGCTCATTTAGCAGCAGAGCCGGGGTGGCATTAGCTGCTGCTCAGTGACAACACGAGCACAGAGCTAAGTGCTTCACACTCCAAAGGTCAGCAGGCTGTGGTGATTGAATATTAGCTCGTGTAGCACCAACAACATCAATTAGCCATATATGAAGCGACACATGAGGAATAAGAGAGAGCTACTGGTGTTCATACTTGTCGCTCGCCGGCTCTTTTCAAATAGCTCAGGCTTTCTACATTTTACATAAGCTTGATGGATCAATTCAGTGTATGGATACATTGAATATGATTTACAAACCTTTTGCTACATAGTAAATCAATTGTCTTACCGTGTTGAAGTAGTCTGATCTTGGCAATTATCTGTCCAGAGTGTACTTTAATATCACATTGCATAACTCGGCTTTTAGCTCTTTTGATCATTCTTAGCTAGTTTTGACTTTGCTGCTCGATCACTGAAAGCCGTGCAATAAAAATAGCTCAATTGTATCGAATGGTTCTGTAGACGTTTATTATGGCTGACATTTCCATCCACCAGCAATAGTTGGATTGTGCACACTTCGCTGGAGCCTCAAACGATCATTTTTATGCTTATACAATGAAACCAGAACATTACAAATTGGCCAGAACGAAACAACAAACTCGATGTGACGCGGCGTGCACTTATATTGATTCCACACTCTGTCAGTTTACCAGGCCCTTGTGAAACTCCTCAAGCATTTTAATATTACTGTACATCAGGGAACAAAGGCCTATTAGAATAGACAGCTCATTCTTCTGGATATGGTGCCGTTTTTTAGGGCAAGATGAAAGACTGCACGAGATGAAACAACTGTTCATAACAATATAATGCAAGTCGAGTTAGGACATTTCAACCGCAGTATTGAATTGCTTCAAATATGACAGGTCCTGTAAGTGTTGACCTTTTCATTTTGAGCATTCTTGATCCCAGTGACAACTATCTGATAGGATGGAAGATTAAAATGCACTTGCACATAACACAAGACTATATACAGTATGACAAGACTTTACTCAATGTAAATAAATTGACTTTTCACTTCTAAGAAGATAGTATAGGCTTGTGCCGCAAACACCCCGATATAGAGACTGTATATCAATGAATTGAGAGATGATTAGGCAAAAGCAGCCAGTGGTAATTGGCTGGTAGTGACAAACAGTTGACAAGAGGTAGACACGCAACACATTAGCTTAATTTATTATCATTTTTTTAAATAAAATGGAGGGCTGTTAACAGACTTACTAGGGCCCTGTAACACCCACCTACCTGCACACCAGTGGCCGTAGGCAATTCCCTCTACTTTACACTGTCAAATAATTAATTTGACTCTGCGATTGGGCATATTGCATTTGGCCGGAAACGACTTTATTTTCATCCATCTTGAAGCTTGGTTAATCTGGTGATTGGTGCAGTTGGCGTCAGAAAATGTCCCGTGTTTTCAAATCCAAAACTCAACAGGTATGGCATATTGTCATATGCAGCAAGAAATATATGCATGAGAAAACACAGAATACAGGGCTCACTGGTATAGATCTGTTTATACAAGCCAGTGGACTGTAACTAAACTCATTTGTGAATCACTCGTCATAGCGCACAAGCATAGGTGTAGCAGTAATGGGAAGTGACGTTATGTTTAACCTCAATCATAAGCTTCATTTGCATCGACAATAGATGCTTTTACGCAGATGTTGCAGTGATGCTGTTGTATAAAAATAATAAAACTAATGACGCAGGACTTGCTTAAAAACCCACGTACAAGAACGTACATTTCGGTCTAAGGCACACTATTGTCAACAGTATATTTCCATATTTTCTGTTGACAATATACAAATATCTATCAAATCATTTGCTTTTCTTGCTGCTTACCGTCAGATATGGTGTTTTTTCCCTAATTGTATGGGCTATTTCACTGTTTCTCAAACAGTTCACCCTGTACGTACCACCTCAATACTTGCGTTGCAGACTACCATCAGGTCTAAAACTGGCATAACCAGACCTTAATTGTTCCTAAGCAAGGTCGACAATAAAACTAAGCCATTACTAATGTAGTTCTAAAAAAGGTCAGAGCCAAAGGAGGACCAACACGTGAAAAAAATTACTCCAAATGAAAAAAAAAGGTGATCTGCAGAGAACCAGGACAATCCGCCTGCAACCAGTGGGACACATACATATATTCACGCTTTTCATTCATGCTCTCTAACAGGAGATAGCATTTAACACCCCTCTGAGTTAGTTCAAGTTGGTGCTGTTCAATCGTCTTGCAGAGAGAGGTGTATACGCGGGAGGAAATAAGTGGACAGAAAAAAAAGTAGCGCTGAAAAAGAAAGGCATAAGCGACCCAATATTTTTAATAATGTAATATTTTTTCATTTGCATAACTCTGTTCGCTGACTGTGGAAACATGTGGCGGCCCATGTGGAAAAAAAGGGTATCCACTTGGGCCGGTTTAAACTATCAAACTCCCTGGCCGAAATGAGGTCCCAGCACGCCCCTGCCCCTCTTTAACTTCTACCTAATGTTATTTTATGCTATATGACTGTTTCCCCCCCCCCCCCCCCTCTCTTTGTGACTTTCACAGCACTGTATATGACCTGTGGAAAAGTAAATAGTACATGAACTGGTGTGTGGAGTTGCCTTTTCCTCCTGTCAGCGTGTTCTTAGTTGTTTTACAGTGTCTAATGAGAGCCTTGCAGAGTTTGTACAGCAGGTCCAGTGCCTTTGTCCATCGGAATAGATCCATGAGACAGAGAAAGGAATTCAGACGGTGGGTGTGAGCGGTCAGCAGTGGTTGGAATTTGGATTTTCCCTCCATGTTTATGACCATCTCCCAAACCAAGACATTGGACTCAGTAAAGTAAAATAAAAGAGCTTATCTGGCAGTGATTCTCAAACTAGTAGCATTTTATAACCTTTAGTCCTGATTTGAGCTATTGGGTCTTGGGGAACTTGGAAAGTCAAATATTAAATGAATTTTGAGAACCACTGATCTACTGCATTATAATTTTAATCCTGTGCCGCCAATCAAGACCATTTTATTAAAATGTTGACTTAGCTGCAGCTAGCTCGTCGTGTAATTGCTGGCATTTTCACACGCAGTTCCCTGGTCGCTCTGACTCGTTTCTGTGCGCCTAAAGAACACAGGCCTAAATGTCAGCGCTCCATCTTCTCCACAGAGGTGAGACAGCAGGGCATCAAGAGTACAGCGGCACCCACTCACCATCGACGCTTAAAGCTTTTAGACCGGGGAGCAAAATGATATAAATTAAAGCACTTTAACTAAACATGAAAGCCCAGCATAAGTCACGCGTTTAGCATGATTATTTCTGACATCTTTTAAAACCTAAGTGCAGTTAATTTAGAGGCTAACCTGATTCAAGCACCAAGGGAAAGAAAAAGTAGGAGGTGTAAATGTATAAAGAGCTTAAAGGGATATTTCAGGATTTTTGACATAGGGCCTCATTTCCTAGTTATCCAGAGTGTTGTTGATGTCTGGAGATATTTTTTTCTTAATTCATGCAGTTCTTATATTTGAAGAGTCTAGTTGTGCTAGGCTAGGGCAAGGCTAAAGCATTTCTATGGTATCAGTTAGCCTGCATTAAAAACAGTCTGACCCACTCCACAGTGCACCTGAGGAAAATCACATATAACGCCAGACTACACATATAAATGTCTGAATAACTTTTGAAATATAACTGACCTTGTATCACATGAATTACCGCATTTTGAGGGACTATTTTCTCGCAGATCACTCCACCGCTGCGTTAGCTTACAGCCACGAAGCTGATTCTGCTCAAATAGAAGTTATTTTAAATGCAAAATGGTTAAAATTATTCTATCGACGCAGACATTTATATAGGTAGTCTGGCGTTATAAGTGATTTGCCTCAGGTGCACTGTGGAGTGGGTCAGACTGTTTTTAATGCAGGCTAACTGATACCATAGAAATTATTTAGCCTTGCCCTAGCCTAGCACAACTAGACTCTTCAAATATAAGACCTGCATGAATTTCAGAAAAAAAAAAAATATCTCCAGACATCAACAACACTGGATAACTAGGAAATGAGGCCCTATGTCAAAAATTCCAAAATATCCCTTTAAGGTTTGTTTCATACAGTATAGCAAAATGCAGTAGTGGTAAGTATTTTACAAAAGTTATTCAATCAAATATTTTACTTCTGTTAATGAAAGTACAGATCACAAAAAAAAAGAGTAATAACATTGTGGCTATAGAATTGTAAAGATTGAATCCTTCACCTATACGGCAGGGACAAACCTTCGTCCTGCCACCTACTCTTCTGGGTTCATCTCTCACGGCTTTTAAATGGGACAAAACAACGGGCCAACTTCAGTTTATATTTTTTAATCTGGAGCCTTAAATCATTCATCTTTCAAATGTAGTAGAGGAAAGTAAATAGATCGCAATGAAAAAAATTAAACAAATAAATCCTACTCAGGTAAAGTACCTTAAAATCTGTACTTAAGTTTGATACTTAGGTACATTTACTTTGTTACTGGCCTCCTCAGGCAAAATGTAAAGGGAGGAACACAGTAAATCCCTCATGCATATTTCAGGTGGGCTTCGCAACCACATTATCAACCGATTAGAAAAGCTGTTGTTCACAAATATCACATCTATTATTAATGCAGAACTGAAAGGCCTCAGAACAGGAGTCTGAGACGGTGAAGGTCAGTAAATGTTTTCTCCGATTACTTTAATGTTTAAGAAAAAAACCTTGAGACTTTTCATCATATATATTTTCTTTTACATATTAGATACATTAGAATACAACAGAGATCCTCTGGTTTTCATTCAACATCCAAAGACATGTTTGATCCTAAATTACTTGTCTGCTCTTTTATCTCTCTTTCTGAGTCTGGTGTTATTTGGAAAATTGATTTTTTTTTTGTGTGTGTGGGGGTTTTTATTTGTAATTTTCTGTGGCTTAGCCCATACGAGCCAGATAAATCCATGGACTTATCTTGAGGTAAAATGTATAGTCAGTAAACTTTACTCCTGATTGTCCATGTTTCCATAATTGCTGTTGGAACATTGCAAGATTACATATAGTTAAATAAATACTGGATCTAAATTAAATGGTATTACAGATTTGTATTAATGAGATTAAATTTTTAGTTTTTTTGTTTCAGTTGTAACTTTAGAAATACTTCAGGTAATGCTGTCTGTCCTCTATCCAAAAAAAAAGTAATTTGAAAAGACATTTCTAAATCTACCTTCAAATTATGTAATAGACGAAGATCGTTTTTTTTGCAAAGTCTGTCACGTGTCTGTTCCTGTGAGCGAGGGTGGTCTCCGAGGGTCTTTCGTCTGCCTCAGGGCGAGCGGCGATACTTCTGCCTAATAGAATCATTTACTTTGAAGTGCTTAGTACGTGCTCTAGGGGAGAGGCCAGAGCTGGAGACGTCTTGGAGTCAGACGTTCAGGTAATATCAATATTATCATTATGACTGCTCTGTTGTGATGAGACTTTTGCTCCAACAAAGGCCACTCACTCCCTTTGAACATTTCTGGGGAATTGTTTTGGGAAAAATGCGGGTTTTGTTCACACAGTGACCTCACACAAACATCAGAGTGTGTAATAATTATTGATGGTGAAACGCAGCTCTTTCCAAAAGCCAAATTACTGAAATAATAAAGGAGTCATCTGACCTTTACAAGTATATTTTCAGACTTGATGATGCAAAATAAGAATTGCAAATTCATCTCTGATGTGCAAATGAGTGCAGATAAATTAATTCTCAGAGTGGGACAGCGTTCTGAGCTCAAAGCCCCAATTCACAGATATTCAGTGTAATTTTTATGACCGGCATGCGATCTCCTGTCTGAACAGAATCCAGCTTGAATGTGTCGCACATGCGCAGTAGACGGCATGGCGCTCTGCTGTTTGAGGAAGTATCTTAAATCTTAAAAGTTTTAGGAAACTAACGAACACAATACCCGTTAACTATACCAAATAGTTAACGGGTGACAAGACTCCTATAAACCCCGGCATGAACCTGTGAATAAACAGGATTAACATGGACCTGAGAAAAATAAAATGAACATCATTTTGAATTTAGGAAAAGTAATCAGTTCCATCAGTTCTAATTCAGTTCCATCTGAACTAAACATTATATTTATTATACAACATTATATTCACAAACTTTTGAGTTTGAGAACATCTCTGAGCAGGATCAACGTACGAGGAAGGACCGGGTCCAGACAACATACCAGGTCGTGTACTGAAAGGTTGCGCTGATGAACTCACTGAGGTCTTCACAGACATTTTTAACACATCTCTGCAGCAGGCTGTGGTCCCAACGTGACTCAAAGCAACCACCATCATTCCGGTGCCAAAGAAGTCACCGCCCTCCTGCTTTAACGACTACCGCCCAGTAGCACTCACTCCAATTCTTATGAAGTGCTTCGAGCGGCTTGTCATGGAACATATCAAGTCTGTTCTCCCACCCTGGACCCATACCAGTTTGCTTACCGGTCCAATCGCTCAACTGAAGATGCCATCTCCACTGCGCTTCATTCAGCCCTCACTCACCTTGAAACAAAGGATTCTTACGTTAGAATGCTGTTTTTAGACTTTAGCTCAGCATTCAACACTATAATCCCACAGCAGCTAATACACAAACTGCTCCACCTGGGGATAAACACTCTGCTGACCCATGACTGTGAAAGTACAACTCAAACCTGTAACACGGCCCTCTAAGACACGAAACCCAGGAGCAGAGACACCAGGAGAATGAAAATATTTCCAAGCCTTTATTTGGCAAAAACAAAGTAACAAACTTAGGTAGCACTCCAGAGCTCAGAACACGAGGGAAACAAAGACAATCTGGCAAAGAACAAAGCAACAGATGGGGTAAAATACTAGGTAATCAAACACGGGTGCAAAACATTAGGGCGGGGCAAACAAATCACAGAAGCAGGAAACAGGGAGTGATGTAAATCTAAAGCATAAAGAACAGGTAAGTATTTCAAAATAAAATGTCAAATAAACCAGGGGTATGACAAAACCTCTTCATCAAGTTTGCAGACGACACAACAGTGGTGGGTCTCATCAGCAACAGAGACGAGTCAAACTACAGGAGTGAGGTGAGCAGTCTGGCCATGTGGTGCACACAGAACAATCTCTCTCTAAATGTGGAGAAGACAAAAGAGATTGTTGTGGACTTTCGTAGAGCGCGGGTCCAGCATGCTCCTCTAACAATCAATGGTGCTGCAGTGGAGAGGGTGACCAGCACCAAGTTCATGGGGGTGCACATCACAGAGAACCTCTCCTGGACCATGCGCAACTTCTACAGAGGGACTATAGAGAGCATCCTGACCAGCTCCATCACTGTGTGGCACGGCGCCAGCACTGCCTCCTGCCGAAGGAGCCTCCAGCGCATCGTGAGAGCAGCGGAGCAGATCTGTGGAGCTCCTCTCCCCTCCATTAAGGACATGTACTCCACCCGTCTCACCCACAAAGCCGTCAGAATCACCAGGGACCCTACACATCACACAGTCTCTTCAAAGTAATGCCTTCAGGGAGGAGACTGCGGAATCTACGGCCCAGTTCCAGTCGACTGAAGAACAGTTTCATACACCAGGCCATCGGGAAGCTGAACTCCCTGCCTTCCCTGCGCTCCCAACTCTCACTACCCACCCCCCTGGTCCACAATCAAGGATGAGAGAAATATATTTCAAATTAGTCACAAATGGTTTGACAAATAAAAAATCTTTGAATCTGTGAATAACCGAATCATTTTAAGAAGGATGAGAGACCGTTTTTTTGGACTATGGACTTTTGAGGAGCAGTGTCAGCGATGTCTTTAACGAGAAACGTACCGCGGTGGAGAGGGAGGTGAGCAATGTCACTCACACGAACTTTATTCATTACAAGTACACGTGTTGTTTTCCTGTCCACTCCCGTTTACTTTAACACAGAATCAATGGAATCTGTAGCGCAAGGCAGCCTGCAGTCTGAGCCTAATGGGGTTTTGTTCAAATTGCAATACATTGTCTCTTGCATTGACTTACACTTTGACCTCGCAAAGGCCTTTGGATGTTTGTTAAAAAGTAATGCCAAAACCACATCTAACAACTTAAGCCACAAGGTTTCTGTGCTTGTCCTTGAACAGTCTGATGAAACGCTGAAAGTATGGAGATTAGTCTAGCTTTCAAAGATACATTTTTCTTACATGACAAGGAATAAATTCCAGTGTAAATGCTCATCTTGAATAATGTAACTTGGCACCGTGACAGTAAATTAAGCTGTTGGTCTACACACCACACATGTACAAAGAAAACCCGCCGCCTTCGGTGACATCGATGAAATATAGTTGTGCCACTTTCTGTTTTAAAAGTGGTCATAAAGTGTAGAAGGTATGTCTGGCTCTGGGCTTTGCAGACACTGGTGTGTGGTAAAGTGGTGCTCATAAAATCTTTATTCCGCCTCATCACGTCGCCTGTCTATTCCCCATGTTTTATCTGTCTGACATTTGCTATGACTTTTAGCTATAAGACATCATCAGATCGGCACACATTAGGGTATTTGTCAGATTGCGTTTGAATAAATATCACTGAAGGTGCGGACTAATAATTCAGTTCCAAGTCGGAAGAAGTAAAGAATGAAATATAGGTAGGATTGTGGACAAACTCTGGGTAACTTTGAATTGAATATTTTATTTCGAGCCATATAGGTAAAACTATCCAGACAGTGTTCGAGAACAAATACATACAACGTACTTCCCTTGCCCCTTTAATTGGCCAACAAATTAAAATTAATAAAAATGTTGCTCAAAAAGGAGTGGGAAGAAGACAAACTTACTTTTTACTTAGAACTTTTTAACCATCTACAACAATTTCAGCTATTCTGTCCACCGTCGCCTGAAGGTTGGCTGTTCAGCGGTCCATCAGTGTCTTCAGCACACTTGTCACTCACCTTCAGTTATTCAATTACTGAATCACAATCAGAAATAGATGTAGCTTTTTCTAAGAAATATTGGTCGGGGATGTGACATGCTCTGTAAGAATAACTGAAGTGGTAGGCTTTCTCTAAGACATGGCTCCCGAGTCCCCAGGCCTTCTCACGCCAATCGAGACAGGTTTTCACCACTGACTCTGATTGTCTGATTGGACAGGGGTCTGAAATAGAATACCTATATAGTCACTGGCTCTTTGTTACATGGAGGAGAAGCAGCGCTATACACTGTGATATCTTTAAGTGTTGGCCACATGACCCAAAGAGGAGGGAAAGAGACAGATTCTTTGGATGAATTCCTTTTAACTTATTGAAAATGACAAATATTGTTACAAATATTATCCATGCGGGTGATGTCCATTAAATATAGTAAGATTTGTTCCCAGCATTGGACAAAGCCCTCTGTCGTGTCGCTCTGACATCACACGCCTTGCATTCAACACCTCTGAGATTCCCTTCAGATGGAGCAGGACAGCAGTAAGAGGTAGGGAAAACAACCCCGGGACAGGAACTCGTGCAGGCATGTCATGTTCAAGAGAAACAATGTACCCATACATGGACGATCAGCGCATCATCTACTCGTCTGTAATTTAGTAACTTAATGTGTTTTTTCAGAATCAGAATCAGAATCAGAATAGGTTTTATTGCCATGGTTTGAGAACAGGTTCACAAACTAGGAATTTGTCTCGGTGCAAACGTGCGACATAAAACATATAACACAGAGTTAAGATAAAAATAAGCTAACAAATTTTAAACTATAAGGCTATAGGGGCGTGCAAAAAAAAGATTAAATAAATAAGATAAAAAGTAAGATAAAAATTTGACATTGAACAACAGCGAGATGGTATTTACAGATGTGTAGGCGTATAAAGTGATATAAAGTGATTAAGTGATCGCAGCAGGTCTAAGCGTGGACACACCACACAGTGCAAGTGCAGATACATCAATGAGTTCGTAACTAAGCTACAGAGACTTGTTTTTGTTCATGAGTCTGATGGCGGAGGGGAAAAAACTGTTCAAGTGGCGGATTTATGGGTCTGGATAGACCGTAGCCTCCTGCCTGAGGGGAGAGGGGTGAATAGTCCGTGTCCAGGGGGAGAAGGGTCAGCTGTGATCCACACGCCTCCGGGTCCTGGAGGTGAACAGGTCCTGGAGAGATGGGAGCTCACAGCCCATCGCCTTCTCTGCAGCAGCACAATGCGCTGCAGAGAAGGCGCCCGCTGATAAGGGGACACAGGACACGGAGAGCTTGGGGACAGCCCGTGGTGCATTATGGGTATTGTTGGTTTCGGACACACTTGGGGACGACTGTGGGCGAACGACATTTACACCCTGCCAGAGAATCCGTATAACATTTGGGCTTGTATTACATGAAATATGCATTAACCTATGAAATATTTAGCGCTGTAAATAGTGTTGATGTGAAAGTGATGCATTGTGTGGAAGCACCGGCTTTTACATTACTGAGAGTGAAAGAAACACATTTCTCATCATAAACATCTTTATAATGTGTATTCAAGTTAACTGTCATTAATGTGACAAAATGCAAAATATAAAGAACAATAATGTTGTATGTTTACTATTTCAAGAATAGCGGTTGTTGAAAGATGAGGATTGATGCCGGAGAACAACAAGCGCATCACACTGTGCTGCCAAACAGGGTCAGCCTTTGAGAGATGCACCTTTTATCTCACTGCTCGTTGAAGTGAAGTTTTTACTAAATTATGCAGTAGTTTTGCCTTCAGTGTGTTCTATTTTTTATTTTGTTTAACGTTTATCCAGCTTTCAGGTTTACAAAAAGCATATTGACCTAAATGTTTCATCAAAAATAAAAGTTTTTTTCGTCTGCCTTATACCACAACTGACCAAGCTTTCATTCATTTTGTCATGTCCCATTGGTGTAAATTGTGGCATTCACGAACCTCAGGCTGAACTTCCTGCGTTACAAACGGCATGGATGTCATGAGCCCAGCTTTACAAACAGGGACATAATGTGAGCTGACTGTATTTGTGCAAGAACATTCATTATGCAAATGAGCTGTCACACAGATAATTCTGAAGTTGGCAATGTCACAGTTAAGACGATTATATCAAAATCACTCTGTTTGCACTGTCTGTTTGCACTGGGCTCTGCTGAATGTTTGGTGCTCTGACATGTTTAAGCACTGTACTGTAATCATATCTCACGACACTGGCCTAATTCCTGTCAGAAATGCTGATAGTCATGAGTCACATGTAATATTATGATGCCTATACTGACACGTTTGCTAAAAACACACACACACACATGCTTTTTTTTTTTTACACATATTATGGAAGCATTGATTGTCCCACAGCAAGAACTCTGTGCCCTCATAGTGTGGCCCTGTATGTCACTTGTTTTGACCCAGATCAGAGCGACCCGTTTGTGACAGGAGCAGGCTAACACCCTGCGACCCTGCCTGCCCCGTGGACACTGAGCCTGACCGCCACATCAAAGCCATCTGGATGAACTTCTGGACAAATATCCCTTTTCAACATGTTGTGACCTTTCCGTTTGTTTGCTTATAAATACTTTAGGCACAGAATAATGCACCTTGCTCTACGAATACAACAAGGCCCATTAATGAAGATTAGCGCAAGGATGAACTCTCGCTGGCGCAATGAAACAGTTAAGTTTGAATTCACTGCAGCATAAAAATCCACCTGCCTCTTCCCTGACAGGCCTCACCTCTGTCATCAATACACAATTATTCTAATGCAATTAAACATGACTCCACTGCCCCGACAATCAATGAGCATCTTTGCTTGTAATCACAGGAAATGTGTCATCGCGGCCCGGCTGCTGCTGTCGTATTTATAATTAAAGCTCAGTGCTCTGGAGCGTGGAGAAAACTGCCCATTCACTCCCTCCCGCCCACACTTGAACCTCAGCATCCGAGACGTCTCATTATGGGCTTCCATCCTGGATGAAAAGTCCTCACCAAATACAACAACCATGGTCTCAACACTACAATTTGTGCTCACCACGTGGCCAGAAATCACTCACTTGTACTACTCTAAAAATGGACGTCACACTGCATAACACTTTACCCGATGGATAAAATTAAATATGAGCAGGTAGCTTTTGTATTTTTATTGGTGAAATACCTAAAGGAAGGGAGGGAGGAAGGAAGGAAGGGAAGAAACAAGGGAGGGAGGAAGGGAAGAAACAAGGGAGGGAGGATGGAGGGAAGGAAAGAAGGAAGGAAGGGAGGGAAGAAAGAAGGAAGGAAGGAAAGAAGGAGAGGAGGAAGGAAAGAAGGAAGGAAGGAAGGAAAGAAGGAAGGAAGGAAGGTAGGAAAGAAGGGAGGGAAGGAAAGAAGGAAGGATGGAAGGAAGGAAGGGAGACAGGGAGGAGGGAAGGAAAGAAGGAAGGAGGGAAAGAAGGAGGGGAAGAAGGAAGGGAGGAAAGAAAGAAGGAAGGAAAGAAGGAAGGGAAGATGGAAGGAGGGAAAGAAGGAAGGATGGATGGAAGGAAGGATTGAAGAAAGGAAGGGAAGATGGAAGGAAGGAAAAAAACAAGGGAGACAGGGAGGAGGGAAGGAAAGAAGGAAGGAAGGGAGGAAAGAAAGAAGGAAGGAAAGAATAAAAATGCACTCTTTTTTGATAAACTCTTTTTTGATAAACAATAGCAAAAACAGAATTGGTGTTTCCTTGCAGACTATTGGACACTCATTTTGTTGATATGTGACAATGACATAGAAAAATGTAATGTTCCGCAATGTGGCTTTGACTTGGACGGGTTGAAGTTCTGAGCCACACCATCTTTATCTGCACAACCTCGACTCCAACACTTGTATGGATTTTCATAAACATTAACTGGATCTACTGGATATATAAAATATATAGCTTTAATAGTTTAAATCATGTTGACCTAAGTAAACAAATACACACTTATCCATTCTTCTCAAATCATTCTTTCTTTTCTTCATTTCTGCACATAATCTGCACGTCACTTCACCAATAATGAGAAAAAAACATATCTCCAATATAGCCTTTTATTTTTTTTACTTTTTTTTGCCATTGCTTTGTTTTTGGAAGAAACGCCCTGCAGTGCCCTTCGCGTCAACAAGCGAGTGGGAGCACAGCGCTAACAGGATGTGGCCCAATAGGGGAGGCCGGAGCTCTGCCAACGTCTTGTGTAACTAACTGTACACTGACCAGGGCCAACAGGAACATGAAGGCCAGCACAGTGAGCCGCGTGTCTCCTCTGCCACCGCATGCTGCCTCCTGCCTCCTGCAGTGACATGTCAGAGGAACCTGTGTCCTCACACGACGGGACAGTGTTGAAATAAGAGCAAATAATGGCAGTGGGTGAGAGGTTGAAAGAATGGAAGCATTTGATGTCGACCGGATGGCTAATAATTCACTATGATGTTACACAAATAAAGACAGACATCATGATCAATCACCAATGTGCAGTGATACATTATTCAGCGGATCCGTCGTTGATGTATGGACACACAAAGACTTCACTCCTACCCATATCCCTGCATGGAAGTTTCTAGTTTTGTAGGGGCCCTGTGCAAAACACTCATCAGCTATGAACATACCACAATCTGTTCTACAAATGAACTAAAGTGCGTGGTTACTTGCGAGGTGTGGCCAACACTCACTCCGACTTATGTGTGGAGTTTGGATGCACAACAGGATAAACAATCCTGACCAAGATCCTGGCTCAGGAGCTAAATACGGATCCTTGCTCCTAAAGGGTTTGAGAGCCACAGGTCTACATCCCATTTCTAGAAATCCATGGTCCAGCGACAGGTGATTGTCGTGCCGCGCCGCTCGTCGCCACCCACTGCTGACGCTTATCTGGACATTATGTTTGCCTGAATACTTAATTCGCCTGAACTTTACATTGTCTTATTTACTGCTCTGTTGTATTACCTTAATGTTCGGTGCAGCCCTGTGAAGACTCCCGTTGTGATATTGGGCTACACAAAACCATTGATTGATTAAAATCTTGCTTTACATTTTCTCCCCATGTTACTTGGAGGAGTTGGTTTAAGTTTTATACATCTCCCTGGCTGAAATAATGGAGAGCAACATTTTCTTCCTTTACATCACATCCACTTCTTAGTCTTTATGAAAATATTACCCAGCCTTGCATAACCAGGAACTTTCTTCTTTGAAATGCACATTTCAAATGAAAGAGAGAGGAACTTACACACTTCTTTAACACATTTGCATTTACACTTGTCTGGAGCCAAATATAAAATGTTTTGATCTGAAATATACAGTTTTTCTCTCTGGCCAAATAGATTGAAAAATTCATTTCCGACCAAAAATAAAGCAAAGATCTGTCAAAAGCAGTTTTATGGATATAGTGTAGCGTCGTTTGAGCTTGTTTGCGTAAAGTTTGCTGACTCATTATTCACACATACATTTCAGATTAAACTTTTACATTTGTTTGTCACTTGCGTGCTGTGATTCAGTACTTTGTGCACCTCGTGATTTCATTTTAAGCCGGGCCAGACAGTTACCACAGAAACACATTTGAGAGGAAGCGGCACCTCGCTAACAGTGTCATCATTAAGCTGCGGTGCACATTAGTGTTGTTTGGTTGAGCACTGATCGAGCTGGGGCAGAGCTGCAGGAGGAACAGCCCATGATCCCGAGTTAGGCTTCAAACTGTCAAATCCAAGCATTAATAAGACAGCACGCTCCCTCTCAGTGGACCTTTCTCCAACAACTTCTGGATATGGGAAATAATCAGTTGCACTTTGTGTGTATGTGGCTTTGACTTACAGGCTTTAGCCAGAGGGTATACCTTTTCTGTTACAAGCATTCATCATCTCTACATCGTGTCAAGCGCAAAGTCATTAAAATTTGTATTATTAACAGTGTTTGTTTGTGTAAAAGTGTACTGCAGGTAAATTACCTTATGTACATATTTCGGTAACACTTTACATTACGGGCCGGTAAGTCCATGGTACTTACAGTGGTAATTACTATTAATTGCAGTGGCAATTACAGGGGTACTTCTAGGTACTTATGGTGGTACTTAGAGTGGCAATTAGAGGGGTACTTCTAGGTACTTATGGTGGTACTTAGAGTGGCAATTACAGGGGTACTTCTAGGTACTTATGGTGGTACTTAGAGTGGCAATTAGAGGGGTACTTCTAGGTACTTAGAGTGGCAATTACAGGGGTACTTCTAGGTACTTATGGTGGTACTTCTAGGATACTACAGTGAGAATTACAAGACATGTACTGTGATACTTCTAGATACAGTTGTAACTCTTAGTAATAAAATGGTGGTACTTCTTAGTAATTCAAGGATACTACAGCATACATTTCTATGTATTAAATGTGGTACTTCATACATACAGAGGTCATTTCTAGAATGTGTGACTATAAAACATACAACATTATGGAAAACAAGCGTCTTTATTATGGAATTAGTAGCACAGAAAGGACAGTAGCAATACAGAGCTCATCATTTAATGCATATTTCCAGTTTCAAGTACAAACACTGCAAGTACTAGGTACATAACTTTAATTAAACATTAACACACCAGTAATTATACAGTAAGTACCAGGTACTTCCCACAGGAACTGACTTAGTTGTAAGTACCAGTTACAACACCAGTAATTATAGAGTAAGTACCAGGTACTTGCCCCAGGAACTGACTTAGTTGTAAGTACCAGTAATTACACAGCAAGTACCAGGTACTTACCACAGGAAGTTACTTAGTTATAAGTACCAGTTACAACACCAGTAATTATGCATCAAGTACCAGGTACTTACCACAGGAACTGGCCCGTATTATGACGAAGGACTTTGGAGTAAGTACCAGTGACAACACCAGTAATTACACAGTAAGTACCAGGTACTTACCACAGGAACTGGCCCGTATTATGACAAGTACCAGGTAGTAAGTTCCAGTTACAACACTGGTAATTATAGAGTAAGTACCAGGTACTTACCACAGGAACTGGCCCGTATTATGACAAGTACCAGGTAGTAAGTACCGGTGACAACACCAGCAATTACACAGTAAGTACCAGGTACTTACCACAGGAACTGGCCCGTATTATGACGAAGGACTTGGTTGTAAGTTCCAGTTACAACACCAGTAATTATAGAGTAAGTACCAGGTACTTACCACAGGAACTGGCCCGTATTATGACAAGTACCAGGTAGTAAGTACCGGTGACAACACCAGTAATTACACAGTAAGTACCAGGTACTTACCACAGGAACTGGCCTGTATTATGACAAGTACCAGGTAGTAAGTACCAGTGACAACACCAGTAATTACACAGTAAGTACGAGGTACTTACCACAGGAACTGGCCCGTATTATGACATGTACCAGGTAGTAAGTACCAGTGACAACACCAGTAATTACACAGTAAGTACCAGGTACTTACCACAGGAACTGGCCCGTATTATGACATGTACCAGGTAGTAAGTACCAGTGACAACACCAGTAATTACACAGTAAGTACCAGGTACTTACCACAGGAACTGGCCCGTATTATGACATGTACCAGGTAGTAAGTACCAGTGACAACACCAGTAATTACACAGTAAGTACCAGGTACTTACCACAGGAACTGGCCCGTATTATGACAAGTACCAGGTAGTAAGTACCAGTGACAACACCAGTAATTACACAGTAAGTACCAAGTACTTACCACAGGAACTGGCCCTTATTATGACAAGTACCAGGTAGTAAGAACCGGTGACAGCACCAGTAATTACACAGTAAGTACCAGGTACTTTGCCCCAAGTACCAGTAACACCCGTAATTATTAGCCTGGCCTGCCAAACTACATGCGTTTTCAAAGATATTTCAAAGACATGTAGTCTGAGTCATGTAGTCTGGGAGTGATCTCAGCGATTTCCCAGTGGGCGTGATTAACAGATGGCATCAAACAATAGGTTGCGTTCACGTGACATCACAACACTCTAAAGAGCCTATAGTTTAATATCGAGGTGGAGGGCAACTGAAAATTCCACGGCCGTAACCATGGTAACGCTCAAAATGCAGATTTATAGTCTTAAATCATTGCTAATATCTCTGTAATTCCTGGGCCAATTCACATGAAACAAAAGCTGTCACAAAGTTCAAAGTCATATATTTCAGATATGAACATAGGTCTAATTATTTCTTCACAAAGGCGTCCAAAAGTGGAGACAATATTCAAAAACATGTGCTTGATGTTGGCCAGTAGAAAGGACTTTCAGCCATGAAATTCACATGTCAGGTTTGTGAATCCAATCACTATCACATGATGATTAGAGAAAACATTTGGACATTTTCCTTTTGGAAATTTCTTTCAAAAACTGTTTCTCTCCCATAGAGTTATATTGACACCTGCCCTCCAACTGAAAAGGAATTCTATAACGTGAACGCGACCTATTAGAGCAACGCTGGATACGTCGCAGAAACAAG
The DNA here is from genome assembly GCA_021464625.1 of Proterorhinus semilunaris. Lineage (NCBI taxonomy): Eukaryota > Metazoa > Chordata > Actinopteri > Gobiiformes > Gobiidae > Proterorhinus > Proterorhinus semilunaris. The sequence continues at coordinate 21,438,441 of CM038352.1, read as the reverse complement.
CGGCAAGAAGCCTTTTCAAAAATGTCCTTTTTCACATGGAATGATTTGAACGCCGTTTTTTACTGTGGGTTTAGGGATTTTATATTTGTTTGCTTGGTAGTGACGGGTGACGGCTTCCGTCTCTTAGTGCGTGATTGGACCATTACGGATAAAATGGTGAAATGATAAGCTGTAAGCAGCCACCCAGACGGTTGTTCTTTTGAACTGAAAAGAGGAGTGTCTGGCAGGCCAGGCAAAGTAATTATAGTGTAAGTACCAGGTACTTGCGACAAGAACTGGCCCATATTATAACAAAAGACTTACTGTTACTTTTTTTTCATGTGGTTGAAACATTTACTACGAATCTCTGAATCAAATTTTACCAAATTATCTGTGATTGTAAATTAATCATGTAATGTTGCTTAGGTATTACATTGTGCTTAGGAAAGAGCACTTTCCAACGTTTCAAATGATTTTCAATCAGCGCTTTTAACTTTGAGATTGTTGCAACCAAAAGAACTGGGGCAAATGCAACCTGTATAAATATCTAGCAGCTCCAGTATTAGTTGACCGTATTTATTTACATCCTAGCTTGGCAAAATAAATGGCAGAATCCTTAACATCCCAAGCATTTGACCTGCTGACGGTTTCAGCTTGTTGTCATTGGACATTAATGTGTTAAATTATTGTTGTGGGTCAATCCCTTACATCTAAATGGGATTAGGGAAAACCAAGCATACCAGAATTCTGGTTTGGTAGAAAATACAGGGTGTGACTTGAAAAGCTCACCATCAATCATTGACCAAATACTGGGATGTAAGAGAAACTGCTATAAACGTTCAACTAAAAAGCACATAGTAAAACAGTTTGCTCTTGATAGAGTAGTCCGCATCTTTTTTCTGCATAGGATTTGAGCAATAGGAATTTCCTCTGCTTCGAAAGAATCGAAATGTTTCTTCATGATACTGTCCTGTCGAAAGGTTCTTGCCACCTCAGCAAATGGATCAACAAACTGGTCAAATACATCAAGGGCATCCCTTTCCAGTTGACTTGAGGAGGCATTTCCAGGATGCTTCTTCAGCACGTCCTTCATCTGCTTCTTGAGGTGGTCCATTAGAGAAGACTGGTACTGCTGTACTCAACAATGGCGTTCACAGATTTCTGAATAATGATTTAAAAAATAAATAAAGTTATCAGGATGTGTTAAGATAAAAAACATAAGTGCAACAGAATACAACTGACCACATTTACCTGTGATATATTACACTTCGCCCTGATGTCTTCTGAGATTCTTGGTAAAAAAATACAACATAAATCTAATTAGGTACATGAAGACAAATAACTACATAAAGCTGGTACATTAGGCAGAGTGGTGTGTACTCAAGTAAAGGCAATATAACTTTAAAGTAACAACAGTACATTATGTCACTACTAAAATAAAAAAATAAAAACTGGATTTGACAGAAAATGTACAAATAATTTTGAATTAATGTTATGGTATGGTCCAATAATCTTTCCAATGTCAGTTTTAAACATTGTGTCTCTTAAACATTTACTCAATGTTGGAAGAGTAACCAATTGTATCACTCAATTGATATTTCAACATTAAAAAAAAGTAGAAGCAGAGATTTACATTTTACAGTTACAGTGCCTCTCGAAAGTACTAATACACCTTGTACTTTAGCACATTTTGTCATGTTTACAACCATAAACGTAAAGATTGGATTTTGAATTTTTTACTGAAAGTTCACAAACAAGTAACAGACAACTGTGAAAGTAAAATGATACATGATTCTGTTATTTTACAAAAAATAGAAAAGTGAAAAGTGAGGCGTGCATAAGTATTCAAACAGCATTTTCTGAGTGCATTAAATTGCCTTTATAACATTCCTAATGACTGCAGAAAGTTCACACCTTGCCCTAACCATTAAATAGAGGCCACCTGTGCGTAATCTACTCTCAGTATAATTCCAGCTGTTCTGTAAGGGCCTCAGAGCTATGGTCGGAATGTATTGGTAACTAAACAACATCATGAAGGCCAAGGAGCTCACCAGAGAGGTCAGGGATAAAGCTGTGGAGAAGTTTAAAGCAGCGTTAAGTTATACAAAGATTTGAACATCTCACGGAGCACTGTTCAATCCATCATTCAGAAATGGAAAGAGTATAGCACCACTGCGAACTTACCAAGACACGGCCGTCCACCTAAACTAACAGACCGAACAAGGAGAGCACTGGTCAGAAATGCAACCAAGTGCCCCAAGATAACTCTGGAGGAGCTGCGACGTACTGCCGCTGAGCTGGGGGAATCTGTACATGGGACAACTATAAGTCGTACTCTACACAAATCTGGCCTTCATGGACGAGTGGCAAGAAGAAAGCCATTATTGAAAGGAGGCCAACAGAAATCCCGTTTGACGTTTGTTAGAGGTCATATGGAGGACACAGCTACCCTGTGGAAGAAGGTGCTTTGATCAGATGAGACAAAAAATTGAACTTTTTGGCCCAAATGCAAAACGTTATGTATGGAGCAAACCTAACACTGCTCATCGTCCTGAGTGCACCATCCCCAGTGTCAAATATGGTGGGGGGAGCATCATGCTATGGGGCTGCTGGGAAGATTGTAAGAATAGTTGGGAAGATGGATGGAGCCAAATACAGAGACATTTTGGAGGAAAACCTGCTGAAGTCAGCAAGAGAATTGAGGCTGGGGCGGAGATTCACCTTCCAGCAGGACAATGACCCTAAACACAAAGCTAAATCTACAATGGAATGGTTTAAAAACAAACATATTAATGTGTTAGAATGGCCCAGTCAAAATCCTGACCTAAATCCTATTGAAAATCTGTGGAAAGACCTGAAAACTGTTGTTCACAAACGCTCTCCTTCTAATTTGACAGAGCTCGAGTTGTTTTGTAAAGAGGAATGGGCTAAAATGTCAGTCTCTAGATGTGCAAATCTTGTAGAGTCAAACCCCAGAAGACTTGCTGCTGTTATTGCAAGAAAAGGGGGTTCCACAAAGTATTAAGTCATGCTGTATGAATACTTATGCACGCCTTTTCACTTTTCTATTTTTTGTAAAATAACAGAATCATGCATCATTTTACTTTCACTGCACAGTTGTCTGTTACTTGTGTGTGAACTTTCAGTAAAAAATTAAAAATAAAATCTTTATGTTTATGGTTGTAAACGTGACAAAATGTTCAAAAGTTCAAGGTGTTTTAGTACTTTCGAGAGGCACTGTATCTCTTATGCAAGGACATACTTCTTCAGTAGGAATAGTTCCATCTTGTTTTGTGTTCATCTCCTCTTCATTTGAGTCAGACATCTGAAGTGGCTGATCAATATTATCTTGCTCAGCTGAAGGTGAAGTCCTCTGTACTGGTCTGAAAAACATAAATACACTACTGAATAAAATTGCTTGTCTGGCTCTGCCATACCATGTCCTGTCCATTCCACGCAGGGAAGTTAGTCTGGTCACGGAACAATTGGAGCAGTTTGAACGGGCGGGCCTAACGTGCACAGATTGTCAGTGAAATAAACCAATTAGCAATTATCAGACGTGATGACAGCTGTAGTCTAACTCACAACAAAGAGGAGGCCAAATCCTCGACTACTTTATCCAAGATTAGTTTTGGCTAATGTTAATGTTGTTAAATGAACTAACGACATAGCGGCGCATCGAGTGACGTAACCATGTCAATTCTCTGTGACGGTCGTGATCGGTTCGGCTAGGCCTTAGCCGCCAATCAGCAACTTGTTTACCGTGTATGTCCAGACCCACCTTCTTTCACCAGAAAAGAAGTGGGTGTGGTTTATCAGGCTATAAAATTGCACTAGTTTACTTTACAGCATCAAATGAAATATATATATAAAAAGTGATTTTTGTTTTAACCTCCTACTTAACCGAGCGCAGCTTTAAATGCAGTTCTGCTTTACCCAAATCTAACAGCTTCTTGACCTGAAAGCTGAAAGCCTATAGGTCGGTGTAACGCCTCATTTGAAAGATCAGATCTACAAAACTGATTTAATTTTTTTTGTCACCATGTTTATGTTTATGGGTGGCATGGTAGCACGGTAGTTAGCGCTTGTGCTTCACAGGTAGAAGGGTTCGATTCCCACCTGGGACGGGGCCTTTCTGTGTGGAGTTTGCATGTACTCCCTGTGTCTGTGTAGGTTTCCCCAACCACTAAAAACATGTACAATAGGCCAGGATGAATGAGAGTGTGTTTGAAAGTGCTCATGGGGGATGACGGATGGAAATTAGCCCACAGCTGGCGTGTTCATTAACATGCACTGTCCCTACCAAATAAATCAAAAACCGAAACCAATCAATAAACTGAACTTTTTTAAAGCATTTTTGTCACGTTTTAAATCGCTTATTTCTTGTTGCTTTCCTGCTTTTTTTTTTTACATTCTTTTGTGGCTTTTTCATCACTTTTTGGCCATGTTTTTGGTCGCTTATTTTGTCTTTGTCTTGTTATTGTCACTCTTGTCATTTTTGCATTTTTATCCTCGTTTTGTCACTATTTTCGTTTATGTTTTTATTTTTTTTAGAGAAGCTTTTAGATTTGTTTAAAGGCAAATAGGAGCTAATGTGCTCGGTTCAGGCGGGGGTTAAGAGGTTAAAACCGAGATATGACATTTAGAAAAGTATAATACTTAACAGAGTAAATGTGAAATACTTAAAATTTTAAAAAGTACCAGGGTGTGATGCATGTCAAAAATTAAAAAAATTAAAAAACTTATTTGAGCAAAGTCAATTATTTGAAGTCAGGTTCGGACAGACAAAAATAAGGAAGAGGAATGAAGAAAATGTGTGTCAAACACAACACAGCTACAGCGAAATCACATTCGTATACACATCGCGCCACTTTTCATTACCACAACAAACAAGCTAACGCTAGCATTCGAAAGAACTTACTTGAAGCAGCAAGCTGGATCTGTTCTCCGATGATGCATCTGCGTCTCGCCCCTCCACGGGCGTCTGACCTCCCGTTTCTTCATCAGTTGGCTGAATATCATCACGTAAGTATAGCGGGTGTTTTCTTTTAATGTGGTATTAGCAGGAATTAGTCACTAGCAGCACTAGCCAAAAGTTCGGACTGCGGCTGTGCAGTTTGTTGATATGGCTCAATAACGGCTTCAATGAAAAAGTGGCAAAACTGCACAAACAGAGCACCGCCAGCAACCGAGTGACCTCACAGTTACAATTCGTTTAACTAACATCGTTTTGTTGAGCTCACGTCATGTCTCATGTCCCAATCGAACGCGCATTTCCCAAAGCTAGTTACGTACATTCTTAGCTAAAGGGGAGGGGGTACAATATTGCAATACATGTTTAGAGTATGATAGGCTGTTAATGCGACTGTCTGTCACATAATATTATCCAGACGTATTTTAGGTTAAAGAAAAAGTGCTCTTGACCATAGTTAACACAGTAGTGATTATGGCGATATGACATTGACTTTACGCTCCCCCCTCTCAGTGAATTGGTATCTTCCAACACAAAGCCGAAGCGCCGACATTGGCCGCAAGTTACGTAGCGCCCATCTTTCGGCGGTGTAGGAAGAGGGCAGTCGTTAATTTTCAAAATGTGATCTTTACAGGTTTCTCTTTTTAGTTTGTTGTTTGCTGGACATCTTGAAGATCCAACATGGATGAAGATGGGGCTGGTGAAAACTATCCTAGAGATGGACAGTATATCAGTTTCAGTATTAAAAGGTAAAATGTGTGTATTATCTTTTATTGCAACATGCACTTTGGATGAAAAAAAGCGTTTTAATGGTGCATTCATGTGGACTGGGGAGCTCGTTCCCCAGTTGGTTTGTGTTCATGTGGTCATTATGTGGGAAAGTGGGGATTTTGATGTCATCAAATAAAAATGGTCTTTTATCATTGATTAGCGCTTAGCCGAGCTAATCATTTAAATGTGTTAGCGTCTCAAAAGCTAGACGTTATTTTGTTAATTTAAAAAAAAAAATCACATAAATTAACTTTTTTCCTAACGTTGATGTGAGGCATTTCACTCGCAATTTTGTTACTACGAGGATGGCGACAGCTAACACTAAATAAAAAAAATATCAGTCTTTAAAGAACAACTAAGCACCAAATCAACTTTTTTTTAGCTTATAAACTGCATAAATATGTTTCTTATAGTGCTCTCTACATGTCCTGGTCAATTTTTTTAAATTTTAGTGCAAAATACATACAATCTCACTTTTGAGCCTAAAACCTTCTGTGTAGCGCCCTCTACATTTTCGGCTACACTACATTTGAATTTCGTGCCTGTCCTCCCCATTTGCTCTGCCAGCTGTGTGACGTCACGTTGTGCTGTGTGACGTCCGTCGCTCGGCTGCTCGGGGTATAAAAGCAGCCAAGTGTCGCACACGCCCCCATAGCGAGTTGGAGTTGGAATAGCGAGCGAGCGTTTTACATCGATTTTCAGGTTAGCAATTTATTAGCATAGTATTTGATCTACAGGCTCCGCTCTGTGTGTGAACCACGCCACAGCACTCACATCCCCGACCTCTCCGACTAAATAAAGACAAAACCCCAAAATACCCAGATTCACTTATTTAGTGACATGGCTGGATGTTTTCACGTTGAAACTACAGACACGATAACGCTGTATCGGGCAGACAGAGCTAATCAGGGCTGTCAGTGTTTATGAGATGGGTCTGAGGGCTTTTTACTGTAATCTACCCCAGGGAGAGCTCACAGACACCGGGGGCAGCAGTTAGCCATCCCGGGCTGCCTTCGAGGCTCAGAGCGGGGCAGTGTGTGACTGAGTGTCCGCTAAAGTCAGGAGGGGGAACGGGGAGATAAGAGCGCCAAATGTCCACCGCGTGTGCTCGGCGTGTAGCCAGTACGACAGGCTTCAGAGTAGGGGTGGGCGATATGGCGAAAATAGAATATCACGATTTTTGAATTATAAACTTACGATTTCGATTTTATCACGATTTTTTATAATGACTTAAAAATTACTTAAATTATACACTGAAGAAGAAAAATACTACACTAATTTATTCAACTTTGTGATAATCAACACAGCAATAATAGACTTGGACCTAAAGCAAACTCACTTTATAAATGAAAAACAAAATAAAACCCCAGATAATAAAGTTAAGAAGAAGTAAGTTAAAGAGTAAGTTTGGCAAATGCTTGTTGTTAGTGTCTGTTTAGCATTTTTTCTGAGACGTCTCTCTCATGACGTCGAGCTGCTGTAAATATAACGCTCTGTCGATGTCGACCCTTTCACAATAAGAGTCTTATTAAAGCGTTAACATGCAGTGACTTTTATTGTGTAAAACTCAAACAGGAAGAAGTTTGTCACTGTTAGGTGACTTTACAATAATGAACTCAGACTGACGGTGTTTTTGGGGAACTTTTATATTTTCAAAGACCTGGATAAACAGCGCATTTGTGAACACGGTCCAGGATTAAAATTAAACAAATTAAAAGATGCGGCGCCTACAGAACTGTAAGGATGAAGGACACGCTCGCTTCTTCACACATGTGTCGCCAGGTAAATAAATAAACACACGCTGCGATCTACGCAGAGGAGTGGCGGGGGAAAGACACGGCCATAAATACCGCTGAAATAGAGACAGAACGCTGGGTTTAAAAGCTCTAGATTGAAGAGTCTGGTCGTGTATTCGCACTGTAGAGGAGCGGCTCGCAGCCAAACGCTCGCATTAGCGTCTGACATTGCGTAGCGGAAAGTGCACGGCTTGGGTTTGCTTCACTGACTGTGAAAGTCAACTTTGCTGAAAGTGCATAAAACTGTGATAAAACGATCCCACAAAAATAACAGATCGTCAGCTCTGGAGATCGTAAGACGGTCTAATATCGTCATATCGCCCAGCCTTAGTTGACCAAGAAAATTGTGGTCGACTGAAACCGCATCCACCAATCAGTCGACTAAACGACTAACGGGGGCAGCCCTATTGGCTATTAATTTTTTAACATGCATTTTACCTTTTTCTTGCAGATGCAACCTATTAGCAATTCCTTGGTGGTGGTGGAGTGAAGAAGGATGACTGAAGGAATTCCTAAATCCACAAGCCAGTGCTCTTTTCCCCAGTCATCAAAAGCAGAAGAATCAGAAAAACGATGTACATACATGCTAATCTGTCGCCTTTTTTTGCAAAATTCACCATTGTGATCTTGGAAAGTACCATTCACGTCAATCGTGTAGATCTGCAATTTAAAAACAATGAACTGTAGGTGAAAGTTACTCCACTGTATATTGCATGTTAACCTTTATTGCCACTTGGATTTATCAAGTAGTGAGTGGCAGTGCGCTGAGCACCAAATTATTTTAAGTTTGACAATAGTGTACCTTTCATATTTGACAATAGCAGCATGAAACATGAGTGCATCTACAAGCTAAATTATGAAGCTAGATAGCTCTAATTTATTGTGGTGGAGGCTAAACTGACCAGGTAGGTGCCCATGTCTCCGTGCGCACTCTGTGCTCATTTGATGTGCGATCGCGGTCAGCGAGGAGAGGGCTAACCTCTCCAGGTGGACCGTGTGGTCAATGGGCGCTCACAGATATGAGTGCCTCTGATAATCAGAGATGTTTAACTTGGCAAATTTACTAAAACAGAACAAAATTTTACACCTAATTGGGCTCACAACAATTCAAATATGCCAAACCATTTGAACGCTTTCAGTAGCCCACTGTAGCCAGAATTAATATATCATTTTTTTTTTCCCGGTATGTCTTAGGGTGGCATATTCTATATTCCTACAAATAGTCAATACAAGGTTAACATCAATATTTAAAAATCAAAAATGTGGTAAGTACCTGTAGTATTTTTTCCCTTTTATTATTATGTTTCTGTCCATGTGATAAAATGCAAGCCTTTAGTAGAACTACAGTTCTAAAACAAAATGACAGCCTAATAATAGTCATAAAATGTACTTGTTCTGTAAAACAATTCCAACAAACTGCCACGCTTCGCCATGACCCCCGAGAACTGTGACCTTTTTCACAATGTTTGTGTTTGCATGTCTGATTAAACTTTTGGGTACTTGCATTAGAAGATGGTAAGATTTGATTCAGACAGACTCGTGGTAAATGATTTACCTTCCTGAAAAAAAACTGTTCCTTACTGAGTAATTATTGTTGTGTTTATGTGTAAGTCCTGTGACTTATGCTAAGTCCCTGGTACTTACTGTATAATTACTAGTATTGTAACTGTCTCGTAACTGGTACTTATGGTAAGTACCTGGTACTTACACTCTAATTACTGGTGCTGTAACTGTAAATGATGGTAAAGTCCTTTGTCATAATAAGGGCCTGTTCCTGTGGTAAGTACCTGGTACTTACTGTGTAATTACTGGTGTTGTCACGGTACTTACTACCTGGTACTTGTCATAATACAGGCCAGTTCCTGGGGTAAGTACCTGGTACTTACTGTGTAATTACTGGTGTTGTCACTGGTACTTACCACCTGGTACTTGTCATAATACGGGCCAGTTCCTGTGGTAAGTACCTGGTACTTACTGTGTAATTACTGGTGTTGTCAACGGTACTTACTACCTGGTACTTGTCATAATACGGGCCAGTTCCTGTGGTAAGTACCTGGTACTTAATCTATAATTACTGGTGTTGTAACTGGAACTTACTACCTGGTACTTGTCATAATACGGGCCAGTTCCTGTGGTAAGTACCTGGTACTTACTCTATAATTACTGGTGTTGTAACTGGAACTTACAACCAAGTCCTTCGTCATAATACGGGCCAGTTCCTGTGGTAAGTACCTGGTACTTACTGTGTAATTACTCGTGTTGTCACCAGTACTTACTACCTGGTACTTGTCATAATACAGGCCAGTTCCTGTGGTAAGTACCTGGTACTTACTGTGTAATTACTGGTGTTGTAACTGGTACTTATAACTAAGTAACTTCCTGTGGTAAGTACCTGGTACTTACTGTGTAATTACTGGTACTTACAACTAAGTCAGTTCCTGGGGCAAGTACCTGGTACTTACTATATAATTACTGGTGTGTTAATGTTTAATTAAAGTTACTTGTGTTATGTACCTAGTACTTGCAGTGTTTGTACTTGAAACTGGAAATATGCATTAAATGATAAGCTCTGTATTGCTACTGTCCTTTCTGTGCTACTAATTCCATAACAATAAAGACGCTTGTTTTCCATAATGTTGTATGTTTTATAGTCACACAATACTAGAAATGACCTCTGTATGTATGAAGTACCACATTTAATACATAGAAATGTATGCTGTAGTATCCGTTTCAGATTATGTCTCTCACAGTGGACATGCACCTACGATGACAATTTCAGACCCCTCCATGATTTCTAAGTGGGAGAACTTGCAAAATAGCAGGGTGTTCAAATACTTATTTTCCTCACTGTATATGAACATCTCAAACAGTGCTTTGTAAGTGTGGTCCGTGTTAAAACAGCCGCTTTGAAGTGTAACAGGTTCTCTTTTGGTAACGAGGTAAATCAAAATCATAATATGATGTGCTAAATGTATCCTTGATAATGTGTAAAGTTAAATCACAAACAGGTATGTTGTGTGTTAGTGTGCCTGCTGTGTTCCTATGCTCTTGTACTTTGCACTTTGTAATATGTTCTTTTGTACTATTGTGATATAAATTCTTATTGTAATGATTTCAGGGGTGGGCGCTCATAAGTGTTTGCTTCGGCTCACTCCTTTTGAGCAGAATTTCAACTGCTCAAATAAATAAATTGATGAAGGTATACCCATTCTTATGTGAGCATTTCATGTGTCCATTTGTTGAGTAGTAAGTGAGATTAAATGAAAGAGCCGTTACGTCTTTGGGAGCACAATTTAATACTTATTTGCTTTCATCAGTAGGCATAATCTGGCTGTGGCTTCAGATCCGCTCATTGACTGTGGGAGAATCATCAGCAATCCAGACACATCTCCCTACAGTTTGCACAACCTTGTAAACCAAAGACTTAGGCTTGTTCCTTTAGCACAAAGGGCTATGCATGTATACCTGCTGCTGCATTAGGCTCAAGCAGCATACAAATCACCAAACAAAATAATGAAACTAATTTGATTTTCCATGTTCAAAGAGGAGGCAATTTAACAACTCTGGTGAAGTTTTGAAGACAGTTAGGTCTAAATAAACGCAGCCATAATTGCTCTCTCTTGAGCGTTTCGCTTTGCCCAGTTTTAATGAAAGCTGCATTTGACTTTATCAGCAAACAGAAAATAGCCCGAGAGAAGGCAAGCAGCTGTGTACCTGCACAATATGCATACAGAGGATTAATGTTGGTGGACGATAGGAATAAGCTGATTAAAAGCTCTTTGATTCAAATGAAATTATTCATAAGGGGAAAAGGGGGGGAGTTATAGGGTCAGCGTAGCTCACAGGTATTCACTATGTTTTTGAGAAACACTGCCTCAAACTTTTGATTGAACTTGGAGATGTCAATTTTGGCCATATCTAAAAAGAAAGACATGAACAACCATGTTGTTTATGGTTGGGGCCAACCACAACTCCTCCTGGTTGGTCTACATCTTAAGCAATAAAGTGGGACTTTTGTCGCTGACGAAACCTTTTGGATGAGAGGCGAAATGTTCGAAGACCTCAACTACTGAGTACAGAAGATGACTCAAGTACCTTCATTGAAGATGGACAACTCCTGTACGACTGAGAACTTACACAGACATAAACAACCATGTCAAATCAGTGTTACATTCAGACAGCATGATAATAAATTAAAGGTAAAACCTAAAACTTTTTGCATTATAGTGCATCTGTCTGTTGAAATCAGATCGATGGTTGATTTGTAATTTGATCCATATTGCCTATAGACCTTTAGAATCAGTGCTTATCATTTACACATACATTTGGGCTTTTTGCTCATTCATCATTTATTGCAACTGGCAATATAGACCTCAAGGTTTATCTTTGATTTTGTTCAACATAATTATGTGTACATTGACATATAAAACAATCTGTGTTTGTGGCCGAACACAGCTGTCTGGTGAATGCCTTATCGCCCTCTGCCTGCGCACCGATGCGTTGCAGGCGCAGCTGCTTTGGTCCATCCTCTTTTCCTCTCTGTAGCTTGCCTTTCTCCTTTCATGTCACTATAGTGCTACTTGTATGCGCACACGCACACCCATCTCTTCCTTATGACGCCACAAGGCTGGACTGCGAGGGCTTCCATCATAATATTTAACGCTCCCGCCCGGGAAGAGCACTTGGCTGGAAGACAAAGCGGGACACGGAGGACGGATGACAAGCGCCAGCCGTGCACCTGCCAGCCGTACTCATATTGAACTTTGACGAACTGTACCGACGGCAGCCACGCAACTGGACGGCATCAAAGCACCGCCACGAGTCACCTGCGACACGGGGAATTATGTTATCCTAGAAAACGATTGTTCGCGTTAAAAAAAAAATAGAAAAAGTAGCCTACAGCTTTACTTGATTTTTAGCACTCTGTGCGTCTGGCTATCACTGTCCAATAACGGTATGAATGAAGAGCGCCACTTGAGCCGCTGCCAGCGCCTCGTAATGATTCTACCTCGCTGTGAGAGGAGAGAGATCTTGGACTGAACGAGCCGAGCACATAATGGAGTTTTTAACATAGGTGTGCGCGCGTTATGCTTGGAGTAATCAAAAACCTGCCTGCCATCGCTGCTTTATAACACTTTTGTTGGAAATCAATGTCGGTGCTGTAAGATGCTCAAGATGATCCTATTCCGAAAATTCAGAGTATTACTACTCATGGTGTTTTTGGTCGCGTGCACGATGCACATTATGATAGACTTATTACCCAAACTGGAGAAGCGTGCAACTGGAGCGGATGGAAGCACCGGCGACGGCGGCTGCCAGTGCTCTCATCACCCGGGCGGAGAGACGCAGAGCTGGGGAAACAATCGCGCCAGGTCGCCGTCTGTATCAGGCTGGCCTAATAACAAACACGCGCTTCGGATCCTCCAGGACTTCAGCAACGAACCGGGCGTCAATCTCACGTCTCATTCGTTGGAGAAGCTCAACGGGGTCAGAGTGGACGCGCTCCGGAGGATGAGAGCTCCGGGGGGCAGAGCAGCAGACAAGCACAAGCCGCTCATGAGGGATGCGAGCGGGGGGAGGATGGTCACTGTGCGCAGTGGCTCCAGACTGGCTGTGCTGTTCGAGCATCCCTTGTTCAAGACCGAGCTCCCGGCGCTCACGGACGATGACACTTTGTTTAACGTCAACGCGGACATCAAATTTTACCCCAGAACCACGGGGAACCAAGGATGGTAAGTGGGACGACGCGAGTACAAAAGGGACACAAGTGGGACAGTTCCCACTCAGATTAATGCGTTTCCACTCGTGCAAGGTCCTGGCTTATAGTTAACCTATTTTTGACAGGCTTAAACTCACCATATGTTTATCCTTCTTTATAATTTAGATATCACTTTGTCTGCATGTTTATCAGTCATCAAGCCCCACGTATCATTATTTTGATTGAAATATGATCAATTACTCTTATTATGGTAGTTAAGAATATTGATTTTGTTTCTTCCATAATGTAGATTGATGTAGCCTCTATGATTCCAATGATGTCCAATGTAACACGCATCAAACCAGTCTGTTCATGACAGGTCATATTATGATTATGAACTGTCTTATCAGCCCGCCACTGTCCACTGACCCTCTATATTCATTCATTATTACTGTAGAGTAAATGCCCAAAACAGCATAAAGGCAACGCAGATGTAATGTTACTTTCGTTGTTCTCTGAAGGCACAATGAAGAGGCAAACGGCGAGGAGGATGAGTTCTCTCCTACAGTGGAGGGGACAGCGGAGTCGTACCCAAACTGGCTGCGCTTCCACATCGGGATCAACCGCTACGAGCTGTACCCCAGACACAGCGCAGTACTGGAGGCTCTGCTCAAAGACCTGGTCAGTCAGAAGATCACCAGCGTGGGTGAGTCACCAGCTACATAAACGAGGGGAGGGGTGTGTGTGTGTGTGTGTGTCCCAAGCTGCACTGACAGACGCTGTTGTCACCATTATCCGACGAAACGATATGGGCCTACACACAAATGAATCCCGTAAATACGAGTTCAACATGTTAACAATCGCTGAGACTCGTAGATGCACCACTGCATTTGCATCTCACCATTATTTAAAAAACAAACTCATTTTGTTTCATCAATTCAAATGGTTCAAATGATAAAGAATGCCTTAAAACACTTCCAGATCCAAACCTTTTTTAAAGCATATAGGAAAAATAATATTCTTGCACAAAAAGTGTTTGAAATTGTCCTCAAAGATTTCATTTGAACTTTTTTTGTTGTTGTTGAATCTGAAACACTTGACAATTATTTGCTCAAAATTGGACTTTGCTTCTGAAATTGCACGATGATACATTAATGGGAGACAATTGAACTTGCAACTCAACACCTTGTGCGCCTAAACTGTTGCACTTGGAGCAGCCTCAGCTACATCACTGGGGCACTAGTCTACTGTAGGAAACACCACATTTGTTTGGTAAAATGACTGACTTGTCTTGTCGAATGCTTTGTTAGTTTCCATTGCTCTTTTAAACCCTAATCAACCTGACGCGCTTCTGTCCCACTTACGTGTCTCGCCTCATCTATCACACCGCTCTGGGTCCAGACAAGCCCCATGAAAAGTGTCTGTCTGCGAAAACAAAATCCCCGTCTGAGGTTTATGAGCGTTTGTGCTTTGGTACCCCTTAATTGGTGCACACGTAGCACTTATCTGTCTCGCTAGAATTACAACAACAACAAAAACCACACACTCGGAGACCTTCCTTACTCAGCACTTTCTCCGCGCTGTAACGCTCCTTTACCTGCCTCCTCCCCCCCCCCCCCCCCCCAGTGATGCCCCAGTGATGTAGCTGAGGCCCCCCCCCCCCCCCCCCCAGCCGCTGTTGGGGTCGACGGTGGCCTTTTGTTCAGTCTTCAGACGGACTCATAAATCATAGGCATGGGAGCGTGAGGTGGCTCAGGTAAGATGGATTTATCATCATGGCGCAGGGGGGGGGGGGGGTTCGAGGGGGGGGTGGAAGACAAGAGGGCAATTTATTTGTTAGCAAAGATGTATGGTTCAAGGAAGAGTTTGCATAATGGCAGAGTGGTTAGTTGAAACCCCACTTGGAGTGTGCGCGGGTGTGATCTCTGAGGCTGTCGTGGACCACTACTTTCCCATGTCGGACGGAATAGCTTCTTTCATTGATGACTGGCTTCAGCAACTCTTGACAACTTCTGATCACTATAACGATTGACGATAGAGTGTACATGGACAATTTCTCTAATAGTTGCATATAAGAAATAGTAACATTGGTTCGAGTTGGAATAGGGTACGTAATGGTGGTGCTTATTTTATGATACTTTTATAATATTATTTTATCCATTGTATTGTTTTGTTTGTGTTGTGTGTCTTCATATGGACCTCGAGTTTGATAGGTACTAGACTTCAACCACCACACTCGCTATAGGTACAAAAGGATTATTTACTTTCTTTAAGGTGAAATGATAGGTTTAATGGTTTGCCACTGGTGCGCCGGGACCCGCAGGACCATTTTCAGTGGGTTGCGGGACATTGCCTTAACCTCTTGACCCCCACCGGAACCCAGCACATTTTCTCCAGTTGGAAAAACTTCATAATAGCGACAAAAATTAGACGAAAAGGATGACGAAAACAAAAAAGTGACAAAGGAGCGATGAAAAAGTGACCAAAAAAATTACCAAAAAGCAATAATTTCACTAAAAAGTAATGAAAAAGTGACAACAATTTAACAAATGAGTAACAGAAAAGTGGCAAAAATTTGACAAAAATTTGACAAAAAAGGGACAAAAATGTGACAAAAAAGCAATAAAAACGCCTATAGGCTGTAAGCTTTTAGATTGGGTAAAGCTAAACTGGAGAAAATGCACTTGTTTAAGGCTCTGGGTTAAGAGGTTAAATTACGGTTGATATATTGCTTTGAAAGTTTTAGATCAATAATCTTCGAACAGGATTCTGAGGAAATACTCTATTTTGATAGTATGCTGTATAATAGAGTCAAACAGCGTGTTGAAGATGGGTTTTCTTTACTGTGTTGCCAATTCTGAACCTTTTGATGGTGTAGACTCAACACCATCAAAAGGTTTAGAACAGTCACATAAAAAAGTTAGCCAGAGGAAAAGATACAGCTGTATGACAGATGGAACTTCACTGAAAGCCTTTTTTTAATTATTATTGTTCTAGGTCCTGTTAGATCATTGCATATACATCTAAAGACACAATCAGGGGGGATTACCCTTTGCAGTCCCATCATTAGATCAACTTGTTGTAAATGGCCAGTATGGAGCCAGGTATTATAGGGCAGCCCTTTGCGGATTTCATCTTATAGGACTCAAGGTCATGATTTTGCAGCATCTCTCAATCTCACAAAGGTTTCGCTGTCTAGCTATATCAAGTTTAAAAGATTACCCCGGGCCATATTGTCCTGACCGATCTCTGACAAATCTGCCACGTGCCGCTGAAGCCATAATGCTCCCAGTGTATCTGCTCCCTCATGGAGTAGAGACACACTCACTTAGGGCCGTTTGGGTCGGACTCTGTGCAACAGTGTATGCGAAATCCCCACAAGCCTTTGAAAATGAGTCACGGTGAATTGCGAGCGCTGCCAGGGGTGAGTAAGATGAAGCCAAGTTGTCTTAAGAGCAAAAAATAAAATACATTATGAAAGCATGGCATGCTGTCTGCAAGGGGGATGTACATGGCAACTCTTAGCTGGGGGTAGGCTTTATCACGCCATGCAGTTTATAGAATGTTATTCTGTTATGGCTGGTTACATGGATATTAATGTCTGGACACCATGCAATTAATATAGAGTCGTTTCTGTCACAATAAATACATACAACCCATTACTTTACCATATATACAGCAATTAACAATATTAAAGAGGGTACTGATTGGAGCAGAGGGAGGGCCTGCTCTGTGCATGTCAGAGAGGGAGGAAATGAGCATTACAATATTGATTTTAAACTCATTTTGGTCTGGACTTAATGAGATAGTGACAGATTTCACCCCTAAACAGTGTCACTCGAACCGATTTTTTCACTCACGTTGTTTTGTCTGGATTATTCCCCTGATTTCTTGTCACATTGGGACCTAACAGAAATCAATAAATAGAATCACAAGACTTGTAATTTATGTACAGTAAAAGGAAATTATATTAAAGATTTCTTATACCATCAGCCCCTGTGGTCCACTTGGTGATTGTGAGTGATAGGCAGAGACATGTGGCTTAGTGTGCCTCACAAAACATATTCTGCTCCCAGGCTCCATCTCCGTCTGACAAAGCACACACAGTCGTTGGGTTGTTGAGATGTTCCCGAGTTGTGTCATATGGGTTAGTTTTAGTTTGTCACAGGGAATCTATGCACTGGACAATATTACCACACATTAATCCCAGAGAATGCATTTAGAAAAAGGTATTCTGTAGCCTACTGTTGATTTATCGGGTATAGTGGCCACTCTAAAGGTGATCTCTTTTTTTTTTTTTCTGCAGCCATGAAATCGGGAGGCACCCAGCTGAAGCTGATCATGACTTTCCAGAACTATGGTCAAGCGCTCTTCAAACCAATGAAGTAAGTCTGATTCAATGACCACAGTTAGATGCATTTACAGGACAGTTCTCTTAAGTGTGTGTGCTGATTTGCTACATCTTTTATTCTCATCTCTTTAATTATCATCTTCAGGCATTTGTGTTAATTAAAACGAGCAATGAACCACTGTGACAATGGGGACACTCACTGTACGTTGCCGCAAAATCCACCTATTAATCTGCAGCCTACAAAATTGAAATACAAGATTTCCAATTTTCCTTTGAAGATCTCGCCGAAAGACTCTCTGAAAAACAAGGACGGATGTGGAGTTTGCATATATTCCTTTGACCCTATATATTAGAAGTATTATTGCTGTTAGTTCTACACTTACAATGTTACACCATTGCTCCCACTACACTGGTGAAACTGCTGCTAGCACCTTCTGTCTAATGTCACCTTAAATATTACTCTGTTGATATTAGGGATGGGACGAAATATCGTTTGACGAAATATCGCGATACAAAACGTGACGAAATGCATCGAGTTAAAAAAAATGGATCGCGAAATAAAAAAATAAAAAAAGATTTTTTTTTTTTTTTTTTATGTAAAGCAGGGGTGGCCAACACGCGGCTCTCGAGCCGCATGGTAGCCTACACATTCCCCATAAACTGTAATAGTCTTTAAGAATCTTGACCACAAATCCAACCATAGTTCATGTGTTTCCATCTCTACACGCATGAATGTCCGTATCTCCCTCCTCTTCGAGGCGGCGTGTAAAAGGTGCGCGTGCAGCAGCCTCACTCAAAGCGGGATGTAGGTAAACAACAGTCAGGCAGATTGTGGCACTGGGATCAGCTTCTGTGCTTTTCAAGTTTCTGATTAGCCTACTCTTTATTTGACGAAAGTTGGCCTCATATTCACAGAAAAAGATCAAAATTAGGAAATAGAAAAAAGCGGAGCTCTAATGAAGCATATGATGCGAAGCGCGACATCGTACGGCGGAAATACGCAAAGTCATTGTCTTTTCTGTCACATGTGCTGCAACTGTAACAAATGCAACATAAAACATAACCGCAGACGTCCTCCAGAGGCTCCTGATTAAAGCTTATGAACTTTGTGCAGCCTAAAGTTCGTTCTCTGCACAGTCCAGTCAGGACCAAGCTGCGGGCACTGAGCGCACAGGCCAGGGGCGAACCAGAGGAGGGGGCTCAGTGGGCAGGGCCCCTCACACTAACACACTCCAGCATTAAAAATAAAAAAATATAATTCTATCCCAGTCAGAGCAGAACAGCACAAAATGTCAGTTTATTTAATATACATTTATTTCAATCTTGGTGAGGAGTAAAACTATTACATCTAATACAATTATTAAAACAAAAGAAAAAGGCCAGGCATAAAGTTATACTTTATTGTGATTAAATATAACGGTCATATTATATTTAATCACAATAAACTACCGCCCCTGGATCTCGCGAATGATCGGTGCCTTTGTGGCTCTTCACAGGATCAAGGTTGAACATTTCGGTTCTTGGTCTCCGACTAGTTGGCCACCCCTGATGTAAAGCGTCTTTGAGTGTCCAAAAAGCGCTATACAAGTTCGATGTATTATTATTATTATTATTAAATGAAAAAAATATATATATATCCGGGGAATGGTGCAGTGTGTCGTCATGTCAAGTCACAGGAATGATATGTTATTTTTTTTTAAGAAGAACCAGTCCTGAGATACATTAACCTCGGGTTAGAGCAGCACTAAGGGAGTGTTCTTTTTGTGTTTGGCCTGTTAGGCCTCGTGTTTCCCTGTGTTCAACTGAAACAAAAATAAACAAGTTGTTATTATACAGTAATATTTTTTTCTTTTTTGATATCGTATCGTGACGTATCGTATCGTGACTTTGACATATCGAGGTGCATTGTATCGTGAGTTTAAGTGTATCGTCCCATCCCTAGTTGATATTTGTCTAGTCCTCCCCCACATCATTGGTCAGCCTTGCCCTGCAGACAAGAGGATCACAGCTACGCTTGAACTTTTCTGGTGCCGCATGCCATACTGCTTTAAAGCCTATTCATTCGTTAGACATAAAGCATTGTTTACAAGTGTGCCTCGGAGATTATCCACCAATCTATGGCAATATGATGATCCTCTGTCACTTTTATAACACGCCAACCCTTCAAAGTGCACATTAACGGCCAGCAGCGACTATCAGCATCACACATGTCATGGACTGAATGTCTGTGTAAGTAATGATAAATACACTGGAGATGGCATGCATCTAGCTTCAAGCCAACATGACATTACAGCAATAACATCAACTTCTTTGTGGAAGGATTTATAGGGACGCACTTGGGCTGGGCTTTTGGCGATAGCAGTGAGAATGCCCAGAACTATAAGCCTCAATCGCACTAATGAAAACTTGACACAGACACTGCATATGGTACATGTTATATATATACAGTGCCTTGCGAAAGTATTCGGCCCCCTTGAACTTTTCGACCTTTTGCCACATTTCAGGCTTCAAACATAAAGATATAAAACTGTAATTTTTTTGTGAAGAACCAACAACAAGTGGGACACAATCATGAAGTGAAACGAAATTTATTGGATATTTCAAACATTTTTAACAAATAAAAAACTGAAAAATTGGGCGTGCAAAATTATTCAGCCCCTTTAAGTTAATACTTTGTAGCGCCACCTTTTGCTGCGATTACTGCTGTAAGTCGCTTGGGGTATGTCTCTATCAGTTTTGCACATTGAGAGACTGAAATATTTGCCCATTCCTCCTTGCAAAACAGCTCAAGCTCAGTGAAGTTGGATGGACAGCGTTTGTGAACAGCAGTTTTCAGTTCTTTCCACAGATTCTCAATTGGATTCAGGTCTGGACTTTGACTTGGCCATTCTAACACCTGGATATGTTTATTTGTGAACCACTCTATTGTAGATTTTGCTTTATGTTTTGGATCATTGTCATGTTGGAAGACAAATCTCCGTCCCAGTCTCAGGTCTTTTGCAGACTCCATCAGGTTTTCTTCCAGAATGGTCCTGTATTTGGCTCCATCCATCTTCCCATCAATTTGAACCATCTTCCCTGTCCCTGCTGAAGAAAAGCAGGCCCAAACCATGATGCTGCCACCACCATGTTTGACAGTGGGGATGGTGTGTTCAGGGTGATGAGCTGTGTTGCTTTTACGCCAAACATAACGTTTTGCATTGTTGCCAAAAAGTTCGATCTTGGTTTCATCTGACCAGAGCACCTTCTTCCACATGTTTGGTGTGTCTCCCAGGTGGCTTGTGGGAAACTTTAAACAACACTTTTTATGGATATCTTTAAGAAATGGCTTTCTTCTTGCCACTCTTCCATAAAGGCCAGAGTTGTACATTTCTGCAGTTCATCACAGAGCAGGTGCATTTATACGGAGACTTGTTTACACACAGGTGGATTCTATTTATCATCATTAGTCATTTAGGTCAACATTGGATCATTCAGAGATCCTCACTGAACTTCTGGAGAGAGTTTGCTGCACTGAAAGTAAAGGGGCTGAATAATTTTGCACGCCCAATTTTTCAGTTGTTTATTTGTTAAAAATGTTTGAAATATCCAATGAATTTCGTTTCACTTCATGATTGTGTCCCACTTGTTGTTGGTTCTTCACAAAAAAATACAGTTTTATATCTTTATGTTTGAAGCCTGAAATGTGGCAAAAGGTCGAAAAGTTCAAGGGGGCCGAATACTTTCGCAAGGCACTGTATATAAGTTATATTGATTGAAATCTTGCCACGTAGATTTTGAAACCAGCAGCGGTGTGCTTTTTTGATCATGAGTTAACCATCCACACCACGGTTTTGATCTTACTTCTATTTCCTTTTGATTTAATGGGTTTCTGTAACCCCCTCCTAGAACCACCACCTTAATGTGGTGGAGGGGTTTGAGAATCCGAATCATACTAGGAGGTCTGTTGTCGGGGGCTTTGTCCCCTGGTAGGGTCTCCCATGGCAAACAGGTCATAGGTCAGACAAAGAGTGGTTCAGAAGCCCCTTATGAGAGACCAACAGGCCCGGTTAGAATTGTGAGGCCGTCCTTCTGTGGACCCACCACCTGCATGAGGAGCCATAGGGGGTTGGTGCAATGTGATTTGGGCAGCTCCAACAGCTGCCCCCACAACCTGGCAACGGACAAGTGGAAGAAAATAGATGGATGGATGGGTTTCTGTAACAGTAACGACAACAGGACAGGTGCAGGTCTGACGCAGAGCTATTGAAAGATATACCCTTTCAATCTCATTTGCTGCACAACATGTGGATTCAGATGGAGTCATTTGGCGTGACAAAACTGAAATAACTCTGCTGCCCCCATGCACTTTGTTGTTTTTGAAAAGATTAGTCTTACAAAACACGTGTAGCCAAGTAGCCATTTAATGACAATGTGTCAAATACGGACCTCATTGGAAAGCTCTTCACAATTCAATGGCTGAGGTCTTTGTACATGAAGACTAAATATTCCTCTCCACTCATCAGTCATTTTCTCCTGTCTCTATTTAGTGTCGTCTCCCTTTCACTGGTACACCAGGGTCCCTCGAGCAAAAATACTTTCAAATATATAAATATCACCTTTTGTTCTGCTTGTGGTTTGGTTGTGAGAGCACTGGTTTGTTCCAAGTTTAGAAAAGAGAAAACCTGGTGCATTCTATTGTTTTGCACTGATTGTCCCACACTGTTTAGCACGCAGTGGCGCTTGCAAATAGGCTTTGACGTTGCAGATCTCCTTTGAGCTGATGCAAAGACAGTAAGACATGTTGGGAAGAATTTCACTCTCAGCTGTGCGATGAGGTCTGCGTTGTCCTTAAAAAGTGCGTATAGCTGCAATGTCTAGTGTTACACTGGTTTTCGTGTAGTTCATTATTAAACTGGGATGATCAATTCCATTACTCCTGTGAACTGGTAATTGTTTATCGGACATTCTAAACCATTAGCGAAGAACGAGGGAGACTTTCATGATCCAACAAAGTCATGACCCATTGATTTTCTGCTGTCACATATGACATTGTGCGCCCATTTCTAAGTAAGCAGAGTTGTGTTAAATGTTCTGGTGAGAAATCAGTCTGTACAATGCACTTTAAATGACCTTGGACACTATGACCAGAATTGTGTAAGTGAAGATACTAAAAAACAGCGAGGCAGAGACTTGAGGGAACAGTGAGCTCTGCCAGGCTGTCAGATGACGACTCCAGTTGGATATGGCGAGGCGACTGAGGCCAGGGAAACTTTGGTGCCAAGCCCTATGTACCGTCTGCCGCGCTGCCTCTTCCCGCCAAAAGCGCACTATACATAAGCCTTAATGTTCATGTCAGGCTAATTGGTTTTGTCAGATTGAGGGTTGGAATTGGGGGAGGAGCTGCAGGCCTGAGATATGCAAAGAAATAATGAATTCCTCCATCATGCCCACTGCACGGATGAGCTAACGCTGGATGATGTTTTATGAATTGCAAAAACGGCTCGAGTGACTTTGATCATCTGTTTGTTGTTTTCATGCTGAGAGCTGCGGTACGAGCCAGAGTTCAGCACAAGTTTAGTGCATGAATAGATGTTTTTTATTGGAAGATTATAAGAAGAGCAAAAGCAGGAAGAAGAACGATGATGATTAAAGAGTAACTCAAACAGATAAAGTGCTTGATATGGCTTTGGTTACTTCTGAACACTCATGCTGCTTGGTGGTGATGGACGGTTTGGGGCCTTAAAAGAACAGGCCACCATTTTTCCATACTGAGATATGTTCTTACCTGAGCTTAGACAACTTGATACGTACCTGTCTGGTCTTTGTGCTTGAGCTCAGTCACGCAAAAAGACCAAAGATGTTGTTAGCATTTAGCCTCTCCTCTATGGGGCCAAACAAGGGTAAAGTTAGAAGCGACCAAGCCTTTCCACGTTTTCCCTATTTAAATACGGTTACGTGAGTAGTTACACGATTCAAATATAGTTGCAAAGTTAAACATGTTGATTTTCTAAGTGGATAAAAAGGGGTACTGTATTGCAGTGTTTTTCAACCTTTTTTGAGCCAAGGCACATTTTTTTCATTTAAAAAATCACGAGGCACACCACCAGCAGAAAATGTTAAAACATTTAACTCTGTAGCCTATTCACAATATAAAGTCGTTCTCATCAAAGTGTCTGGAATAGGAACACCGTATAGTCTTGCTAGCCACAATGCCTCTGTCACCGCCACCGGCCATATCCATGAATCACTAATTCTCTTGTCTCAAAGAATTTAGCTACCTGCGGCCACTTACTGATATGAAGAGTGTTACATGGTTACACTGCTGATCACTGCACAGAGACTTGACAATGGCACATTATTTGCGGATAATAATTAATTTTCCCCAAAATATTTTTTTAGACTAACTAGTGGAAATTGGATAATTTCCCAAGGCACACCAGGCAATATCTCACGGCACACTAGTGTGCCACGGCACAGTGGTTGAAAAACACTGCTGTATTGTATGGCGTAATAACACATTAGCAGAACTTTGATGTCCGTGCAGAGAATTGTATAGGAGTGCAGATATCACTGCAGATGTTTATTTGGACATGTTACATTTTGTGTAACTATACTTGGATCTTGTAACTACTGTATTTAAATAGGGAAAACATGGAAGAGCTTGGTCGCTTCTAACTTCACCCCCGTTTGGCAACATAGAGGAGAGGAGGAGAGGCTAAATGCTAACAACGTCTTTGGTCTTTTTGCGTGACTGAGCGCACGCACAAAGACCAGACAGGTACGCCTCAACTCGTCTAAGCTCAGGTAAGAACATATCTCAGTATGGCAAAAACGGAGGCCTGTTTCTTTAACTGTGTGGAGTTTCAACGCGTCTGGGTGGGTTTCATCCATCACCTTAAAACACTTGCAAAATAGGCTTTTTGCTTTTCCTCCGGTTAGGCAGTCTTGACCAAAATGAGCTCAAAATAGGTTGTGCGGTGCTCTGTGGTCGCTCACTCCCTCAGCAATACTGAACCATGGGTCAAATATAGAAAACAAATACATACTAGGTCTGAAACTTTCCCAAAAAGAACATAAAATGTTCACTTATAAATGCACTGCCTGTTTCCTTTATCATAACTCCATGCTACAGACATGTTGTGTCTAAATATACTAAATGAACAAACTGCAGCCTGCTCCTCTTGGTCTGCTCCCTTCAACGCGGCTACCCGAGCTCATCTGTCAGCCGGTGCGGCCTGGGACATGGTGTGTTAGAAACAGACAGATGTTCTCACAGCTGCAGCTCACAAATGTACACGCCGTAGTCCTGATACTCCGGGGGGGGGTGATAGGGTTCACCCCCCCCCCCCCCCCCCCCGATCACCAGCGCTGTGTGGTATGTGAAATCCAGCAGCACTGGCAGAGCAGCAGCTGTAAGAATTCACTCAGGCTTATGCTGCGTTTCACACTCAATCTCTAACTGGTTTGCACGCTCCAATCATCATTTAACAGAGCTAATCGTTTTACAGCAAGTCCAGCGGTTTTGTTTTAATTTGACAGGATTGAATTAACCACCTGGAAGTCTGCGAATTCACTGTTTTATTTGAACACTTTATTTTTGAACATTTCAAATCACATACCGCTCCATTTTCCCCGTGGGCTTTTCCAGCGCCGCGTCAGGCCTTCAGCGCACATCGTCTGTGTCAGCTCGGATCTCAACTCACTTTTTTTTCTTCTTTTTTTTTGACAGCCTCACTCTCCCAAACTGTGCAACCAAAAGACACCGAGAACTGTCTTATTGAAGATTCCCAGTCCCCCCCTCCCTCCCTCTCATCCCTCCTGCTCGAGCTCTGCAGAAAAAAGCCACCCCTCATGAATGTTTTACAGGACCAGTTCTTGTTACTCGGGTTGTCTGCCTTGCCTCTGTGTCTCCGCCTCAACTAAACCAATTCCCTCCCGTCAAATCCCCAAAGAAATTTGTTTTTAGTTTAAACGTGAACTGAATCTACAGACAAATAGTCGCAAAATTGAACCACAGTTGCAATGCGTCCCAGAAAAATCGCTATTGGGGGCTTTCCCCCCCAAAGCGTTCCGCCCTGTGTTGCGTTTTGCTCTTCTACTGTATTACGAAAGTCCTCGCATTTCCGCCGCAATCACTAAGATCCAATTTTACCTTACGAGATTATATTCTAAGCCCTCTTGAATTGCTGTGGCCATCAACAAATCTTTCCAAATCAAAAAGCGAAATCTTACGCAACGTGTTTTGATCGAGCCCTCTAGGAGCGTGAGTTTGTGTTTTCTTGTCTGTGGGCGAGCGCGCGTGTGCCCTTCTGCAGCGGTGCATGTTGGCTGCAGACCCTCTCCGTCTGTGTTTTGTCCCTGCTTTGCTTCTCTCGCTTATGCCATTGAGCCAAGCCTATGCTATCATTATAGTCTAAAATACTTGACAGGGGAATTCCTAAGCTCCCCGCTTAGGAATGCAGCCGGAGCACTCATGTGGAAACTCGAAAATGTATTTAGCTCCAGGAATTTAATTTTGGGGAATGTACTGGAAAATTGGTAAAAGGAAATAATGGCAATTTGAGTGGCAGCTGTTTTACTTGAAAAAAAATAAAAATAAAACACTACTGTAAATTGAGGGAAAGCTGCATGCTCATCAAGTGCTTGAGCAAATGAAGTTGTTGTGATTACAACAATAGTTTAGAGAGCTGTTTATTAGCCTCATCCTTTTATTCTCAGCTTTGAGCAAATAAAGAGCAGCAATTAAACCAGCAGTGTTCTTTCGGGTTAAGGAAAAGCCGTTGAAATACATAATCGAGTACAGTGATGGGAAGCAACTCCAGACATTATTTAAGCTATGTGATGTGCCAGAAAAGTCACATTAAGTCAATTGATTCAGAGTCTCTTAAATTAGGGGAGTTCTGGCCCTAGAGGCAACTCAATCATACAGTGTGTGTTTTGAGTAGTAGGGTAAACCGGAGCACAGAGAGAACTTGCAAACCCCGCAAAGAAAGATCCCACGCTACCAGGAAATTGATCCGAGGGCCTTCCTGCTGCAGGGCGAGAGAGCGAACCGCTGTTGGTATTACGGTGTAGCCTTTCATGTGTCCGAAATACAATACCACAAGATGATAGTTGAGCGTCACATTAGACGACTTACTCTTTAGACAGTGGGACCACACATAAAGCCGTGCTCAGTCTATAGAGCAAGGCCTTTCACAGGTACATCTTTCAACCGAATGACCCCCGACCCGCTTCGTGAGTCAACAGTCCCGGGACAGTGTGGAAGAGAGGACGCTTTGTGACCTGTGGCCTTTATAGTCGCATTAACTGCATGGTTAGTACGTCCATTGTGAGCTATGACCGTGCTTGTTCAGACCTGTCCCAACTCCCGAGCTGTAGGTGGCAATTATGTGTGTCCCCCCCACCCCCCTGCGCCCTCACATGTCCCCGGACAGCGCAGAGGAAGGGAGAGAGTGAGGGAGAATACCGCCATTGTACAGCAATTAAACCAAAGCAGGGGCTCTGTGGCACCTGGTATTGTCTGACCAGGAAGTGGGAGGAGCCGGAGTGGCCAGGTCGGAACACGATCAGGGGGCTTGCCTGCATGGGTCGCCCCCTTGGCTCAAGTTCTTCCTTAATGGCCGTGAGCATTAGAGAGTCAGACCGCAAGATAATGGAGTCACACACAAAAGCGTATCTAAAGCCAAGCCGCAGCAATACTGGGACATTTAGCCCGACTGGTCAGCGGCGCATGTGCTCGAATGAATGGGTGAGAGTCCGATGAGATAGATTCAGGGTTAGAACAACCGTGAGAATAAACAACTGATTTAGGTATGACTGAAAAAATAGAATTGCCTTTGTGAACTTAATAAAAATGAGCTTGTCGAATTACAAAATTGTTTTCAAGGGCCAATATTGAATCTAACACAGCATTTGGACTGTGGAGCAGTTTTGGAAACCTAAGAACTAAGCAGCCAGGTGAGCGGTTTTCACTTCATGTTTTTACAATTCATACATATCCACATAAACAGTTCGAGTGATACAGACCTGACAATTCTCATCTCAAATAAAATACAGTATAAATCAAAATGTTCTCACCTTGCCACGGACATCAATCTTTTGGCTGCACTGTAATTTCCCAAAGGTGCTGCTCATAGGATTCAGTGATATTTTTTGTATGACGTTAGCAGCTCTCGCGCCGCAACCACGAGTGCACTTCATCATTAGCGGGTGACGCGTGTGTGGTGGCATTAAAGGTCATGCAAGAAAAAATGCTCCGGAGGAAACATGATGAGTCTCGTTCAGAAGGCGCTGTTTGCTTTTGTGGACTGAGAAATCTTTTTCTCATTATATAATTCAGACTTTTATTTTGTATTGACCAAAATATTCTCTCCAAATAACACACAACAGAAAACATTTGGATTTTCTATGGAACTGAAGCAGAAGTAATCCAGGGCTAAATTACACCAGCTCACACCAAGACTAAACTAGGACCAATGTGATACCAAGACGTACATTAACCTCTTAACCCTCCAGTTCGGTTTTACCCAAATCTAAAAGCAAAAAAGTGGCGAAAGAGCGAGAAAAATTTGCCGTAAAAGCAACAATAAGAGAATAATAATAAAAGCAACAAAACACATGATAAAGAGTGATGTAAAAGCACAAAAAAATGGACAAAAACACGACAAAAAAGCAATTAAAAAAGACGAGGATACAACAAAAACACTTCCAAAATGTGACAAAAACGCGACAAACGTGCTGGAAAAAGCAACTATAACAAAGAGACCAAATCACGACTAAAGAGTGATGAAAAAGCGTCAAAAAATGAACAAGAAAGCCACGAAAGAGCGACAAAAATGCGATGAAAAAGTGACCAAAAACATGATAAATAAATTACAAAAACATGTTAAAAAAAAAATGTGACAAGAAAAGTTAGGATCTGTTTTATAGGTCTTAGCTTTCAAATGAGGCGGTATTCTGGTCTATAGGCTGTGGACTCTCCAGTCAAGAAACGTTTCGATTTGGGTAAAGCGGAACTGGAGAAAATGCGCGAGAGGTTAAGAGGTTAACAAAATGGAATCCAAACTAAAACAAACAAACAAAAATGTGGGTAAAAATGTATTCAATTAGGTTAAAACCATGGGAAGTCTAAGAACTAGCTCCGAAGAAAGCAGAGCTCAAATTTGAACAGCAAATGTGTCATTTCTACCACCAGAAGATGCTCAGGGCTCATCAGGGACCCTCGGACCACAGATTGAGAACCCCTGGCATTTCCACACAGTACATCCTCATTGAACCGGCAGAACTCTTACACAAAAACAAACTTTGAGACTGTTTTTGCAGCGGTCTGACCACTTCCTCCTGCTCCGCCGTCACCCACTCATGACCACAACGACATCGCCGAGCCACCACTTACACCACTGATAGATGGTTTCTATTTGGAAAATGGCATCTAACCACTGACCGCCGAGCACAACAAGCCTGGTGACGGGACTAAATGGAGAACGCTCAGCTGCGCAAGAAACAAAGACCCTGATTCTGACTTTTAGTGGCTTTCTGGAAAATGGCTTTGCTTCGCTAAACTCTTATGCACTACATGTTTTTGGGGTTTCTATTTTTGGGAGAAGAGCCGTTCATTGAGAAGCGTGTTACTGGGCATGCTGCTGAGTGCTCTGTAACGTTTAGCAAACTGACTGGAGACTGTGGTGAGCTCACCACTATCACATGAGCACTACAAAACACTCAGGTCAAGCATAATTCAATCATCTATCATGTAAAATCAGAAATCAGTGGCATTTTGACAAGTGTGTTGATGCAAATTGAGACATTCCCATTCAGTATGTGCATAGTGTGAGTAACACCATGTATTTTATTACCACCAGGAGGGTAGTGTTTAGTTTAGTTTTTAGTCCTGATTCGATCACGATAAAGACCTGGTGCTTACTGTATATATATTAGATATTGTATTCAAGATTCAAGATTTTTTTATTTGTCAAACCATGTGACTGATTTGAAATTATATTTCTCTCATCCTTGATTGTGGAGCGGAGGGTGGGGGAAGAGGGGCGGAAGGGAGGGCAGGGAGTTCAGCTTCCCGATGGCCCTGTGTACGAAACTGTTCTTAAGTCGACTCGACCTGGCCCATAGATTCCGCAGTCTCCTCCCTGAAGGCATTACTCTGAAGAGACTGTGTGATGGGTGCGTAGGGTCCCTGGTGATTCTGACGGCTTTGCGGGTGAGACGGGTGGAGTACATGTCCTTAATGGAGGGAAGAGGAGCTCCGCAGATCTTCTCCGCTGCTCTCACGATGCGCTGGAGGCTCCTCCGGCAGGAGGCAGTGCTGGCGCCGTGCCACACAGTGATGGAGCTGGTCAGGATGCTCTCTAGAGTCCCTCGGTAGAAGAACCACACAGTGATGGAGCTGGTCAGGATGCTCTCTAGAGTCCCTCTGTAGAAGAACCACACAGTGATGGAGCTGGTCAGGATGCTCTCTAGAGTCCCTCTGTTGAAGAACCACACAGTGATGGAGCTGGTCAGGATGCTCTCTATAGTCCCTCTGTAGAAGAACCACACAGTGATGGAGCTGGTCAGGATGCTCTCTATAGTCCCTCTGTAGAAGAACCACACAGTGATGGAGCTGGTCAGGATGCTCTCTAGTCCCTCGGTAGAAGTTGCACATAACAGAGGCTGGGACTCTGTTATGAGTTGCGGAAATTTAAGAGAACCGCTCGTGTAATGATTGTCCCACAGAATGATGAACAGTAGACTTGTGATGATTTATTACTGCCAATCATTTATTTAATTATCCGTACAAAGGTTGAATTTATACCGTCTTAACAGCTTTTGCAAAGGCACATTTTGTGAAGCTGCTTTAAAATCTTACAGTACAAGTTGTGTCCAATCAAACCAGTTTTCACCTTGCTACCTTGAAGGGCACACACACTGCTGTAATATGTGGCAATATTCCATTCAGTGACTTTGTACAGTTTGTCGGGAGCCGAGCATGTGTTTGTGTGGCACTTTCTTATCTCCAGGTCGCGCTAATGGTATTATTTAGGAGATATTCAGCCCCGCAGACGGACGGATGATAAGGACCGTCCAAAATGCATCCTCCAAATCCAATTAACTTGTCTTGGCCAGAGATCATGCTGATATACTCTGTGGGCTGGCTCCGACTTCTGCGATGGTGTCGGGACATTTATTTGGGCCTGGAAAAGTCACGCTTCGAGGATTTAACATCATTTGTGCTGTTCGGCAACTACTTCGTGATAACCGAAAATCCCTTATTATTTTCTCGGGCATGTGATGCGGCGGTGTCCAAAATGCAAGATAGCACAGATGGATAAGATATAGCTGATCCAAACAGTATTTTAATTATCTGATTATATGTAACTGAATAGCATCATGGTTTAGGCAGTCCTGTAGTTTCAATAATGCAGTTCACAACTTTTTTTTTTATTCCCATCGGATGATTTCTCTGCTAATCAAATCCATAATTATTCTAACCACAATGCTTCACTGTGTTTCCAGTGACCTAGAAACCATGCTTTCTATTCACTGTCTTTGAAGATCTTAAAAGCATCCCTTGTCATATATTGCCCAGTTTCATTGTTGTGTCACGTTCAGCAACTTTTGCATCATACTGTACAGTCTTTCTCCTTTGAGTGCACACAATGCCGACCACAGGAACTTGTTGTTAAGCTGTTGTGACGTGATGAGTCCTTATGGTAATGACCCTCGTTGATGTTTTGCTTTTTCCACAACCACTGAAGCTACACTTCCATTATCTCTATCTCAGAGTTGCGGGAAACGTTGCGGAAACTTTGGCGACTGGTAGTCTATCCAACACCTCTGCAAATCGGATTGATTGGGCCAATCTCACTGGCCTAGAGACTAGTTGGGGACTAGTTGGATTCTTGAGTGGCCGCTGGTTGCAGAGATGTCTCCGAGACGTCCCCTGGAGATAAGGCGAGTCGCCAGGTAGTCTCGGTAAGAACGAACAGGTTAGATTTCAGCGTGGTCTCCGTTTGGTCTCCGAGAGGTCGACGGCGAGAACACTCTTTGTTGTCCTCAACATGTGAGACGTTTCTGTGATACGCCTGCAATGTCTCAGAGATTGCATGGAGACCTGAAATCGAACCTGTTTTCACCAAGACTACGTAGAGACTTGCCTTATCTCCGGGCGAATTTTCAGAGACATCTTCATTGAATCTCCAACTAGTCCTGAACTTGTCTCCAGGCCGGTGAGCTAGGCCCTTTAGTTCAACTTGATTTCCCCCCTTCTAATTATCCTCTGCTGAGCCTTTTAAATAGGGCAGATTTCTCCATGAATATTCTTCTTCTCCAGTTCGTCCTAAGCCTGTACGTTGAGGCACTTGCTTAAATACTAGTGTGAAAGAAATGACATTCCCGAAGAATCCTTTCACGCTGGATTGTCCGCATGCCAGTTGGGCTGACGCATCTCAGAGACCCTCATCATGACAGGTGTTTGGAGAGCAGATTGTTAAGTGGAAATGGCCATCTCTGGTTACAAACTCGGAAGCCCGCATGGAGAGCGAATGCTGCCCTCAATTTATAGAAATGAGTTTATTGGTGTCTGTTTGTAGACTGCTTTTATAATAGTTCAGCCATTATTTACATTACAGCTGTTCTGTAAGTCTCGAGGATTCTGGGATTTCACACATTCATGAAGACTTTCACCTAGACATTTCTGTGCATGTTAACCATTTTTCATGCAAAGTCTACGTGAGGATTTAACATAAATTGTATTAGCTGTGAGCCTACTGAGCTTTGTAATAAAATGCAATTAAGACTTTGACAACTTAATCCACTTAATACACAAGCTGGAGGCCTTTGGATAGCTTTTACGTGACAACAAAATACCTTTGAATGACATAATGAATGCACCAACAGCACAGAGCTGATAAGAGGGGAGGGTTAAGTGCATTATAACATCCCAAAAGGCAAAACTAACCCCCTCAACGTCGCATTATGTTTTCTGGTGCTCCGGGCAGTGCAGCTGAACAAAAGTCAAGTCATTTTTAAGCCATCACTGTTTTTACAATCTCAACCTTTGTGCGTCTTTTAATAGCAGTGGAAACAGTGGCTTGTCAAACTTGCAAAACACAATAAAGCCAGTTTCCTAAAAGTGAATAAAAGAGCATACTTTCTCCTAAAGAAACAAAGTGACAAAGTCTGAAACAATGGCATGATATGATTACTTAGAAGTTTATGCCCTAATCTCTAACAGCGAGACGTGTGACTATCTGTCCACATAGACCTCTTGGCTGGACATCATTCCCCTCTCGCTCTTTCACTCGGATGTCGCCTTCTTCTGAGGTTTTGTGCTCCCGGGCCTGCACAGAGCTCTGGTGGTCCCAGATAGTGCCCGAGCCCTCAGACACTCTTTTTCCCTGCTCAAAGACGCACTCACAGACTTAGAGAGGAGTTTTGTACTTAAAAAAATAAATAAATAAATGCTGGAAAATAAACTAAAAACACAAACTTTTAAAATCTGTCAAACTTATGAAAGGTTTATCATTTTGTATCAGTGACTAAATACGGGTAATTAAGCCCATGCCTTCCTTTGTCATTTCCAAACTCTTTTTACAAATCCCAGCTTATATTTGCAGCAGTTTTGTGATCGTTATCCCCCCAGGTCTTCCCACACACCGGCTGATAGCTGGGCTCTCCCTCTTGGCTCCCTCTCTGTGTTGGAAATAGCATGAGGCTAGAAGACAACTTGTGTAACATCGATTTGAAATTCAATCCAGACACAGCCTCCTCCGGGCCATGGCTGAGTTTTAGATCCCTCTCCAATAGTGGCACTGGAAGAAATAAAGGAGAAGAGATGCCTTGGAGCTCGAAATACTCTGTTACCTTTGGTGGGTAGAAATACATAGCACTCGGTTTGAAGAAAGATGGAACACTGGGTATGAAATGTAAGGTTTACTGCTTTCACAATAACACAATAACACTGAATATTAATAACTTAGTTTGAATTTGATTGGGGTTGCACAACACGTATCGTCAAATTTTTGTTATATTCACAACATTATGTGTCAAACTCTACACTGCCTGACCCCAAGTCGTTACAAAAGAAAGGTCAGACGCTCTAATATTTCATTGGGCCGCCTTTAGCTTTGATTACAGCACGCATTTACTGTTGCATTGTTTTATTAAACTTCTCAAATCTCAAAAGATCCAGTGTTGCAATCCTTTTTCTTGTATTGATGATGGGTGAGTGCGACCACTACGCAAAGTCTCCTCTAGCACATCCCAAAGATTCACTAAGGGGTTAAGATCCCGACTCTGTTGTGACCAATCCATGAGTGAAAATGATGTTTCCTTGAACCACGATGAACCCTGGCATTGTCATCTTGGAATACGCCCGTGCCGTCAAGGAAAAAGAAATCCATTGATTAAATTACCTGGTCATGCAGGATGTTCAGGTTTTCAGCTGAACTCATTCTTTGGGCGCATTGTGTTGCTGAACATAGACCTGACCAACTACAGCAACCCCTGATCATAACAGTTAGTTGAATCTAGGGGTGATTTCTTTTTTTTTCTTTTTCTTTTTGGGGTCAAGCAGTGTATCACAAAATCCCTGAGGTCCTTTATTTTAGCTAAAGTATCCTAAATTGTAGACAAATGTTGTCTAACTGTCATCTGTACTCTGTAGTTTAAGTGTTGGACATTTTACCTCTCATCCAATACATACATACAGTGTATGTATAAGCTTATGGTCCATAGCGTGGCAAAATGTCGTAAAGTTAAAGGGGGGGCGATACTTATGCAACCCACTGTATTTATCTTGCTCTTAGCTGTAGCCATATAAACCTCCGGTGGAAGGGGTTTAACTTGAACGAATACCACCCATCTTTGTACTAAAAAACGGCTCTCCACTTGATTAAAAAAGTCTCAGTATCACCCTTTACCCTTAGTGCAGGTCAAACATTTAAATTGATCAATGTGAAGCTGAAAAAGATCTCAAGTTTTGTTGCCGTCGCCCAGCCCGAGCACCTGACATGTGGCTAAATGCAGTGAATACTAATCATTAGCTCACTACTCTCCGCTGTTCAGCAAAATGAGCCAGTGAAGCTCCTTCTGACACGGCTCAAAGGTCCAGGGGAGTTTTATCTCTTGTTGATCTTTTATCCTCTCCTCTTCCACGTGTCTGTCACCTTGAGAGGAATGAGCTTTCTAGATGGTGCCATTACCTCCGAGTGTCCAGAATAACACAGACTAATCCCCGACCTTTCCACGGAAGGCGTATCATCAGGAGGAGCAGATGTGATGGACATTTAAACAAAGGCATAAACAAACAGGGAGAGGCGTTCAAGGACATGCAGTGGCAGCTTAGTGTCAGAAACAACATTTAATGGGGAACAGTGTGTAATGTAAAAGGATAATTAACTCACAAAGCTGATCCGTTATACTGATATTATCAAAATAACATACCGGTAGTTGTTTATTAAATCATTTTACCTAGGTACCTGTAGAAATAAAATGTTTCCATATATAAATAATGAACTCGGTAAGAATAGACATTTATTTGGTGAAAATATTATGTCTAAGCATAAAAGTAAAATGAGTGATGAGTGAAATAATGCAATGAAAGTTACAAGTATTTCTTATTAATAGACGATAATTCTTAAGAGAATGATTATACATTTGTAAATCAACTTTAACAAAACAAGTTAAATTGTTTTGTCTGTATATATATGAATTCAGTGTTATTTTTTCTATCTTACTATATTGTGTTTTGTTTAATTTACTTCTTTATTGCTTGTCCTGATAATTTTGTTATAATAATTAATCTATGTTTCATGTTGCATTTAAAATTCCAAGTCTGATCCACTGCCAATGGGGGAATAAATAATATTTTCTGATTCTGAAAAAAATACAAACTTGAATTGGGATTTATAAGACATTATATAACTGTCAATGGAGCCCAAATGTTACATATCTTTCTAAGCACAGAGCATCGATAGTATGCTAGTCCTCAATTTGATTTACTATCTTTTTTTTTTTTACTGGGGAATAAGTGTAACTAAGAGAATTAGAGCAACCCACTGGAGCACCCGAACAAAGATGGCTGCTGGCTTCTGTTTGAAAAGTGATTAAAATTTCACTGCACGATTTAGTTTCTTTTTCTCATTCTGAAGCCCCGTTGCCGTCGTCCCTGGGCAGATCTTTTTAATCATAGTTGAAATCTGTGGCGCTCCCCAGGCGAACCTTATCTCCTCTCGTTTCACCGTAGACAGTGACATAGAAGGAGTTTGATTTGTGGTAGCTGGATTTGAGTCTCTGCAGCTCTCTCCTTGTCACCACCGTGCATCATCACAGAGACAGAAAGAACAAGGAGTTACTAGTTTTTTTTGTTTTTGTTTTTTATAGATATAGCCCATTTCACCACTTCTGCTGCAGTCTTTCCCGTATCAACCTCTACTATGCAGGATAGTGCGGTGTTTGTCAGTAGAACCAAAGTTTAGCCACAACACAACTTAGCATTAGCATTAGCAACTTTACAAGCACGTGGCCTGGTTAGGTATGGTCCCTATCTTGATGGAAATCGTTCTTTAATGTATTCTTAGTATCTCACTTAACCTCCTCATGAAAAAACTGACATAGAGACATATTTTGCATGTCATTGTGTCCTTGTTGCTGCGTCAAAGAACAAAACTTCTTCATGAGCAATCACCAAGCAATAGGAAAAGGCCCTCTATATTAAAAGAGAATAAAACGTCTTCTGTAATAACCATGGATTCTTATTCAATAGACGCACATAGTTTTGTAAATCATATATACATGGAATGATAAGTTTTATTTGGGTTGCAGCTTGTGTTGACACTTTGAAGGTCGGCCCCAATGCTTTAGACCAGTGGCTTTCAACTGGTGGGTCAGGACAAGGGCTGGGTTTAATTAATCAATTTGAATACATTTTCCTTTGAAAAGCCCGATATTAATTCAAAACCCCTTAAATAATTTCAGAACTAAATAAAGATAGAGACTTACTTTTTATGCACTGTGTCCGCTCTTCATTTTGAGTGTTAGCTCGTCCCTCTAGCCCTCCGGGGAGCACAGTTACAACGAGGCAAAAAACGAGTAAAAAAATAGCTCCCCATGGATGTTTCCTTGTCCCACATATTTTCCAAACATAGATTTAGTGGTTCATTTCTTGCCATGGACAGCTTCATTCTGACTGTAGCAGGGGCAGCCATGTTGTTTACTGTCAAAGGCCAGTCGTCTGATTGTTGCCAGTGCGTCATTAAACACACGCAACAAAGGGGGGTTCAATGCTTATCCCCTTAACCCCCGGCCGAACCGATTCCGGTTTAACCCCTTAACCCCCGGCCGAACCGATTCCGGTTTAACCCCTTAACCCCCGGCTGAACCGTTTCCCATTTAACCCCTTAACCCCCGGCCAATCCGATTACCGTTTAAACGGGAAACATTTCGGCCGGGGGTTAAGGGGTTAATGTAAATATTAATATTTTTTACTTATTTACCAAGTTAGAGTTTCTCTTTGCAGCATTCGTTCTTCTGAGAATGTCTTTCATATTCACGTAAAAGGTTATGGTTAAGGTAAACTTAAATAAAATTGGTACTGCTTGGTTAACCTGATCGAAAATCAATCAGATTTAATTGTGAATCGAATATGTTCCTTGAGAAGTGAATCCAATTGATTTGGGAAATCCTAATCAATACCCAGCCCTATAGTCAGGACCCAAAAGCGGATCGTAAACGCAATCCAGGGAACATTTCTTTCAATATCTATCTTCTATGCAAGTATAGAAACATAATGTTAATGTTTGTTCAGCATTAATTTGTGGGGAAAATACTGTATTTTATATGATACATTGATATATTGCAGATTGCCACCCTAGGATTGTGGTGGATCCTGACAGCGTCCCATTTGAGAACCACTGCTTTAGACCAATTGAGATCTAGAACAAATACTCAGAGAAACCACCATTGTGACTGGTTAGAATAAACAACCTTGCAGCACATTGTTATCTTAATGCTGGTGGGAGGTCAAAGCCAAAGCAGGTGATTATCTTGGAATAGATAAATGAATGTAATGATAAGGGTTCATGTGATTGTTTCGATGTTACCTTTTTAAGGTCGCCTCAAAAGGCCTCAAAAGCGTCCCTCCCGATACCTCTATGTGTAAACAGCCTTTTATTCACCGCCACTGCACTCTGAAAATAAAGCTCTGCCATTACAATGGAGGGACATTGATTTATTGGAACATGGCTGCTTTGCTGACATGAAAGGACCAGTGGAGGGCAGGTTATTTTAGTCGTCAATTTTTTTTAAAGCCGAGAACAAGTGAGAGCAAAATAGGACGTCATCTTGATACTACATGGAGAGAATTCATTTGAAAATGACATTTAAAAGCAGGCTTGTTTAATTGTGTGAAGAAAAAGGCCCTGTACCCACCCCCACTTAGCAGAACATTAGGACCTATCGTGTTTGTAATTTGTGGTATTTATGCTCCACTGACCTCTTGAGGCTGGAGTTGGTGCATTTGGCTCAAACCTGCAATGAAAATAAAAAGGCTTGATTGTGAATGAATGAATGAATGAATCAGTCAATGAAATATGACCACTATGAAATCTCACTCACCACTATTGACATCTTCGTGTTTTTACAAGGTTCATAAGAAGTGACTTGTGTGAGAACCACTGACTTTTGTATTATCAATATCCTCCTGACTACCAGCAATGCAAATCCTCCGAAGAGGACATTTCTAAACCTCCCACCCAATACATACTACTGAATTAACTCCTTTTGGCATCTACAGAGGACAGAGCTTTTCAATTATATCAAATGTGAAGCGGTGGCTTTGGTATTTATTTATGTTTTTTTCATCAAGGAAAATGGTGGCCCTCAATGCAAGCACATTATATTGGATGGGAAGAAGAAAAGTAAATTCATAAAACTTTTTATGGAGCAGATTTTGGATTGAAATGTTGTTTGCATATTTTATATAAGTCTCCTAACAACACATTAATACACAGTAGAACTTATTTCAACTGTATTTTACCATAGTATTTAAATGTTTAAACAATGTCGTGTAGTGGACATCTGTAGTTATTTCGTCCATTTTGATGGAGGAAATAAGTTGAAGATAAAAGAAAATAACTACACTCCCCCACATCAAAAGTGGAAACCTCAGCCAAATGCAGCTCTGAGACACTTTAGTGCCGACCATCTTCCAGAGATGGTGGATGAAACATGCATCAAGGTGTTGCAGATCAAGATGCAAGAGCAAAACCTGTGTGCAAAGTCCAAGGCTTCCTCTGTGGTTCCAAGAAGAGGAACTGCTTTTGCAACAAAGCAACAAATAAGTTAAGATGGACAGTCTTTTGGATGTTAAACTCATTCTTATGTTGACCTTTAGGCACTTTCTTTGGAACTAACTTTGCCACCAAGGTTCAGTTTCACACGTATCATGTGTTCACTGTAGTGGAGAAAAAATGATTTTCAGTCTTCCAATTGCCTTTTAAAGATTGGGGGATTTGAAAAAGTAAGTGATTGGACAACATTATTTTTCCTAGTAGTCAGGAGGATATGACTGACAGTTAATATGATAAGAAGATAATAATGAGATATTCAAATGCAGTGCCTGGTTTTTCTGTTAATTTCTTGAAATTAAATAAATAATACATGTTTTTTTTTATTCTGTGGTAAACCTGAATGGACTTTATTAAAGTACATTTTCTCTTCTAGTATGGAGTGAATGAATAATGCAATGTAAAGCGTCTTTGAGTGTCCAGAAAGCGCTATATAAAACTGATGCATTATTATTATTGTTATTATTCAATATTTCAGGCAGACCCGGGAGCAGGAAACACCTCCAGACTTCTTCTACTTCTCTGATTTCGAAAGACACAATGCAGAGATTGC
The DNA here is from genome assembly GCA_021464625.1 of Proterorhinus semilunaris. Taxonomy (NCBI): domain Eukaryota; kingdom Metazoa; phylum Chordata; class Actinopteri; order Gobiiformes; family Gobiidae; genus Proterorhinus; species Proterorhinus semilunaris. The sequence goes on along the minus strand of CM038352.1, from coordinate 21,398,995 downwards.
AGCTTTCCATTTGGACAGGTATGTCCCCTTAAAAATGCAAAAATATAATATATTTATCTTTCATATGACCCCAGAATGCTGTAAGATTATAAAAAAGTAAGGTTAATTGATCTGTAACATAATGACCATAAAACTGACTTTATTGAACTTAAAATGGAGAAAAGAGTCCATTCAATATTTCTCTCAGAGAAAGCCACTTTTAAGAGGATCTCTTGGTATTGGTAAATATCAGATACTCAGACCCCAGTATCGGTATCGGTAGCAAAAAAGCTGGCTCGGTGCATCTCTACCCCACTCCTCCACATTCTCACACACACTTACTAGAAAAATGAAATAAGATAACAACTTTCTCAAAGAAAAATATGTGTACACTCTGCTCTATTTGAACCAGTAATCAAATACTTTCCCTTTTGTTGCAATATCACCAAACCTTTTTCTCTGCTAAATGTTCTGAAGTCTCAAAAGGTTTCCACCCTCAGCTCCATCTCTCCATCGGCTGCCCCTCGCTGCTGTGTGCTTGGGTCAGCAGCGTGCACACAATACACGGCTCAGTGTTTCCTCTGGACCACATGCACACACACAGGTCCTTTGTCGCCCGGGCCCTCCATGACTGTGCACTTTGCAGGTCCTGAATGCGCCCCTCTGTAGGCTAAAGTTTCCCCCAGTCTCTCTGCTCCGACCCGCTGTCTGCTGTACGTCCACACAGCTCCCAGGAGGCTTAGCTTAGCTCTGTGCGGGGTCAGCAAACACACAAGCTAAACAGTGGGTGGAAAGGTGTAGTGTTCTGACATGAGAGCATGAGAAAAGAGGCTGACAAGAACACAAGGAAGAGGAAGGTCAGGTATAAGGTCACAGCTTTTAGTGAAAGGATACAGTCCCTGTGTATAGGGTTGGGAGTTATCTGTACACCACACTTACAGTGCAGAAATAGCATGGTAATAGGATACAAAATATAATGGAAACCAGGATAACGTTGAATGCCATTGGATAAATGAAAATACCTTTACCCGTAATTAACTTTCTATTTTCTGGGTTATGGCTAGAGTAAACAGAGGTGCGCTGTTTCTATAATTACACTGTTAGGTCTCATTATGGGATCTTCTCCATTTGTCTCCTTCAGGATACTTGATTTCCGCAGAGTGCCCCCAGTGGCCGGTCGCCTCGTCAACATGACCAGAGAGATCCGGGATGTGACCCGTGACAAGAAGCTGTGGAGGACCTTCTTTATCTCTCCAGGTGAGAATGAGAATCAGAATAGGTTTTATAGGGCGGTGTCTGGTTTCTCGATTGTGCTAAAAATTGCTCGACCGACCACGCATTTAGCAACTAACATTTGCGTGTCAGTTTCAGATGAAACACAGAGTAATGGAGACGACAAAGCCCTGTAGCCATAGTTTGTGTTGGAGAGATTCAAGATACTCCATACTTTTTTACATGCGGAAATGCATAGCAATGACCGCTCTTAAATTATCCATTGAAGTCTGGCAGGCCAGTGCAACTTTCCTGGCCTGCCAAACTAAATGCTTTTCAAATTTTAAAGAAATTTAGTTTGGGAGTGAGCATGATCTCAGCGATTTGCCGGTGGGCGTGATTGACAGACGGGTTCAACCAAGCAGGAAGCCTTTTCAAAAACGTTTTCACACTGCTGCGGCCAATGTTCACGACTATCATATATGTTAGAGAAAATTTCTGCGGCAATGTTATGGTAGTAATCAGTGATATACTACTCGTAGCCAGTGTTTGTACGAAGCATACGGGACTTTTGAGGGGTGTGTTATTAAACTTTGTGCAATTGCGCAACATGAAACATCATCTAGTAATAAAATAAATAATACGTCTATAAGGGCATGCGACAAAATAAAAGAAACTCAAAATATACACAATACTCATGTCCCGACAAACAGTGGTGGGTTTACAAATGTGAGACTGTGTGACTGTGAACACAACACAGTGCAATTATACAGACAAAGACAGAGAGACAAGGAAAGAGAGAGGGAGAAAAGACTGAAAAGGGAGGGGCAAGAGGTGAAAAAGAGAGAAAGAGGGAGGGAAGATGAAGAAAGTTGAAGAAAGAGAAACAAAATGTCAAACAACCCTGTCTGGTAGACCCATTGAGATGTTTGTAAAATAGACGCTTCTCCTGGCTCACTATTGAAACCTGCTTTAAAGTGACCTAGATCAAGGTGAAAGTTGACTAAGCACAATGCCTGTGTAGCCTTATAAGGCCATAGCGCCTTTGCTCTGCCCGATCCCGTCAGACCATGGAAGCTAAGCAGGGAAGGGCCTGGTCGGTACTTGGATGGGAGGCCGTTTGGAAACACCAGGAAGCCTAGTGAATGTAGTGTGTGAGTGAATGGTTGGTGGTAGTCGGAGGGGCCGATGGCGCAAACTGGTTGCCTCGCGTCCGTCAGTCTACCCCAGGGCAGCTGTGGCTACAATAGTAGCTTACCATCACCGAGTATGGAGTGAATGAATAATGTAATGTAAAGCGTCGTTGAGTGTCCAGTGTTATTATTATTATTTGAGGCAGTGCTTGTTGTCACCACAAGATGGCAGCAAGGTCATACAATTCTCCAAGGATGTGACAATTGGACGTCACCATCAATTGCTTTGTCATATTGACCATGGAATGAGGAGGTGTTTTATCCTTTTTCTTTTCCCAATCATTGAAACGTTAAAGACAAATATTTCCAAACGTAAGGTTCAACTTGCATTGCACAGAATAATAGTGCCCATTATATATATATATATAACATCAGCAATTTTCTTTTCTGTCTTTTAGCCAACAACGTGTGCTTCTACGGTGAATGCTCGTACTACTGCTCCACAGAGCATGCTCTCTGCGGTAAACCGGACCAGATCGAGGGCTCGCTTGCTGCGTTCCTGCCAGACCTGAACTTAGCTAAGCGCAAGACGTGGCGAAACCCATGGAGACGCTCTTATCACAAGCGCAAGAAGGCAGAGTCAGTATTCATGTCAAATCCCTCAATATGTCTTTAGTGTTTATTGTTATTTACACAAATTATACACACAGCTCGCAACATGCATAAACAGTTTGCTAAATTCACAGGTGGGAGGTGGACCCTGACTACTGCGATGAGGTCAAACAGACGCCTCCGTACGATCGCGGGACACGTCTTCTGGACATTATGGACATGACCATCTTTGACTTCTTGATGGGTATATAAGAGATCTTGAGAAAACATTTAAAAGACAGCAAGTTAATACATTTCAAATACTCACTGATATAATTACAGGCAACATGGATCGGCACCATTACGAAACATTTGAGAAGTTTGGAAATGACACCTTCATCATTCACCTTGATAATGGGAGAGGGTACGTGCACACTGCAGTCTGTTGGATCAGGAAGTCAGTGCCATGTACGAAAACATAATCTTGTTAAACGCTACTGTTTGTTGTTCGAAGGTTTGGCAAACATTCCCATGATGAGCTGTCTATTCTGGTGCCTCTCAGTCAATGCTGCAGGTGGGTTGTCTACATTGTATGTATAGATACCGTTTAGCTTTCTATACCCGTAACCATTCACGACTTTAATACGTAATGTCTGGTACAAGTCCCGTGTTAAATGTTTGATAGATTTTAAATTACTTAATATGTTCTTATACAGTATTTGCAGTTTTGTTGTTTCCTTATTTCTTTCTTATTTATCATAACGTAAGTCAGAGAATACACATGAAATCACCTGGACAAACCAGTCTTGTCTCCTTCTAGAGTGAGACAGTCGACATATTTCCGTCTCCAGCTACTGGCCAAAGAGGACTACCGCCTGAGCGCCCTGATGGAGGAGTCTCTGTCCCAGGACCACCTCTCGCCCCTCCTGATCCAGCCACACCTGCGGGCCATGGACCGGCGCCTCCGGTTGGTCCTGCAAGTCCTGGCAGTTTGCATAGACAAAGAAGGCTATGCTAATGTCATGGAGGAGGACTTACAGGAGGCGACAGGTACTCACAGGAGTCCAGGGTACAGGTAGTGAGCCCCCCATGAACATGGACAATGGACCAGATTAGTGGAACAAATATCCCACATCTTCTATCAAGCTGAATTCAGTGAATTCCAAAACCTGCCTGGATGGACCTTGCTTCTAAGTGTTTTTAGAAAAGTTTAGCCGAAGACTGCTCTGACCGAAGTTTTGTATTTGTTAGATACAGATGTATTTTATTTTATCAAATGTTGTTTATCACATAATGGAGCCACTGCTGTGTTCTGTCATATTTTAAATGAAGCTTTTAAATGTTGAATATATAAACATATCCAAAAATGGACAGAAGAGCATATGATTATGGATGATAAACTTTAACAATCAGTTTATCTAAAGACTGTCATTGTTATTTTCTCGATATATCATTTCAAATGTAGAAGCGCAACTGACTGTGATTGTCAGGACCTTCACTTAGCCTTACAGAAACTTCTTTTTACCTGCTGTTTACTGGATGGGCTGCTGGGAATATTTGTGTCTGGCTTTACAACAGTAATGACACATTAATAACTCACAAAAAAACGTTGGTGATTGGTGGTTCCTGGCTGATGACCCTGCAGCTGACCCTGTAGCTGACCCATGGGCACCGAAGGAGGTGCGACAGGCAGTAATGCCAAGCAGGAAATTACATCCACCTGTATACATCAATTGAAAAGCACACTTGGGCCAGTTTTTACAAATACAGCAAAATACAATTACTGTATGTTAAGCTATTTTTTGATATACTACTAAATTTTAATCGTTATGCTGCTTTTATGATGGAACTCATTGGTATATTTTTAGACGAACATAATGTTGATTTATTTTAAACAAATTGCTGAAATAGTGCCAGTGCAATTTTTATTTTTTTATTTTTGCTTTATATTATAATTGTTTATTTTTGTTGACCCTTTTTCTTGTGTTTTAAATGGCTAACCCAGTTTCAGTGCAATGAAAGATGTTTGTAACTTGAATGTTTAAGCTACATCAAAGCTAAGACGTCACCATTATGAAGCTCACAGTTAAAAATTTGGTACTTTTTTTATTTTCTGTGTAAATATCTATAAATATTTTGAAGACAAAGCTGCAACGCGTTTGCTTCTGTTCTGCTGAGCTGCATTGTTACTGTGAAGATCTGTTTACTACATGAATAAAGAGTGCAATAAAATAACAATGGACAACATTTTTATATTGCAGCAAATATATTGTATAACGTATTAGCCTATAATCTCTGCCATCAACCCCTGGAGAATGAACATTTCTTTATTCTTACGGATCAATTTGCTTCTTCTGACCATTTCCCTGTGATTGTCAAATGCTGTCAAAATTGATGAACCGTAAAACCGTAAACAAACCTACAGTAGTTACAATAAAATATGCGTTTATTTAATGATTAATATTATTGATATCAGTGATTTGCAGACACGTGGCCAGCTGCCTCTGCTGGAGGCAATCGCCCCTGGCAACAGCTTTGTAGATTATTGCCATGTACTTACATGCTAACCCATTATTCTGGAAGCATGAGAGTCCGAGTAAACAAAATCATACAAGAAAACACTGGACAAGACTTGGCCATAGTTTGGTGAAATTATATCAAATTGACAACAATGACCTTTGATCTGTAGACGTAATTACGCCTGACGTGATGCAAATTCTGCGTATGCGCTGGTGTTCGTCCAACACGTGTGAGTCGAGGCGCTGTCCGTGGTGCTGAAAACTAATTTCTCCATAGTCTATAACTGGAGACCTATGTTGTGTTATAGGGCCTATGCCTTGCCATATAATTACGTATTACATTGCTGTGCTGAAGTGACTGGTCTTTTAATTCCTTATTAGAAATACTTTAATTTTAAGCAAGGATTTTGTTGTCATAGTGCAAATTGATGTATAGTACAATTCCACTAGATGGCGCACAAATCACGTCAGTCTTCGGAGAATAATTCATTTTGTTTCCCTTTCTGTTTTACACTTTTATTATTATTATTATTATTATTATTATTATTATTATTATTTTTATTATTATTATTATTATTATTATTATTATCATCATCATAAATATGTTTTTATTAGCATTTGGTTATTGAGTCAAACAAATAATGCATCAGGCGACATAGGTGCGTGCACTCTTATTGGACATATTAAGATTACCAAACGTAGAGACCCGCCCATTCCATCTCTCCTGTTTTGGCCAAATCTGAGACACGTGGCTGAAATTTGTTTTAAAGAGATTCCCGCATAAATCAACCGTTCGACACAGGTAACATTTCTCAGGATCGTATATGCATTTGATGAACATGCTTTGTCAAACAATAGAGAGAGGATTGGCTACCACATTGTGTGTGGCGCATAAAAAACGTCATGATGCGATGCACACGATTGATACAAAGAAATGTGATTTACACCACTCGTGTGTATCACATCTTAGATCTTATGACATTTTTTATTGGCCTCAAGAGTTCGCCTTGTTTGCAGACCTTCTCTTTTCTTTGGTTTTGTTTTTTATTTTGTTTTGTTAGTTGTTGTTGCATTTTACTGAGAGTAACACTAGGCGGTGCACTACACGTGGGCAGAGGAGCTTCTTCAAAGCATTGAATATGGTATTTTCAACTCACTAGCAAAAATAAATTTGATATAACTCACAAAGTCATGTTGATAAGTACACATATTAAGTTTTTTGCATGTTAACTGTTGAACAAAATATATATATTTTAGCATATTATTGGTTTGTGATTATGATGTTGTTTATCTTTCAAAGCAGACCACCCCTCTCCTGCCCGGTAACAGTATACTACACCACTGTCCTCCCGTTTCTATGGCAACAGTGAGCGGTCCCCCTCCTCATAAGCCTCCGATTGATCTAAGGTGTGTCGTGTGTGTGTGTGACGCCCTGGCCGACCCTGACCCCAACACCCCCTGCCGCCCCTTCAAAATGTGAGATTTATACTTTTGAATTATTAACATGGGTTCCATATTCTAACAAGCAGCGTGTTCATGATCATAATAAGCACTAGGCTGGTAACATTTTGTTAAATGACCTATTTTCTAGGCTTCTGAGGAGTTTTGTGAATAATGCATTTTTTTAAATCAAATTTCAAATGTTAAACTGCAGCTGCACTCACATTTGAGAGAAGACTGAAATATGAACTGCTCAACTCACACTCACTTGGCATGCCTTTAAAACATGTTTTGCGGAGGTTTAAACTACCGATTAGCAGTTTTAACACAAAATACAGATATTGGTTAAGACTCAATTATTGAAAGAAATCTCGACAGAAAATCTACAAATGTTTTCTGTGATCATTATTTATGAGGGATTAGGTCTCAAAACCGACCATATTAATCTTTTGGCTGAAAGTCCTTTCAACTATAGTCAAGATCAAACACATGTTTTTGAACACTCACCACTTGTGGACACATTATGATAAAATCATTTCTCCCTTGGTGCAGAAAGGGAGCTTTGTGCCAGTTGTTGTTTAATGTGTATAGGCCCAGTGATTGCAAAGATCACATAGATAGCCATAAATCAGGTGGCAACATCTGCATTTTGACAGTTGCCATAGTTACCACCATAGGGGCCTTTGCTGCCCACCACCTCAATATTAAAGTGTAGGGTCTTCAGAATGTTGTGATGTCACAGGAACACAACCCATTGCAGTCTGTGGGTACTATATTTAATTGCACACATTGCTGTGTAAGCAGCATGTATCTGCTACCTTCTTGCTGTCCTCACAGATTGAATTCAAAAGTTTCAAATGTTTAATGCATTGGGTGAAGATGAGCTAAAAATTCAAGATGATACTTGAAAGCGGGCTGTTGGTAACCCATGCCCACCGCGCTTGATGTGTGAGCTGGAGGCAAACTCACGCTCCACTCAGATCCTCATTGATCAAACAAACACATCCCTGCAAGTTGGCTACCGCTCCCCGAAAACGATTAACCCATTCACATCAGGGAAAGCAGTAATAACATAGACATAAAGTCATAAGTTGGGAATGTTACTTAAACTAGACAGTACCTTGTTTGTCAATTCAACGTTATTGAAAAATAATCAACCCAATATCAACTTTTGGTGCTAGTCCCATGCCCAGATAAAAGCACAAAGTCGACATTACTGAGTATGCATTTTAATATTGTGTTCTATGCAACACTATTGCCTCATTTCCTTCAGAGCAGAGAGCAACACCGGGACTTAAAGGAGCAGAAAGAGACTCTGTGCCCAACTCATACATTATTTAGCAACGACTGCTAAAATTAGGACTATCCTCACTTTTGCTAAAATTACCAAAGAGATCATACGCATGTATTACTGGGCACTGAAGGTCCTGACAGTTCCAGGTGAGGATGCTCGCTACGTGCTTGTGTGCTCTCCAACGCGCTAGTGCTGCTTATGCCCCGGAGGCTGGCGGCAGAGACCGAACTCCTCCCGTCTGCCGTCAAGGTCAGACCGAGGCGCATCCTTTAGCGCCGAAAGCATCGCGGAGAGAAATTAAACCCCAAATCAATCGCCCTTGAACCGAGCATCCGTCTGTCTGTGTGTGTCTGATTGCCCGCGGATTTGTTTCAGCGTGTGAAAAATGCTTTTTTTCCTTTTATCTTCTGCTCTTTGTGTGTGTGTGTGTGTGTGTGTGTGCGTGTGCGTGTTGGTGTGCCAGGAGCGTTCACGGGTCGACGGCGTAATTGCGCGAGGCACTTTATGCACGATGGGGAGGAGAGGATGGCGGCGCTGCGTGTAAGCGCGACACCCCGCCACCGTCGACGTAGCCCGTGAATCCTAAAAGACCAATATGGCGAATTGTGACAAGAAGGAGGAGGAAGGAAGAAAGATGGTGATTGTTGATGTAAGGATGCAAAGGTGCCGGCGTGTGGCTCCGGGGCAGGAGGGAGAGACAGTGGCCCTGGCTGAATGGGATGAGAGGCAGAGTCCCCCCCCCCCCCCCACTCGTCACATCCCCTCTCCTCCCCCTCCTTCCTCTTAGTCCTTATTTTCATTCATAGCACATCACTGACACACTCACGGACGTCTCTCCTTGTACCGCGCACACAGCGGCAGCCTCAGACAGCTCGCCCCTACAGCTTTACATAAGGACAAGCTCTTTCTCTTATAAATACACCTTCACGTTTCATCTTTATAAGGTAAAGGCAAATCAATAGTGGGAAAAGGTATTAAGCTGTTTCAAGCAAGTGCTGTTCTGTTATGAATGAATTTGTTTGGTTTGAATCTGGTACATGACATACACATCTATCACATACGTAAATCTTCTGCGTGTATCAGTATTGGATTACGATGGTGTATGGTGGTCACAAACCCCTCGACCAGACAGACGCTACAATAACCAAAAACACGTATGAGCGGCTGCACATCAAAAATAACCGGTTTATGATTTTTTTTTTTTTTTTTTGCCATGACGCACTCACACAATTCCCAGACACACATGCCCTTCCCCACCACCCACTCAGAGAAAAAGGGAAGGGGGGGGGGAGCAAACCTGAGACGAGAGGAGCTTTGAAGCTGCTGTTTGCCCTCTCTTTTGCCCTCTCTTTTGCCCCCTCTCTCTCTCTCTCTCTCTCTCTCTCTCTCTCTCTCTCTCTCTCTCTCTCTCTCTCTCTCTCTCTCTCTCTCTCTCTCTCTCTCTCTCTCTCTCTCAGAGAGAGAGAGAGGTAAGAGCAGGTGGTCCCACAACACGCACACACTCGTCCCATCAGTGCATCGCCAGTCACTCTCTCCTACACACACACACACACCCACATACACACACACACACACACACACACACACACACACACACAGAGAGAGAGAACATGGCAATGGCAATCATTCGAGTCCAGCACCGCCCCCATCTGCCGCCTCTCTTACAGCCACACTGGCAGACAGGCCGCTAGACTGCTCAAGGCCACTTCTTAGTATGGCAAATTTCAAAGTAAAGACATAATTTTCATATTCTATTATTGTGGAACATATGAGGCGTTTTCCTAAATGTACAGTTGTATTGGATATCTGATCTGGCTTTGAGATTGTAATTTTTTTCTCCCAAATCGATGGCCATTTCTCCTGAGGCCTTTGTTGGAGTCTTTGTTTACCCTAATGGACAAAGTTGGTGACCAAATTAGATCATCAAAAAAATTCCTGAACTCTTTGCGTCAAAACAGCGATGAAAATACAACAAAAAAGTGTGAAAAAAGAGCATCAAAAACACAATAGACAAGCGACAAAAACATGATTTAAATAGTGATGAAAAAGCAAGAAAAAGGGCCACAAAAGAGCAACAAAAACGTGCCAGAAAAGCAACAATAACATTGTAAACACGACAAAAATTTGACAAAAACACGGCAACAACAAAAGTTACGATCAGTTTTGTAGGTCTTAGCTTTCAAATGAGGCGTTACCACGGCTTATAGGCTGTAAGCTCCACTCGAGAAGCTTTTAGATTTGGGTAAAACTGAACTGGAGAAAATCTGCTTAGTTAAGAGATTAACTTCTGACCTTACCTCCTGTAAGTGTTTCTTCATGCTTACTGTACGTAGTTCCTCTTCTAAAATAATAGTAATAGTAAAATAATCATGATATAATGAAAAAGTGTGTCTTGTTACATAATCTGATGAAATATAAATGAATTCCTCTCATCTGGATTCTGTGTTTTTCTTTTCTTTATCCTTGACAGATCTCTACCCTAATATCACCTGACAGTGGAGTGGAGGCTGTAGGACGATGCGCCCCGGCATAACTCCACTCCCCTTTCTCCCCCGCCAGTGCCCCCTCTCCGGGCTAATTCCATTATATACATTCCCCGACTGGAAGGAAGCTGGGGCTGTCTTCTAATTGCTTTCTTATTCCCCTGAGTCCCTCGTCGCAGCCCCTTTTGCCCCACACCCCCACCCACCCCCGTGCGCAGCCCACCCCTCACCCGGCGTGCACTCAACATGGCAGCAGACAAGCCGGGGAGCCAAGTGAGCTAGAGCAGCAGCAGCAGAGGAGGGGGAGAGGGAGAGAGAGAGAGAGAGGCAAGCTGCCGCTGCTGAGGAGCACTGGTGCCATTTTCAGCATCGCAGGGCAAAGGGATTGAGCCTGTTCGGGAAACGCGCTCAGCTCCAGACCCCGGGACGCACACTCCAGCCCATCCACAGGGGGGTCAGAGGGGCTACCACGTTGAGGATTGCTGTCTAACGCAGGTACTTTTTGCTTTTCTACTCGATAGTGAGTAAGACATGTGGAGTGCTGGAATAGGAAAGGGGGCGTGTGTACTGGCTGTGTACTTGCATGCTCAAAACAGGACATCATGGGATTTAGCGATATTTTAATTTGAACATAATGTTTATACATTCCCACGCACGGAATAATCCAAACACACAACACCTGCCACTACCTCTTTCCCGTATCTCTACAAAATGACACAATTTTAGTGTGATATCTGCCTGGGGGGAAATAGAATAGAAAGAGGATGACGAGCCACTGTTTAATATAGCCTGTGCCATCTCTTTGATGAAAATTTAAAATTGTGTTGTTTCGCGTGGTGCTATAATGAGATACAGTTGTGTGTCGTAGCATGCTGTTTACTTTGTGGTTGCATCAGAACGAAGCCATGTGTAGGAAAAGCATTCAATGTCAATGTCTTTCAAGTTCAAGCGATGAACGGAATGAAATTATTCTGATCTTGTTGTTTTATTTGTTGAGATCAGTAAAAGTTACTCAGTTTTTAAACTGCGTAGTGCCTTTTATTCATAATTTCTTGGTATAAGCTGTGATGAATACAGAGTGAGGCGGTGCTTGGCGTGTTTCAGTATAACATGCTTCATAGGCTCACATCACAAGCATCTCTACTGCTTCAATGCCATTTAAAAACGCAACGAGACTGCAGTGTCACTGCTGACTGAAACGGATGCTACCAACATCCTCAATCACACAGGAGAGAGAGAGGGAGAGAGAGAGAGAGAGGGAGAGGGAGAGACGGGGAGGAGGAGATAGACTGTGAGGGGAGCCAGTGCAACAGAGTAGGAGGGGTACAACGAAATAGATAAGGGTGTAAGAGAAGTGTCAGGGAGAAAAAACAGCGGTGAGATACAGACCATTGTGTGTGTATGTGTAAAGATAGCACCAACGTAGGCTCAGAGTAGGAACTATAGAGGGAGAGGGCCAGTGATAAGACGTGGAAGGGGCATGAATGGAAGACGAGGCGCTGATTGTGTGTAGCAAAGCAGCGACATGGCGGCCATCAACACGTAAACAGCTGCGCTTAAGTCAACGCTGCACATCATTTCCCAAATCAAAACATCTACAGCATGAATACATGGGTCTGTGTGTGTAGTCAATTGAGCTGACAGTGTAATTGTGCACATGTATCTTTGACTAAGTGCGTCCCAAAGGAATGCTTTTTTTCCCGCAAGGAACAGATAAGACCAGAGCCATCCGATTGGTTTGGCACGGCGTGGTGTGATATGGCAGAGGAAATGGGTTTTGGAATATTTAATAGCTGTTACAAAAAAAAGAATGAGGCTTGCTTGGCATGTGGCTTATGTTTTTGTCTTCCTCATGCATCCACCGTTTGTTTTTCTGTATGATGCAACACAATGAAAGAAACCTGATTATAAAAGCTCGCAGAGAGCTGAGATGTGTGCACGTGAGTGTGTGCGTGTGTGTAGGTGTGTTGCGGTCAGCAAAGGGCAACTCATTGCTGTGGAGAAATCAAAGGTGAAACTTCCCTCTGGTTCTCTTCCATTTTTTCTCCCTCATCCTGAGCCCAAAGCTAATAGAGGTCAGTGAACATTGCCACAGTTTGTTGCGCGTCACTTTATAATACCATTATATAAATTCCTACTATTATAGCCCCGTGTTTGGCCCAAGAGCATGTTTAATTACCCCAAAGGAAGGTTTTTAGTGTGTGAGCTGACTACTCAGACCGAGGCGGAGACAGAGAGAGGCTAAAGATGTTTGGCCCTCATTAAGGGGAAGTGTCACAGGCTGTACGAGCCCTAGCAGCAATGCACATGACAAAACCCACAGCCGCTAACGACAACAGGCATCTAACCTATGACTCAGAGTGGGAGGTTAATAATCACACCAGCAAACTGCATCCACGCTACAGGAAACTGCATGTACGACTGTTATCATTTGATTTTGAACATATAAACATTCATTATTATTATTACGATTTAGTGCAAATAAGACACACTTGTTAACTTTAAATTTGTCCCATCATCCTCTAATTGCGTTTTTAGATATGGGCAGTGTTTATTAAGGAAACATAAATAATAATGATAATAAATATTTTACCAAGTGACTCGTATCCAATTGTTTTTTTGATTCGTCAATTTATCAAACAATACTTTTTATTGCACGTATGAGGTGTTTAATCAAATTTTTACCATAAGTAGCAACTTGCATATGGTGTTATGAATATATGTTATATAAAACATGTGAATATTACACTATTATAAGTATTGAGAGGTGTTTAATTATACATTTTTGAACAGAGAAGGAAACGCGTACTATTGTGTAACACAAGGGGTGTCCCACCTCAGCTGATGTGAACTTGAAAAATGACACTCTGCTGACACGCTTCACGTTTTTGCATCTTTACCAATGTGCGTCATCCATTACAATCGCGCTACAAAACAGTGAATAATCCCAAGGAAAGATGGTCCGATATTGGCCCACTTTATTCACTTTCAGGTTCGTAAAAACGTGGAAATGCATATCTGCTGTCTATAACCTTATTGCATTGGTGTTTAGAGTGTTTCCCCTCTCTGAATGAAAGCAGTCATGATGGGTACACGCTGTTCCAGTGAATGCTAGGACACGATTGCTAACCTAGATCTCATTACACGCTATATCTAATCACGTGTACGTTTGAGATTGGGCTATTGCAGGCGATTTGTTTTTTTTTTCTTGTTTTTTTTCCCTTAGGGAACCCAGTCAAGCCCGTGTCAGTGGTGTTTGCCAGGCTCCTCTATGTAACGGTGGACGACATGATAGAAGCACGGGGGTTACTGCAGGGAAGAGTAGGCAGAGGTTGTGATGAGAGAGAAGGGGGTGGAGAGAGAGAGAGAGAGATGCTCATCAGTATTCTGGGTACTGCACGCTGCCTGTTTGATCTGGAGGGAGTGCTTAGTGCTGGATGGTGGGATGCTGCAAAGTGCGGAGGCAAAAAATAGGGTTCTTCCGAGTGTGTTTCTGTGTATGTGTGTGTGTGTGTGTGTGTGTGTGTGTATAATTAGGAGTGAGGTGTCGGGTGCAGCACTTTGCTCATTAAAGTGATCTGGCGCTGGTTCAGCTCCGTGCACTTCATCAGCTGTCCTTCATGTCTCTATCCACCCCTTCTTGCATTCTTATATTTGTCCTTCAGTTACTTCTGAACAGTTTGTACTCGGGCCACACAATATGACAAAACATTGTAACATTCGATATCTGTCTTTGTCATAACACTAATATTGCATTTCATTTTACCAAAACCATTTCAACACAATATGCTCCAGTGAATTTAGGCAACATACAATTTAATGGATTTAATTTATCCATTAAATTGGGTCAAAATAGGACTGAAAATATACTATATCATGACCAAAACAAAAGCTAAACTGGCCCTGAATTGGGAATCATGAATTATAATAGTTTGGTGATATATTGTAGAGCTCTGCCGTACCTTTGTTTTCAGATTGCTTTAAGGAAGCCCAGTGTGGGTTTTAGGCAAGACTCAACTTTATTTACATTTAGTGACCGTATTACTCCCTGAAAGTTGTGAACGGTGCTTGAGAAGAATTGAGATGTTAAAGCAGAACTAAGTAACTCATGCCCCTATAGGCCATAAGCGCCACTGCAGGTGTCGTTGCCGTTTTTTTACTCATTCCTTGTCCATGAGACTAAATACTACGCTGAAAAAGAAAAAAAAGGTCCGCACAGCTTGTATGCTCCCAATCTTTTTTTTTTTATTTCACGCATCACCAAACGGACCTTTTTGCTTTTTCAATTTACAGTTCTTTGGATCCTGCACGCTTTTCAGTTTTTTGTGATGTGCGTGTCTGCTTAACCTTTACAGTAAATACTATGCTGACAGAAAAGACAAAGGGAGAGAGAGATATTGTACATCCAATTACACAATGGAGATATTTTTTTTCACTCAGTAAATAGTGTTTAAGAGGGGCTTGCCTGTTAGCTTCTTCTTCGTGATTCCATTAGTGTGTATTGGGCCTCTGCCTCAGTGGCAGGGAAATTTGCAATTGTGGTTTTCTGGCTAGAGACACCAGGGGGAGATGAAAGACCCCCCCAATCATCCCATTAACACTTGTATTACCCCAAGAGGGACTACGAAAAGGATTTATTAAGGTAAACATGTTACTTAGTTCTTCTTTGAGAAAGAGTGTGAGCCACAACTAACCATTTACCTGCGCTCTCTTTCTATTGTTTGTAAACAAAAAGGTCAGGTATAGACCCTTTAAAATTACGTGCCTTTCAAACAACATGATTGACACACTATCTTTACTGAGGGCTAATGGGCTAATGGGTTTTTCGTGGAGTGCATTTGGCAGCTCGTTGGCTTTGTGTTATCGGCAGCAGGAAGTCACATCTGCTTCAGAAGTGAAACAACACACACAGGTAGGAGTCAGCCCACTAAGCAGTGACACAGTGCAGAGCAGGTGCAGGAGAGTTGCATGATCAAGGCTTTCACTCAGCAGCTGCAATGAGTGGCGCACATCTCGCTAAGCCTTCTTCAATTTTCAACAAGGATTGAGAAAAATACTGTATTATACACAGGTTACACGATTGTGCTCATCATACTTTAACCAGTAGTCGCCATATTGAATAAACCTCGTTACGTCTTTATAAAATACTCAATTAGAAGGGAGCAGTAAATATTTTGAACATGGGGCTGTTGTGCTAGAGCAGGAGTCTGAAACCTTAAGGATCGAGGAGCCGATTTTTTACGACAAACCAATATTTCATCAGCGTGTTTATGAATGAACAAAGTAATAAACTGGGCTAAATTAGACGTAAATACAGGACTAAACCATTTCCAAACCAGGAATAAAAATCAGACATCGCCACACAGTAGGTGCAGTGCTAAAGAGCCCTATGAATGTGGCTCTAAAACCATGGGCTGGAGTTGCTTGTGCTAGAGGCATGAAATTGGCATGAAGTGCGAGGATTTCCGTTAAGCATCAAAGCCTCTCTGTAGCCCTTGTTGTGAGGTGTTCCAAGTCTGCACTGAGAACTGGTTTTGATCCTGAGTGAAGATTAGCTTTCGTGATCCGATGCATTCAGCCCAATAAACAAGCGAGTCACACACAGATTCACAAACAAAGCGCAATCTTTGTGGCAGTATCAAGTCCAGGTAAATGTGTCAGCTGTCAAGTACAGTATTGTAAATGACTGCAGGTAGATTCGCCGACAACAGCTGCGCTATAACCATCCTGTACCCTGCCTTATGTGTGCAGATCTTTCATCAACAGCAGCACTTTGAAAAGTTTCACCCTACCAGCCCCCTTCTGCGCAGCTGCTGGAGTTACATAATGGTGCGAGAAAAGGAAGACAGTCAGAGCCCTGGAGAAAAGGATGTTGTTGATATAATAGGCAGACTTCACACGTGCAGCGGCGCTAAGAATGGCATCACATGCTTAAAAACTGACAGTGTGTTGTTTTGGATCTTGACACTTTTCAAATTTTAATATTAATAATTTGGTACTGTCATGGCGGCTGCACAGCTGGAGTCGTGACGGGACGTGGAAGTGGAGCAGCAACTGAGCTGAAACGTCACATTGCAGGAAAACAAGTAACGCTTAGGGGTTTACTTTAGAAACCCCCAAAAGCAGCAGTGGAAGACACTCAAGATCTAACCGAAATGTTTCTCATAAGGGGACTGTACTTGTGGTTAGTAACGCTATCATGATTGTTAGTACATCTGCAGCTTCTAGCGCTAATCCTGTTGCTACGACAGTGATGGGCTGCAGTCCTTTATGCGTCTGCTCTATACCTTACCCCACGTCTGTTGCTAGGGAGCGCCGCGTCTTAGCCCGTATGTATGTGTGTGGCAGCTGTGCACTGGCTCCATCCTCAAATTAGCCTCCATAGTAACCAACGCTACGCATCCAGCTAGGGCAGCACAACACAGCGCCAAATTAGTATGACGTTAGTTACTAGATATTAAGGATAAAGTGCAACAAAAGACACATCACAAAAAGCAACAAAAACGTGAAAGTGATAGAAAAGCGATGGAACTTTTTTTTTTTTTTTTAAGTGACGACAACTCGGCATCAGCGCAAGGAAAAAGATCTGTTTAGATCAGTTTTGTTGGTCTTGGCTTTCAAATGAGATGTTACACTGGCCTATAGGCTGTGAGCTCCAGCTCAACTTTTTAGATTTGGGTAAGGTCGGCCGAACTGGAGAAAATACGCCCGGTTCAGGTGGGGGTTTAGAGGTTAAAGCCTTGTTTTTGGTGCTTATGCAGTTTTTTTTTTTTTTTTCAAAGGAACATGTAAAATATTTTAGTAATTGTGAAAAAAAAAAAAAAACATTACAGCCATCGGTAAACCAATAGTTACATTTTTACCTCATATCTAGAAACACGGATAGGTCATGTTTTACAATACAAAAATCTCACATCCCATAAATTTAAGTCTTAGTTAAGGGAAACTAGTTGATGCTTTGACACAATTTGATGAAAAAAACAAAATGCTTGCGATTCCTCAGCGTTGAAATGGTTTGGTAAAATGTGATATTGATATTTTTATTGCAGTATTCCAGACACAAATCGAATGGCACCATTTTTTCTCTTGTCCTTTATCCTTCCTGGCACTCTTTGAATTAAACGAATGCTGTGGCGTAAAAAAGGGCACAGACCTTTTGCCAAAACCGGGGCACGGTGCCGCCGCCACATGGCCACGGACGGCGTAGTGTTGCCGTAGCGACGGAAGGGGGCTTGGTTTTAACCGTGTGCTGGAATGTGGATGGTAAACACAGTCGGGGCAGGATTTCGCGGGAAACGTAATCGCTTCCCAGCCTGTTTGTTTTCATATTCTTTCTCGTCCTCCATCGCTATTTTTGCTTTGGAGCTTAGTATCTCCCTGTTTTGCCTCTTCTGTGTTGACTTGTCTTATCTGTGTTTGCGTTCCTCCACTCTTTCTATCCGACTCGGAGAGAAAGAGGTTGCAGCATTGCAGAGGTGGGTGTAGTGTGGAGGCTGGAGAATATTTTTATCCGTCCGAGGTGGCCGATCACCTTGGATACTCACATATGGTTCAGACGTCAGGCGGGCGTCAAATGCAAACGCTGAAATATTGGGCTTTGTGGCGAAAATAACCAAATACAGGCCTCGCACAAGTCGACCAAACTTTCATCTGAACAAAAATTTCACTTGATGTCGGTCCACACAGCATCTGTTCAGCCACGGAGAGAGAAGAGTGATAATTGGTAATGTTCTTGTGCAAAGATTGAGAAAACATGCACGAGATGCTGATGACCTCTCACTCTGATGTCCATTGACTGACCTCATTGTAACCATGGTATCGAAGATGAAAACCCATGGACCGTGCACTCAAAACATACATAAAGACTCGCAATTATCTCGTTGTTGAAAAAGATTTTGAGGAAAGAATAATGTGATTGAGGAAAAAGTACATGTACCAATCATCATCTGCAATGTTAATATATATATACAGCATTACCGCGGTACTTTTTACACTGCACATTTAAAAGTAATTTGCTTCCCTTATTTCTTTTTTTACAACCTGCGTCAAGGAAAAACAAAAAAAACATATACATGCATACAGCTTAAATGTGCATAGGCAACAACTTCACCTGCAGCCACGGCAACAGAGCAATGCATAAAAGATTAGGAAGGAGGCCAAAGTGGCGAAAAGCAGATGGATGAGACAGCGGAGGGCTGGGGTGAAGGATGGAAAAGAGCGGGACGGCCAGATCTGTAATGGGATCTGGATGAGTCAGTATCAGACTCCATTTGAATGTATTATTGTTGGGCATTTATTAAGGCAATGTCTCCCAGGGCTCCACAGACCTTGGCGTGTACGAGCACCTAGTCAGTAATATTCATGTATTATCCAAAATTGCTAAAATACCTTTTTTTTTCAAACTATTGTTATTAACTTATGTTTCAATAACCACTTTCACAACTCATCATCATCTGCATTTGAGGTTTGGCTACTCAGAGTGTGGGTTATACAAGACGGAAGGTTGGGAAACACTTTATTAATTGATGTAGAATAGATTTATGCATCTAACCACAGAGAGGAAGCTTCGTATGCAAGTATCTTTTTATATTGTCCAGGGTTCGTTTTATTAAGGTCATCGTTATATGTCAACCCTAAAACACAGCCAAATTAAATGACATTGTTCAGAAACAAGACACTCTCATATTTCTTATTGAGAATGAAATCCCAAATGTGTGTCTTGATTTATGATTGTTATTTTCAACCATTATCATTCTTTACGATTCAGTTCCAGCTACAGTGAGTTTCTCCAAGTCCTTATCTTTGTCCCCAGCTCTGCGCTGTTCAGCGTATCTGTCTCCACACTATCATTCTCTCCCGAGTTTCCTTTCTTTAATAAATGCTTCTCCATCATTTTACAGCCTCACTGTCAACATCCAGGGCCACACCCCCTTCTCTCCTCTCTACAGCTCACATCTGACTAACAACAACCTCCCTCATTTCACTCGATTGCACCTTCTTATTAACGTCTGGTGTTTTCCCTCTTATAAGTCCTAATTTTAGGGGTGACTATTTCTTCTTCAGACACGGCCATTACATGAAACATTCATATTGTCAGTGTGAAGGTTAGTTAACCTCCTAGACTGTGCTGAGCTGGCTGGGGTTTGGTTTGGATATAGGAACAGCAGCGGTGGTGGAAAGAGGTGTGTGAGATGCCAGTACAAACTGAATCTTCAGTATGCTGTGGGCTAGAGCTACATTGTTTTGGGGGAAAAAACATATGTAATTCTGTGTAATGTAAGTAAGTGCTTTATTTGTCATTGTAGAACCGTACAACGAAATAGTGTTCAGGCGTTAGTCCTGAGCCGCTGCGACTCAGCCGCGCTGCCACTGTGGATCAACCTGACCAGCATGTTTTTTGGAGATAAGGGAAACCGGAGAACCCGGAGGAAACCTGGCTGGCTGCCTTTTGTCTCCTCTAAACCCTCTGAAACGGTGCAGCGCCTCCTGGATTTGTCCCTGCTTCAGAGCATGGTGTCCTGTACTGGTCAGCTCCACCTCCTCCTTCCTCCTGCGCAGCTCCCTCCGCTCCACAGTCTCACCATCTTCTGGGAAGAGCTTAGCAGTTAATCTGTTTTATTCTCCAGTGAACGAACCATTAGCCCAAACAATAGAAGACATAGCCACGAGTCTTGCCCAGATACCTCCTCGTTTGTTCCTTTTTTTGTTTCCTGTAGCTCCTCCTGTGATGCTTCCACTGTGCTCCAGGTGTGGGGGGCTCTTGGTGCCTCATCAGTGT
Source organism: Proterorhinus semilunaris (assembly GCA_021464625.1). Taxonomy (NCBI): domain Eukaryota; kingdom Metazoa; phylum Chordata; class Actinopteri; order Gobiiformes; family Gobiidae; genus Proterorhinus; species Proterorhinus semilunaris. The sequence goes on along the minus strand of CM038352.1, from coordinate 21,378,566 downwards.
TTCAGAAGAAGACATTTGTAGGTCTCAAATGGGTTTAGCTCATAAGCTAGCTGTTTACTTTTAAAAGCTGCTTTCTTCAGGACCATTATGGACTCTTTGCAGTAACAGAATTAACTGAACCTCCACAAAAACACGGCAAAGATGTACAAAAGCATCCAGTAAAACAGTGTGTACTTGCACTTGCAATTTTTGTGTTGAAATCTACATTCAGTTCCCTGTGACTTTATTTCATGTGGAATATGAAGCTGATGCAAGAAATATAAAATGTACATATAAACTCCAGAGCTGTTGCAAATTACGTTCTTACATAATTTCGTTTTTTGCAATTATGCAAGTAGACCATTCAAATTCCTATTTCCGTTCCATTGCATCTCGCAGCCCTATTACGGGCACCCTTTCTAGTCGGATTTACCCCCAACTGCAATGGAAGATGGGTGTAATCCAGACTGAGGACAAATTTGATGACGTTCTGGTTAAATTAAAATCCAACCAAACAGACAGAAACCATACTATGTGATATTCTTCAGTCCGCAGCCTGAATACTTGCATAAGGACAGACATGTGAGCAGCACATGTGTCTACAAGTGTGTCCACATTTACAGTAGAGCGAACGTAAAAATATCGTTTTGATGATCCCCTCTCATCTATTTTTACCCATGGTACAACCCCACTGTCTGCCTCTCACTCTCCACGTCCTTGTGTGTCTGTTGCAGCCAGCTGTGTCTTCAGGCCATTACTGCATCCCCCCCCCCCTCCCCATCGCCCATTTCCCCCCTCAGTGACTCCCCAAGCCTCCTCCTGCACTCCTCTCCTTCACACGGCTCTGTCCCTGTGACCACTCGGGGCTGTCACCAATAATGCTGATAATGGTCCCCTCCTCGATCAGGCTTTTTCATTACGCCAATGCGCCAAAATCACGCTCCCCTCTTTATCGCAGGCGAGATTAGCAAACAGTTCATCTCCATAGTGTTATTTTGCTTCTGCCCATAGCCACATTCAAAACAGTGCAGTCAGCATCCTCTCCATTCTGTCTATGTAAACATCTTGCGCTGTGCTAAAGCCTCTCTCGCGTCCGCCTTTATGAAAAGTTATTGCGCTGCATAATGTAATGCCTTACTACACTTGGTAGCTCTCTTACCCAACTCGCTCATCCTCATAAAACGCAGATTGATCTATAGCTTTGCCGGCTGCACACTGATGGGGTGAGACAGTGCGTGGCCTTCAGACGTGCAGCAGAGGAGCACAGTGCGGCGTGCCTTTGAGAAACTGGGCCACGGGTACCGCGTCCCCTGTGGATGCGGACGGTCAGAGGGAACACGTGTGATGCAGAGGGCTAAATACAGTCATTCTCTTTTGCAATTGACCCATATAAACAGTATGTTATACTTGCGCATTGAAATAGTGGAAGCGTTGTCTATCTTGAAAGATGTTTTTGTGCCGGGATTACACAGTTAATCAGGGGAAACTGTACATTTGATGATATTAGCCAAATGTTACTTGTATATCAATACTGCAAATACAAATATTCAAAGCATTTGCCATGTTCATTGTTCATCCTCATGCGCAGTGTGCTATTCCAAATTCACAAACTGCTTCCAATTTGTTGACTTTTTGTTGGTTTAAAAGGATGGTGGTTTCAATCATGCGAAACTAATGCACATTATTGGATTACCAACATTTTCCTGGCAGAACAGTGCAATCTTATATTCAGGGCATCATGTAAGTGATTCGTTTATATCAGGTTTTTATTGCCATAAGGCCTTCAACAAACAGATGATCCGTTTGGGCTTCACTTAGCCCAGGGATGGGGCTATAAAATTGGGGTTTCAGTTCAAGCAACACACACACCCACATTTCTGTACACAAAATGATGTCTTGTTGCATTGTGGCCCCCCTCCTTTCCTTCTTTCATCCATTACCATCACTCCTTCCTCCAAGCCACTCTCATTGATTGGACCATTCCATTTCCAGCTGTAATTCAACGACGGGGTCGCACTTGAATATGTAAATGAGGAGTCATCCTGAATATTTTTGTTGTCATGGTAACGCCTCCATCCCAAATGCACAATTTGAATTCAAACACATACACATACATTGAGAGAGAGAGACACTGGTATTAGGATCCTGAAGAAGTGGCAAGGTGAAGTGCATGTAATGCTCACGTGGCTTTTGACCCTAGTAATGCGAGGCTGATTTAATCAGAAATGGCACTCAGTGTCCACAAGGGCAATTGTTGTGCATCTGTTCAATGAAAATGAATACCCATACCTCTGGATTTGCTGTATTTTGAGAAAATACTGAATTGAGATTTTTCTGTAAGAGATTACATTTGGAATGTATGCTTACATATACACATATATATATAATTCCCACCTAAATGATTACGTTCTCTGTTGTGATTTTCTTATTGCTATTTGCCTGCTGTCTTTGTGGCTCTTATTTGATTTGTGATATAGATAACATTATTACATTTATCCTGCTAAAGCTGAAATACAACCATCTCTCTAAAGTAAAATATCCATAATGTTTTCATCCCTTCTTCTTTTCTTTCATGTTTATGTAAACTAATTGTGCCGACAGCAGAGGAGCCTCCATGCAAAACGCACATAAAGCATCACATGCAAATGTAATATATTCTGCATAGGTCGTCCGTCTCTGTCACACACATCCTGCTGCGACGGGATACGCACTAATATTACCAAACACGCCCTCTCTCTCTCTCTCTCTCTCCCGCCCTCTCTCTCTCTGTCTCTCCCTCTCTCTCTCTCTCTGTCTCTCTCTGTCTCTCTCTCTGTCTCTCTCTGTCTGTCTCTCTCTCTGTCTCTCTCTCTCTCTCTCTCCTTCTGTGCTTGCGTCTTCACTGGCTTGTTTTTGCTTTGGAGACATTTTTAGGTCACTACAATGTCACGGCGATCCAAGCGCTCTGGCATCTTAGGGACTGTGTTTGTTATTGTGAATTGTATGTGATAGCATGTATAGGTTTTAGCAATATCATTCCATTGTTGCTTTTTGCTATTGAACACAAGACTACTCTGCAACATTCAGCCTGATTGATTCCAATGGTAATGCAATTGGTCTACTTGAAAGGTGCACAATTAATAAATGGGATGAAAACAAATATTTATAAACAAACGGGCAAAGATATTAAGGTACTTGAGACACATAAAGCTACGGGGTTTGATTTGAAATAATAAATGAAAATCCAGTAGTAATTTTATGTAAACAAAAACATTAATTGGTTGGAGGCTTTTCACTTTGCATCTAATTAACAATGCCTCTTTAATTTGCGCTTCAATCAAGAACAAAACTGACTTCTCTTGTCAAAAATCCTCCAAAAACCTCTTCTAGTGATGATGATTTGAATTGCTGAGCGGTGGTGCCTGTGAGTTGCTGTAGTCAAACGATCTTGTGCGTATGCTGTGCAGGCCTCTCAGCCGCGGCTGCAGATGGCGATGCGGGGATTGGGTTGATTTCGTTTTGGACGTGACGTGAAGCCTGAATGCTGCTGCCGGGCTCAGGTGCCTTATCACATCCGACACACACAGGTCCCGACACCAGCGGCCCACCGGCTAACTTTTCCAGCCCATAGATGCGTGCGCACATGATGGTCATTCCCTTGGGTGATCCCTCTTTGCTATGAAGTTAATTATGAGCCCCCCTCGCCGGCTTTGCATTAGCCACTAGAGAACTGTTTCTGACGTGTTTACTGGCTGTGAGAAAGGACATCTCATTTATTTCAATTTTATGACTTCACTGTCAGAGTTTATATGCATCTTATCGCCCTTTTGGGAACAGATTAACAAGGTGAAACGCATTTCGAGGCCATTGTGCCCAATATATTCAAAGAAGAAGAATGTAGGAATGTACTGTTACATATTGTGGTTGTGGGGATGGAGAGCATACAGTATAATACAGCCACAGGGGTTCACAACCTAGGGTATTATTCTTTTTTGCTGTGGCTATATAGACAATTTGACCAAATACAGAATATAGAGAAATACTGTTCAGTTTCTTTAAAGCAAAGTAACTTGCGTATACATTTTGAGTGCAAACTGAAGGGCAGACTTCCAAAGAATCCAAAGATATTTAATGTAGAAGCGATTAATCTCGATATTATTGACAATAAATCCAGCCATTATTATTTCTATAATATATGTGTCACACCTTTGTTTTTCTATATAACCCAATGGTTGTTACTGTCAGAGATTCCTGAGAACACTATAGTACATGTCAGTGGTCACAAATCTGCCAAGGTGAACCTCTCTTACATCTCTAGCTTGACAATAGCCAGTGCCACTGGTTACATACTGAAAAAGAATGCTATATTCATATTTTTTTCACCAGTTTATACAAATGATATGTCACAACATCGCAACAGAGCAAGTGTCAACACAGAGGTAGGAAATGTGTCATTATTTGTTATCTGTCACTCAGTCCATAATGTTGAGGGTTCTGTTCAGAATGAAAATGATGTATGGCACAGTCGCCCTCCACAGCCCTGTATTTGGCTCAAGCTCTCGCCGCCATTTGAGAGGATTTACCTCAGAGGTTTGACAATGAAATCAAAGACACCGCACAAGCCGCCGCAATGGCAGGTGCTTTTAAGTGTCTCCCACCTGGTTAACAATGCACCAAATAATTTAAAGAGCCTGTCAATTTCTCATTGTGTGTCAGGTCAGCTGTGTATCTGTTCTCCTCCAGCTCATCCGAAAACTAGAACTGAATTAAAGCTACATGGACTCACGTTTTATCTCTCCGTTTTGCCTTGATTCCACGTAATCTAAAGTCTTGATTCAGGTTTTATAATGAATTTTTAGTTCGCTTCAAGTATGTGAGTGCATACACATGTGAGTATGTGAGTCCTTGGCTTACATCCTTTTTTTTGCGCGCAGGCCCCTCCCCTCGCTGACTGTATTCTTTGAGCTTTTTTTTTTCCCATCTCCATCCACTTCCCCGCTCCTCTCCCAGGGTGAGATAGAGGAGGGGACACGGCAGGCCGAGGTGGTGGAGATCATAGGCGGATAGGAGGCCGAGCTCTGCGGATTGGATAGACAGATGCATTGATAAGGGCTGCCGACTGCGCAGGAACCCCCCCCCCCCCCCCCCCCCCTCTCTCTCTCTCTCTTTTCCCCTTTGCAATTCTGGACTAATGCTCCCGTAGCCTTCAAATGTCAGCTCACCACGGCAAGCATCAGACGGTTAGCCGAGAGTGCCTGACAGCTCACCCCGCTTTGAGACACACACACATACACACACGCACACACACGCACGCGCTTTCGGAAACAAAACGATCCAGGCTTTTGCAGTCGGGCGAGAGAGAGAGAGAGAGAGACGCAACAGAGACGGAGACGAAGATGGAGGGCTGCACCAAAAGAGAGACTCAGATCTGCTTCTAGAGTTGACTTAAAAATGCATTCACAAAAAATTGCTTGGGAGGAGTTGCAATGACACTTTTATTCTGTGAATCTACTGGCGTCGGAAACCTGCTGTAGTACCAGAAGAAGAACAAAATCCCTAAAGACCATTGAACATTTGACATATTACGGGTTCAAAGACAGCAGAGCCTAATAAGCGATGTGGTGAAATACGTGTAACGTTTCAGATAGCAAAAAGTAATTTAAAAGATAGGATCAGTCTTGATATTTCTTAATTCCCTCAGATCTCAATGTTTATGTTTATGGGAACAATTCATTAATTTTACTTTCAGAATCAAAGCGAGGTATTCTGGACAGTCCTTTTGCCCACATATAAAAGTGTTTGTCTGACTTCAGCTTTATTTAAAAATATATATATATATATATACACAATATCTATATTTGTAACAATACTATTACATGCATACATTCGGGAGAATTTTTTTACGCTTTGCTGACAGATTACAATAGAGTGCAATAGAGTTCAGGGCCTTGCAGTGTGTTTAGATTGAGAGCGTTTACACCGAACAGCAATCTCTCTGACATTGCGATTTTGTTTTCAGCTCTCAGGGTTCAGTCGGCATGACCGTGCATTTATTCCTAGGTCAGATGACTCAGCAGGTATTAGGCCCATCGGCGGCCGGGGGTGATGTCCTTTGCATCAAAACTGAATCTGCGTGTTACTTTACAGAACACAAAAAATGCACAGTACGACCTTTTTGCACCCTGTGGCTCAGGAACGTATAGCATTTTATTAGATCTTCAGTTTTCTTATGGACACAGTCTTTCAAAATAGGGCCAGAGATTGAGCACAAACCATAGAAGTGCACCCTATAGTTACTAATGTTTTTATTGTTAAGAATACCTTAAAAACATCACCTCAGACCTGACTCCATTTTGTTGGGGTCATGACATCACCAGCTTGTCTCCATGGAGATGTTGCTGCTTTTGCTTTGACCACAGGTTGCCAAACATTATGTTCACATTAGGTCCTTTTCCAAATGCTCTATTTCGATAACATACTGTGAAAAACAGGGTCTGTGTCTGGCTGGATATTAGGAGCATGCTTAGTATTGTATTTATCAGTGTTTTGCAACAGTTTTGTTGCTCTTGAGACGTAGCATCATGTGACCTATAGCGTCCCGCGGTGTGGCTCAAAATGTTGTAGCTATGTCTTAGACCTCCACTGACTTTTTTGTTTTGCGTAAAGTCACTTACCATGTCTGCTGTGTTACGTCCCGCTACGTTGACTAAATTTGTGCCAAATTGTAAAAGTCTAAAGGACAGACACAAAAACGTATTTTATATCTAAACGAAAAGGAACAAGGCAGTGAACGGCATAAAACTGGGGATTAGGGGCTTAGTTTGCATGCATGAAATTCCCTTTGCCTCTTGCGTCCTACAAAGGGAGAGAAGCAATTGGCCACATCGCACAAAAAGAGGTTGAGACGACGGCGAGGGACGCTATGTTTTTTTCCCCCCACCTCCTTTGGTGTAGCGCGGCGTCGCTGTCGTTCCACTTGTGACGCCACCTATATCGATGTACAGGGCGCCATTTCCCCCGCCTTTTAGCTTTTTGGTTGCTTTCCGCAAAGGAAGGGTGACATTGGCCTTGAAGCCTGCTATTGTCTCGCCTCCAGGACCGCCAGCCAACCACGCGCTCCGTCACCCAGAGATACAGGGGAGAGACGGTTGCCATGGTTACTAGCGGGGAGGTTTCGGCGAGGCTTGTTTACCCGTTGGCCAGTGATGCGCACGCACGTCGGGTCCCTCTCGCCAAGCAGATGTTTGTGTATGCGAGCGTGTGAACCTGGTCGACACCAGGAAAAGCCATAATGGGCAAAAGGCGGAGGAGACCACTGCAAGAATAGAGTGGAGTTTCAAGATTAAAATGACTGACAGATAGCGACAGAGGAAATGAAAGCAGATTCGGGGGAAAATTCAAACAAAAAGAGGCCGGCGAATGCTTTGTGACATAAAGCGCAGGATGTTGCCAGAAAACAGGGAGAGGATATGAGTTGGGGGCAGAGGGATGAAAAAGCAATATAAAGAGCGCCATGAGAAAATGTCATGCGAGAATCATTTTGTAGACGGAGACGAAGAGAGAGGCAGCAAAACATCTGGCGGGAAACGGAAGTGGGAAATGTAATGGGCGACAGGATTTGAAACTGGGGGAGAAAAGCACCATGTGACGACAGAAAGGTATATTTGATGTGATGCAATGTGACGAGTGCAAGACGAGGCGTGATGCTGAGATCACGGAGCACTGCCCGACCCCGCCGTCCCCGTCCCGTACAACAGCACTGCAGGCGCTGGGCTGTGTCAAATGTCAGAGGAAGACACAAGGCAGGCCAAGCAGGAAGACTCCCCCATCAGCGCATTTCTGATTTCTGACCTTTTCTTTAAAAATGTATATATTATTTGTGACAACTAACTTTAGGCCGTACATCGCAATCAAGATAAACTTGCAATTGATCACGCAATAGCTTCTGCAAACAACAAACTAACCCTACGTATACACCCCATCAGTATTGTAGCTAAGAGCTCTACTAATATCTTCCAAAAATGCATGTAATTCTTCCCATAACAAGCTAAGCAGTTGACATTTCAAATTTCTCTCCAATGTTAATGCTCCTGGACATGTTTAAAATGCGCTCTGTGGACTAAATATGCAACTACAGTGGGAGGAAAAAGTATGTGAACGCTTTAGAATTTCTCATATTTCTGCCTAAATTGGTGACAAAATGTGGTCTGATCTTTATTAAGATCACAAGAATGAATAAACAGTGTCTGCTTAAACTAATACCACCCAAACATTTACATTTTATCATATTTGTATTGGCCATAACATGTAAACATTCACAATACAGTGTGGAAAAAGTAAGTGAACCCCAGGAATCTCACTGAACTGCAGCAGTTTTGTAAAGAGGAATGGTCCAAGATTCATCCTGATCGTTGTGAACGTCTAACTACAGAAAAGCAGTTATTGCTGCAAAAGAAGAATCAGCTATGTTATACAAGGGATCACTTACTTATTCCACGCTGTTGTCAATTTCTCAGGTTTTTCTGCAAAATATATTGATAAACAGATTATGAACATTGTGAATGTTTACACGTTATGGCCATTAAAAATATGATCAAATGTAAATGTTAGGGTGGAATTAGTTTAGGCAGACACTTCTTTCTTATGATTTTGATGAAGATCAGACCACATTCTATGACCAATTGAGGCAGAAATGTGAGAAATTCCAAAGCGTTCACATACGTTTTCCTCCCACTGTGGGTACTTTTCTTAAGCTGTGGTCATCCATTAATCAAGATATAACGGAAAAACAATGTACGGCATGTTGTGAAACTCCTTTTACAATATACAAATTCCCTACTATTTTATTCGCAAATTAAAAGTGTCATATCTGGCCCATTGTCTGACATACATGAGACCGGAACAAAAGTTGGTAGAAGACCGTCTTCTTGATCACTTGTGCCCATTATAGAAATGTTGTGCAACTTAAATGAGCATATTTGTCTTTAATGTGAGAAAAGCATATTCACAGTAACCCTATCATCTGTGGTGGTTGCTATGAGACAGTGGCTACATATGATAAGGGGAGCTTTTACAAGATGCCCATTACCAGAGACAGATCTCCAATGCCGTTCGTCAGCGTCATTTGCACTAAGCGCTGAGACGCCTCGCGGAGGTGTATTGTTCTTTATGTGCGTCCCAATTTTTATTTTTCAACACTCAGGAGGTGAGCACCAGAAAAATAACCTTAAAATAAACAAGCCAAACCTTTTTCCTGCAGGACAGCGGACGGCTATCGTGCGCGCGGCCTAAACCCCGGGTCGCCCTAGTTCACTGCTCGATCCATCCCTCTTTTTTTTCTGCCCGTCTCTGCCTCATACGGTGCTATTAATGTCTCTCTCTCTCTTCTTCTGCTCTCCATGCATCACACATGGAGGCCTAACAAGCCTCTCCCTCCCCAACGTCCCCCTCCTTTCTCTTGCTGTGTGAGCCCCGTGCTAAAGTGTCGAGATGCGTCCGCACAAACAAGGCTAAATCATCAAATGTGCATCGGAGACAACAGCCACACTCGTACTCTTTCTAACAAGGCCGGCTGCCCACACCTCCAGCTAAGCCTAATGAGCTTTCCCTTGGTTAACTGGGCCAGAAAAGGCAGCGGTCAGCAGCAGCCCAAAGCCCATCTATCCAGCAGGCTCTAATTTTGATCAGCCTCTACACTTGAGCAGCTTGCTCTCATTCGCCGGGCAAACGAGTATGCCAGAACAGAATCGGCCCCATCCCTCAATTAATGGCTTTCTATTATGCCTAAATGAAAAAAGGCAAAGTGGAACATTGGAAAAAATAAAAACGTAAAAGTGAATGGATCTCACACAGGTAGCGTTGTGCGCCAGGTCAAAGCCAGAATAAATGGGAGAAGGAAACCTGTAATTCCTTCCTATAAATTCACCCAAATCTTAAAGCGTCTCGACCTGAGAGTTTGCAGCCTGTAGGCCAATATAACTCACCTAAGCGTCTTCCTTGTTTGTTTGTTTTTGCCACATTTTTGGCATGTTTTCGTTGTTTTTTGAAAGTGCGACGAAAATGTGACGAAAACGTAGGAAAAATATGACAAAGAACGTAACAAAAAATGTATGTAAACTCTCAGGTCAAGAAGCTTTTAGATTCGGGTAAAGCCGAACTGGAGAAAATGTGCTCTGTTACGGTCAGGGATTAAGAGGTTAAATAAGATGTTCCCTCTATGAAGCATTTTGATTGGTAAATGGAATATAGCGCTCTTCTACCTTTGTAGAAGTTTGAATGCAAAATGAGGATCTTTTGCCTCGGGATACATGACTTGTGTTTTGAATGAAGACGTCCAGATCGATGATTTTGCTTTGTGACTCGATTGTGTTCTTGTTTTGTCCTATGGATTTATAGTTTGGAAAACAGCTGCCTCTAGTGGTAATAAGAAGTACATGTTGAGTTGGACCACTGATGACACGTCACAGGAGTCCTAGTTATAACTGGAGATGTGCACTACCTTTAGCATCCTACATTATCCACATTTTTCTGCCAAAAGATCACGAATGGTGCGGCTGTTGGTAGAAGCCCTGTGTTGAAAAGGCTGCGCATTGATGTGGGGTACGGGGAGTATGGGGGTGCAGCAGGGTGTCTGGCAGCGGCAGGCGTGGAGACAGTGGCACGCAGTTCCTCTTGGCATGGTCTCTATCAGTCACTCTCAGGCCTGGGCACGGGGCCCTCGGCGGCACAATTTCACACACACACAAACACACTGGGGCTCGCTGCTGAATACAAATCAAAGAGCGCAGAAAGGCCGACTGACGACTACAGTGCCCCCAACCGACACCGCACACAATGCCCCGGTCCGACAGCGTGTGCGTGGCAGAAAGGAGCCCGCAAAGTGTGCGCACCAAAATGTCTAATTGTGCCAGCGCTGCCAGACCGGGATGAGGGATGGTGTCTCCCAGCCCCTTGCTTCCTCTAATAGCCGCTGATTGGAGGTGACAAGCTCGGCTCTCCCTCTCTTGTTTTTGTCCAATCAGCAGTCGGCACCTTGCTCATTTCCTCGGCCGGGCTCTGCGCATCATCCCCCCCACCCCCGCTTTTATCCTGCGTCTCCTGTGCCCTTTTACCCTCGCCGCCTCCCCCTCGCCCCCTAACTCTGCTTTCATCTCCGCGTCGCACCCCCTGCCAGCCCTCATCAAATTCTCCTTTACTTCCTATGCAGACCCCCGCTCCAATCACCGCCGTTCTCCGCAGCGTTCCCGGCGGTGATGCGCAGGTCCAACCGCTGGATGATATTGCACTGACTCAAATGGAGAAACCTGGCAGAGAATATGGTCGCCTCGAACAGTGCCACAGTGTGCCGTGCCCGACTTATTTTCTTGCAGTAAATAAGCACATTTATTTTACCATCATAGAATAAAATGATGAAATTCAAAATAAATTTTTATTGATGAGGAGTAAATCAGCGTGTTTTATTTTTATGGCACCTTGCTTTGTTTTGTCGCTAATCATAGCTGTACATTGATTAATTCACATGAAATATCGATATGAAGGAGGATTCTCGTCGAGCTATAAATGATTTGGGGCAGCAGCTTTAGTTTAGACTTGTGACTTTGTTCATAGATTGTGAACATGAAAAATCGCGTAAACCAGTCAAGTTTCTCATTTTCTTGTTTCTTATTCCCCTGTACATCTATTCCATTACGTCATCTTAAGAAGTAAGCGGTAAAATAAGTAAGTGCGGCACAGGGGCTCAGGGGTTAGACTGCAGCACATGTGTATTAAACAGCAGTGTGAGATTAAGTCCCAGCCTTCACATTTTGCTGAATGTCTCTGATATGGATTGCATTTTGGGATATTTTGGTCATCTTGTGATATATTGTGCAGCAATAGCATGAATTCCACGCGTTGCTTGCTCTCCCGACTCATCTACTCACCAAATTGTTTAAATCCTCCAGATAAACCAATGACAGAGCTAGTTAGAATAGCCGAGTCTCACACAGGCTCTGATTGGTTGTTTGAAGGCCTGTGTGTGGGTGCACCAGGAGGTGAGTTATTATTCCTGGTGTGCTGCAGCGATTCAATCCTGGATGGAAAGATCAAACAAAGACTAGAGGACGCGCGCACACACACACACACATGCACACACACACACACACATGCACACACGCACACACACACACACACACTGCCTTCTGTGTCTGTTCTGCTCCAATCTCCCGCTGCCTTTTCATATCCCGTTCGTGTTGTGCAGTTGCATCACGTCTGGCCCTTGTCCGCAGAGAGACGAGATAGAGCCGCTCTCTGCATTCTACCCCACGCCAGGTTATTAGATGCACACAATTAGGGTCCGCGCAGGATAAACATGCCTATATATATGTGCGAGGGTTGTCAGGAGGTCATTGTGTCAAATTGATGGTATAGAATGCGTGACGGCTTGATTTGGGAACGTATTACTGTTATAGTGTTTTCACAGATATATATATATATATATATTTTTGTCAACTTTGCTTTTATGCGCTACTATACTGAACAACATGATGCAGTTGCAGTCCCCATTTAGTCTTCTTTTTATTTTGGCTATGAATGTTGCTATGTCCAAGTTGTTTACCAAAGTTTTACATCGCGTGTACTGTTCACTTACACCATTTATTTCTAAAAGAACCCTCTATAATGCAAAACCAGTAACAAACGTATTAACTCAGTGTCTACTATTCTTTGTAGTCCGCATGCTGTAAAATCATATTCATACCCTCTATACAGTTACACAAGACCGTTGTGTCCTCTGCAGTCCTTTCATCCGGTCTGTGGAGGTGCATCCGTCTTCTGATGCTCTCCTCTCTCTGCACTGTAGTACTGAGGTCTTGAAGGCATGAGGCTGTGCGGATGGATCCTTCATTGTCTTTGTACATATTTAATGCCTGTGAGCAGCGCGTGCCACAGCACACGGCTAAAGGGGGGGGTCACTGCGTGTCATGCTTCCTAAAGGGAGAAAGCTGGCCCCACGGGGTGCACAAACGGGGGGCCGCAGCATTTCACAGCCAATCAGTTGTACTCAGCTCAGGCAGCCATCCTCTGCCACCACGGCAAGAGCCTCAGCACCACGGTAACGGGTTATACCGATGACCGGGATGACCACGTGGGATCCATCCACTGTTTTAACACGCTGTTCTCTTTTGACCACTACTGTTCCTTTTTGCAGAAGCTTTTTCCGGGGTGTAATAAGTACCAAAAATTGGGTGTGGAGGATAAATGTTCTTTTTCATTTCTTTTCACCAAGCACTGTCTGCGTATCTCCCCGCTCCTCTGTAGCTTCAGCTCACAAATCCCTTTTCTTTTACCTCATATGTATGCAAATAAGGCATCCTATGCAAATCAGACAGGTAGAGAGAGGAGGGTTGAGCTCAGAGCGACGTCTCGTTGATATTCTTGGACAAATATGGTCCTAAAGCCCCCCAAAATGTTGACGAAGAGCTCGAGGGCCATCTTTGAAGCTTGACCCATTCATTTAGATGTTTCTCAGACCTAAAATCTTAGCACGTCTCGTGGCGTTTGCTGTCAGCTTGAAGGTATAAGCAGCCCAATTTCAGTTATTATCCATAGCCTCTGCTGTGGGCCAGCTGTTGGTACTAAAGTCTTCTTAATGCTCCGATTTCCCTCCCTAAATCCCACAGTTTTTTGTCAGTAAGACGATATGGCTACTTAACCGCCCCCCACCCCTGCCTCCATAAGCATTTGTTTTCCCTTTCTGTTTTACCAAAAAGGATGAACATCTTGGAAGAGATTCCTCCATCAGCCTTTCTCTCTTTGCACCATCTGCCATTGTGGGAAACTTTGAGCGCCTCTTGTTTTTAATTTTTGTTTTGTTTTTTTGCTTTTCTGTTTTATGCCCAGCACGTTTTTTGTAATCTGAGGATTACCATCACTCAGCCAAAAAGGATGATATTGAATAAAAAATGTTTTGTTCAATGAAATGTCAAAATGTCTGGTTTAAGGTGTAGTTTAAAATAATTATACGTTATTTAGCCTTAATAAATGATGAGTTAACACTTAATCCATCACGAACAGTTCCTTAGTTACTTAATAACTACTTGACAATGAATAAGTGATTGGCTGTGGGTTTGTTGGTTGTAGGGCAGGGCGACATGGCCTAAAATCTATATCACGATATAAAAATGAAATATCACGATAACAATATATTTGACGATATAATTGACAACGGACAAATTACTTCAACATTCCAGCCATACGCCTATTTGGAAAATTAATGCAAAGATATTTCATTCTTTTTTTTTTTTGTGCCATACCAATTTCCTCGCAAATATGATCTATTCAAGCAATTTACATCCTTCATTTCATTTGACCTTTAAATCACCTGCCGCCATGTCCTACACAGTCAGTGTTTATGCTGCTGTGATGGAGCTGAGCGTACATAAATTATATCGTGTCCACCGCGATATAAAAAGTCACAACGATATAAAAAAAATATATCGCAATAATGATGTGCGATACGATATGGCCCACCCCTAGTTGGTTGGTTGGTGTGTTGGTTGTTTGCTTGCACTTAAAAGTTAATAGAAGTTCACTTTAAATGGCAACAAACCTTAACAATAACTTGCCAAATGTACCAATAGACACCACATTATCCTCACTGTATTTCTTTAGTACAGCATGTAGTTTATGTTTTGTGATGATAGTGTTTTCGCAGATACTGTATAAACTTGTGTGTTGTGGTGTTAGCAGCAGGACTGGATGCCTCTATTTAATTATTATTGCAGCCGCTCCAAAATTGCATATTGCATCAAGCGGTTTCCCCTCCTCACTTTTTCCAGAGGCTGCCTCCTTCCACTGCCTGTTCACTCCCCGTGCCCCTGTGGCTGCTGCAGGGATGAAGTCATGCTTTGTCTCGCCCTTCCTGGCTGTGCCCACCCCTCCCTCTCGCTCTCTCTGACAACATATGGGTGTGCGGTAGTGCCAGCGCCTGACCCTGCCCACCTGACTGTGTCTAGTCACGCAGAGCGGTCAGTGCGCACTGTGCCAGCCTTCCATGACGGGCACCTCCTTGATGCCCCCCCACTGTGGACCTCACCACCAGCTGCAGCTACTATGGAGACTCCCTTCACTGATGACTGTAGCTGAGCTCACGACAGTTTTTAGTTTTTGTTCAGGCTTGTAACTTCATGTTGTGGATGAAAGATTGTGGGTTTAACATGGGATGTTAGTATGTGCACTCCCCGCCATCAGAGGCATGTGAATATACAAGTGTTCACCACAAAGCGTATGCCCGCTCCCTCATCCAGCATTAGCACTGCAGTATTTGCTCAATATAATTTCATTCAGGGATATGGAGCAGCAGTAACAGCAGTTAATCTGCAGTATGGGGCCACCGTGATGGCTAATTCAGTTTATGTTCTTCTGCAATCATCGCTTATGTGTGCTGCAATATGAAGATTTTACCATAACAATTGACTTACATCTACAACCTTCAAAGACACACGTTGATGTGCATGAAATAATATTGGTGTTGCTAACAATTTATGTACAGCTAACATTTGAAGCTTAGATCATCACTCTACCGGTTGGAAATATGGCCCATTTCTTGACACATGGCACAGATGCAAGTTGTCCAATATCAATTCAGTAAGTGGGGTATTCTTCCTCTCTAGCCACAGGCCTCTCCGACCACCAACAATCACTCACACATTACATTCACACGGGAAAGTTGGTAAAATGTCTTGCCAAAGAACGCAACGGAAGCATCAACAACCAACCTTCTTATTATTGAATGAGTGCTCTACCACCTGAGTCAGTCATTTTCTGCATTGATCCAGACAATCTAATTTATTAGCACAAGTAATCAGAATACTTTTGTATGTATGTTCTATATATAAAGATCTAAAGGTGCATTATGCAACTTTTTATGTGGAAACAAAAGTTGATAGTGGTCAGCATGGCGCCTTTACTTTCCATCACAGTGGTCGCGAGGACACTCCAGCATCAATTGTTTGGAAGGTTTTCACTGCTGACGGACCCTCTCACCAGAAAACCTACAAAACAGTTGATCCTGGAGCGTTGTAGAGACCACTGTTGTTGAAAGTAAAGGCACCACTCTGACCACTCACCCAGGCGCTGGGTCACTACAAGGTCAAATACGCACAAATATCAACTTTTTATTCACCTCGCGCAGTTGCACAATGCACCTTTTAAATGCTTTTGACCAGCGGGCTGCTTCAGGTAACAGCACACATGGCCTCCAGCCGGTAATACAGGACCCTTCAGCGCCTCATTGTGTCTATAGATTGGACACGCACACTTATTATTAACACACAGTGGCATACAACGGTTGCGATCATAATTGGTTTCCCATAATTGACAATGGGACTCACACGGTCTGCTACTGTGACTGTGATGCCCTCTGCTTGGCACAAAATGGCGGCGTTTGTCCTACCAGAGGTTGTGTGAGAGCTGGAGATGGGAATGGGGCCAGACAGTAGAGGACTTGGAACCAACGGTTTGTGTGAGGGAGATCACATTTAGGTGAGAGGGAGTGGCTTCACCCTGAGAGGCACATTTCCATCGACATCATCTCTCATATGAAGGGTGTATAAAAATGTCTATGATGGTATGGGTCACTTTCTATGCAATGACCAAGTTGCTCGAGCAAAACGTGTGCAGCGATTCACACAGTTTTTCATATGTCAGTTTTAATACTCCCTCTGATCTCACTGGCTCAGTTGTATGTACGCCGTATTATGCATTTTGCGGTCATTTGTTTGCAGCAAAACAAAAGTAAAATTCGACTAAAGACGGGGTTCAGCTGCAGAGTGACCTTCCATCCTCGTCATTGTAGAACTGACTTGTGTGGCAGGCCGTTTGCGCACTATCGGCGATTAAAGTTTAATTAGCGAGCTCGGAGTCATTTGGGTCTCGGTTGAAGGGAGTAACTTGGTGCCTCGCTCGCTCACTCATCTCATCGCACGAAGGCTCATCAGTGGGGAAAAGTCTGTGTGGGAGTTTCAGGATCCAATTCTTTCTTTCATCATGCAAGAACAAAAGGACCTACCCCTGTTACCCCTCCACTGCTTCCTTCATCCTTCCTCACTTTTACACTTCATTCTCCAGCATTTTCCTCGTCACTTCCAGCTGGCTCGTTTCCACAGTCACATCATGTTCACGGTTTCCAGCCGCAGAGACTTCACCTCCGTCACGCCGCACCACACTGAAAAAAAAGTTGTGAGGATGATCAAAGTGGCCGCATGCTTATGTAGATATTTTTAAGATTGATTAAGTTTGTAGAGATTGCTTTGGCTTGCAAGAAATTGTGGTCCATCTGTTGGACCACATTCTAGAGTGGCCAGGATTCAGTTTGTAGCTTGGGTGAATTTCATAATCATCATGCCACTATCGACTTCACCCATGGAGAACTCGTCAGCCAGTATCAGCAGTATTCAGCCAGATGCTGTTTGTTATAGCCACGAAGCTTAATACTGTGATAGTTATTGTTTCTTTATCTCTAGACAACAGCCACTGCTTTTTTGTATGCATGCAGTGTGTATCTGCATCCTCTGAGTGCTTTCAATTGCAGACAATGCCTCTGTGTTGTCAAAAATCAATTGTCTTTCTACGAGAGTTGCATTTAATCCATAATAAATTTTTCATTCTAGACATACTAAGCTATATCTTTCAAAAGTTTACTTGGCTTTTCATTGAAGATTTGACCTATACTGTCCTGCTCAAAAGCCTAGACCTAGTGATTTGGGCTAAACTGTGGGACGACTGCCCCTAGTGTCATGACTACACCTCCCGGCCCGAAAATCAACTGAATATCTCTCCCCGCTTTTCACACGCTGAACTGTCCTGTCTTATAAGGCCTACAGTCCCAAAAAATCTGTAAATTAACTTGCACTGTTATTACTTCATCACAGCCCATAGTGCACAACTGTGTCATCTGATGCGTGCGCATGCGCGTGTGTGTGTGTGTAAGCGTGTGTGCGTGTATGCGTGTGTGTGTGTATGCGTGTGTGCGTGTGCGTTTGCGTGTGTGTGTATCCCAGTGGTCCAGTTTTTCATACCTCCCCCTTTTCAATCAATCAATCAATCAATGGTTTTGTATAGCCCAATATCACAACAGGAGTTGCCTCATAGGGCTGTAACAAACATTAAGGCAATAAAACAGAACAGTAAATAAGACAATGTAAAGTTCCGGTGAATCAAATATCCAGGCAAACATAATGTCCAAATAAGCGTCAGCAGTGGGTGGCGACGAGCAGTGGGTGGCGACGAGCAGCTCGGGTGTCCCCTGTCCTTAGACTCTCCAGCCCGGCAAGGAAAAACTCAAAAACCCAGTGGGAGAAACGAGAAACCTTGAGGAGAACCACAGAAGGAGAGATCCACTCCCATGGACGGACAGGCTATAGAGACCCAGGGCCGAAGGAGTCCCTCAGTAGACGGGCCAAGATCACAGACCGTCCAGTCCTTGTTGTCAGTAGGCAGGGTTCCTCCGTTCAGCCGGGTCCCTCCGTTCAGCCGGGTCCCTCCGTTCAGCCGGGTCCCTCCGTTCAGCCGGGTCCCTCCGTTCAGATGGTTTTCCTCTTCTTCTTGCTTGTCTTCCGCATTTGCTTGTGTCGTCTTTTTACATGTGTCTTTAACACACCCTTGGTTTATCAACCCTCTTCTCACATCTGCTCTGTTTTCACTTTTACTTCAAGTCCGTATTGATGTCAATGCTTCTCAAACAGATGGTGGGACGCTTCCTTTGTTCTGACTGGTTGCTTCTAGCTCCTGCAGTCAATGACCAGGCCAGCCTAAATAGTTAATGACGCCAATTTTAGGTAGATGTCATTTTTGTGGACCAGTAAGATAATTTGTGTTTATTATCTGTAGGGTATGTTTATATCGATTGTCGGTGTTAGCCAAAGATAATATTTAAGGGTACAGGCATTGTGATTCATTGGATTTCTCCCTGAACTAGAAGATTTATAGCATTAGAACGTTATAACATTTGAATGATGTAGAAATTATTTACTGTGTACATTTGAATAATGTACACAGTATACTTGTATATTATACAAGTAAGTTCAGTTCATTTATTGAGGAACAACAACATGGTATACAATGTCACACAATACAATACGAGACTTTTGGATGCCTATTTGAAGTAGAAAGAAGTCAAAACAAAATCCCTACCCCTCTTCCACATAGCAGATAGCAATACAAAAGATTACATCTACACTAGTGAGCTGTGGTGGTCAAAGTACTTAATTTCATTGCTTGATTAAAAGTGTAGATCACTGGGCAGTGGTCCAATATTTCTCCAATAAAAGTAAAAGTTTCTAAAACAAGATAGTACTTTAAAAGTATTTACTGTAGAAAATATCTAAGTATTCCAAGAAGAAGGTATAGATCAAAATAAGTGTTGTGAATGATAACTGTACAGCAACGCGAGGGGGAAAAATATGTTTCCTTGTTGTGAGTCAGTGGCATTGGCAGAACATCTGCACACTTCCACCTACTGCTTTGAGCCTCATGAGGCTTTTAAATAGGGCAAAAAATGCTGCCAATTTTAGACTTTAGTGCCTGTATATAAATGTATTGGGGTATGATGTATTATTGCGTATCTTTTCAAATGTAGTGGAATAAAAGTAGTATGTTTTCAACAAAAATATTTCTCAAGTAGAGAGAGTAAGTAAGTAAACTGACTTTTTACTGACCACCTCTGCTCTTGAGTACTCTAAGGCAGACATTTTGACCAATAAATTGCAAACATAAATTCTTTTAAAGGGATACCACATTTTCTTTGTGATCATGTCCCAAACTGTCCATATCTTTCTATTATTTTCTTTTTTTTTCCCCAAGTTCCATGTGTCAGACCACAGACCACATACCCTGGTCTGACCTAGGACAAGGTCACATCCCCACCCCCTACATCTATGCACACATAGCCAGCGATACTACACTGCAACGATAGTGTGTACGACATAGAGGACAAAGGAGGGCAAACTCGGAGGACACACTGACAAAAAGCCAAGCATCAAGACGACCGCTCCTTTGACGCGCCGTGATCAATTAGATGAACCGGAGTGGCACAAAGAGGGAGCAGGTGTATGCCAGTGTGTGTCTGCCTGTCGCATGCATGAGCCAATCTTGCACATGTGCGTATGTGTAAATGAGGGAAGGGACGCGCCGAGGAACAGCAGCAGGAGGAAGGGGAGGGGGGTACCAAAACCTGCCCAGACACCTCTTTCTGTGCTTCACTTGAACGCTTCACCTTATTGCCTGAAAGTAGTCAGCGTGTGCGCGCGCGTGTGTGTGACTCACCAAAATGGGTCACCGCAAGAGATGAACCATGCCGCATCTGTTTTTTCGTTGTCAAAAATGGCATCTTTGTTTCACAGCTCTCTTGCATCTGGTTTTGAAGTAAGTTGGGTCAAATTGGATTTTTTCACCCTGCAGTGTAAATGGGAACTTACCAGGGACTCGCGCTTGTGATTGAGGCTCTCTTTAAGTCTTCTCTTGCTAATCTCCATCTTCTTCCTGCGTCATTTTCTTTTTGCATGCGCCACAGACTCCCATGCTGGCTCTTTTGGTGGATTCTGAGAGAATACCAAACAGTTATGCGGCCCCGCATTAGAGGACCCCAACTCCCCTGTGTGCTTAAAAGAGAGAGAGACAGAGATAATGAGAAAACTTGTGCGTGGGGGCGCAGCTGAGGTGCCAATAGTACCTAAACTTCTGTCACTTGACAATAATGGGTAATGCATAAATCTCCTTATGGAAAAATATTTGACAGAATGAAAATGAATGATATGTTATGGTTTAGGTGTGGACAATGGTCCAGTAATGTGACCATTTTACATACGGATGTCCGTTGCCGTTAATTTATGCGTTTATTTAGGTGCATTATGCAACAAAAAAAGTTGAAATGTCACCTTGAGTGGTCATCATGGTGCCTTTTCATCACAGTGTCCTCATACAGCTGCTGGGTCACTGCAAGGTCAAATACGCACAAATATCAACTGATTTTTTTTCACATAGAAAGTTGCATAATACACCTGTAAACTTGCCAACAAAGCTATTCCTGCATATTCCTAATTAAATTTTGTATAAGATAGTCATGTTAAACATTTGATTGTACGCGTTGCAGCATTGTATTTAGGATTGTATGACACCATATTTTACATCTGTATGTCCATGTTTGTGAAAGCTCTCAGTCGTCTAACTCCTCTAAACAGAGGCTTTTGAACAAGCATAGTGTAACTTAAAAATAAAAACTCACTTTGGATCAATATATATTCGGCCTGCTGCCAAATAAACATCATTAGTTGCTGACAAAGCTTCCAGGGTGAAAAGCAAAAACATTCACAACACTTTAACTACCAGATACTGATGAGGGCTTACGAACTTGTCTGCAGTCTGTATGGCCAATTGTCCATGGTATATTAAGTTGCCATTTGTTCCCTCTCCTTCCCTCGACCCTGTCTATTCATTAATCTCTGTTACCATGTCAACAAACCAGGTACGGTCCTTCAAAGGACAGTGCTCAGCAGCTGCCCATTTAGCTGTACTGAACAAAGGACGCAATAATGGACAGGAATCATCAAGGATTAGAGTCAAGGCTAATATTTTAAAATATTCAACCTGTAAAGTTAATGTATAAGTAACAGAGCATCAGGATCACGAGATTATGGTTAGTTTATGGTTTAATACTTTTTGTTTTGTTTTACCAGAACAGCTTTAACCAAAGATTTAGCCAAAAAAATAAAAAAAAAATCTGGTTTGATTTTATTTTTACTGATATTTATTGATTCACTTCTTTATCCGACAGAGGCACAGTATTTGTGAAACACAGAGCTGTAATTTGTATCGGTTGCCGTGCGGCCAAACTGTGCCTGTGACTTTTCTTCAATAAATGGGCAATTCACTGTTATAAAATATTATTGACTCTTACCACCAGCATTATAGCATTAGATTAGATAATGAATGGAAGCAATATAAACAATGTCACTATCACAACCTTCATTACCCAGCGATTTCTCAGCTCCAGAATTCCTGATACTTTCAGGGTGAACTAGACTTTCAAAAGTGTAGTGCGTTCACTGACCTGCATTTCTCTCACAGTTGTGGTGGTGGTGCGTCGAGGCCGGTCTAGAGTGTCATCCCCATTAGTGGTGAGCTAGACAGCCGAGACGGTAAATGCCGATGAGTCATCCACGGCCCCAGAGACAACGCCGCCGCTGCTCCTCTCACACATGCAACCAAGAAAACTGGCTTAAACTGGCTTTCATCTGCTTTTTGTTTTAGCCCTGAGGTTATCATCTCAAACGTACATTGCACATAATATCTAGCCCAAGGAAATTACAAGTTTTTGATGTTGGCAGAACGCGACAATTATCGATTGATTGAATGAGTGCTTTATGGATGCTTGATTCAAAGGTTGGTTTAGGAGTGATGTTAAATCTGGCCAGAGTTGATGAGGTGGAACACACACATCGGCATACATAGAATAACAATTCAAACCAGCGTAGTATGTAAGTTATACATGAAGATCCTATGTAGTGCTCATACAGCAGTAGATCACTTATTGAGCCAAGACATATTTCAGCCCTAATATTGAATGGCCTTTGGAGGTTATTTGCAGCCTGTCCTGGTCTCTACCTATACCACGTCTTCTCTGATAATCTATGTGACTGGCCGTCGCTGACCCTGCATGACCTCCAGCTGTGTGTCATGACAACGGGACTGTGACAAATGTCAAGGCCGATATTGGCTTCCTTCATCTACTCTGTCTCTCTCCCATGGGTTGGACCCACCCACACAGACTGTAGTGGAGAAGGCAGACATGTCCGTCTGTCCACTGTGTTGTGCAGAGCGCTGCTGATGGAAAAAGCACGAGGGCCAGGGATGGACAGTGTGTATAATTAGTGAGATTGTATGGAACCCTGAGGATGAGGGGCAGCAGAATACATCCCACATGTGCAACATCAGCAAACAGTGGTATCACAGGCAATTTCTATTACAGTCCAGCAACCATCAACCAAGATTTACAAATCAAAATCACTGTCTTATCCAAGAAAACATACTTCTTTAAAGACAAAACAAGTATTCTCGCATAAAATGAAGGCAAATCCAAATAGGATGAAATATTTAAAGATACTATGTAATTATAACACTCTTCCACATGTCATATCCCTGTGTTTTTTCCCCTGTTTGGAGAATGCTGTTATTAGACAATGTTGAGGATGTGGGACTGTACACGCCGCGTGTTATTTACAGATGCATTTTTATTTTATTTTTTTCGAGTTGATGGTATTTCCATTGGAGATGGCAAAGAGTGGCTGGATTTAGCGTATACGCAATGGGGCTGTTCCTCTGCATGCATAATTAACCAGGATGACTGGGGAGGTAAACACGAAGGGAGACGCTCTGCTCGTGTCTGCGTGTTTATTTGTGTCAGAGAGACAGTGCTCAGAGAAAGGTTCGAAGCCAAAATGGCGTGGTGTCGGAGAATCAGAGAGCTGCCTGTTTCCCCCTTTTTCTGTGTGTGCGTGCGTGTGTTTGGTGAGTGTAGAGAGGGCCGATAAATCCCATCTCAAGCTTCCTCTGAAGATGATGCGATGAAGGAGAAAAAGGGTGGATGAAAACCGAATGAAGGGCCAATGGAACCAGTCACATCTCAGTGCATTGAGAGGCCGTGGAACAATCAGATTCAGCACTATTCTCACTGTGCACCATCTTCTCAGCCGTGAACATTGCCTTTAGTTCAACACTTTCTATCTTTTTACAAGAAATATGGCAAAACCAGCACCCACTTGATAGTTGCTCTTTAAACATTTTGTTACCATGTATTCCTGATAATTTTTGTTCATTAAAGTTTTAACAAAGTATATCGTGTATGGCGTAGGTTGTAAACTGAATAAATCATCTGGCTTTCAGTCTTCTGTCCCTACCACTTCTTTGATTGTGTTATCGATACTTTCTTACTCTCTTGCATGACCATTTCAAGAAAGCACAAATTTGTAAAGAACAATAATATTTTATTATCTTTTCCCCAAAACCAATGCAGTATCTTACAACAGAGATGGTACTGTTGTATGTCAGCATCATGGCCACGTCGTCTCGCCTCTCTGACCCTTAGCTGAGGCAGGAAGCTGTGACAGAACAGACTGCATGCAAATATGAGAAGGAGGAGGAAAGTGATAGGAATACAGATGTCTCGTATCCACTCATGTATTTATTTAATGCTATTAAAACATTCTAGGTTCTGTTATTATGGTCAAAAATAATCACATTTAGGCTTGGTTTACTGTTAATACCATTCTGTTAATTCTTAGAGGACAGATGCCCCAAGAATAGCATCTACAGAATGTCTCAATTTGAAATGGTAGTAGGTAATTGATTTGCTAAGGTAACACTGGAAGAAAAAAGCAAGAAAGAAAGGAAGAAGGTGCAAGCATAGTGTGCTACAATGGGCTGTTGGTAGGGTAAACTTTGGCGGCAAATAACATTATTCTTCAATGCTTCTGCACTATTTCGTCATTACTGAGACTGGCCATAAAGTGAAGCTTATTATTGTGTGAAAAGAAAGGAGATCGGATCTTACATCAAAACACTGCCTTAAAAAATAATGAATGTCCGTGTCTTGCCTCGATTTGGGTCAAAGTGAAATAGTAAACACATGTCCTTGCATACATACATGCACACTGGCAGTCGGGGGCTGTGAAGTAGGTAGGAAGCAGGGCACAGTATCTCCGGGGAATTTACAGATGTGTGTGTTTCGAGACGCATCCAAAAAGAGCTTGCATACATACATATACAGAACCAAGTCTAATTCCACACACCTCTGTCTTTGCGAGATGAATAATGCTCGTGTGCGTCTGGTGGGAGGCTCTGTCCCTGGGGCGGGCTGAATGAATGCTGGGATATTGTGCTGGAAGTGCCTGATACAAACATACACCAGCTCAGCGCTATGTCTCTAGATGACTGAATTCCTTTTATAGAGAGCGTTACCCCCCTTTCTATCTTGAACACACACACACACACATGTATAGGTAGGCCACAGATGCAGAATACAGTATAGAGGCACCATACTTGAAGCATTTACAATGCATTGCGAAAGCAAAATATGTTCTAATTATAGAACATATTTTGAGGTCTTTCTGCCCTTATCCACTAATGTCACTTGACTTATATTTTATACTAGGGCTATGAATTAAGGTGAATATACTGGAATATCATGGTCTAACCTTCACTCTTCTTCTCTCCTTTTCCCCCATTTGTCCTCCCAGATCCCTAACCCCCTCCCCCCTCTCCCACCTCCCCTTCCTGCTCTGGACGCAGACGGCGAGATGCAGTCCTTCCGAGAGCGCAGCACTGGTTACCACAGCAACCAGCCCTGCTATCAGCAGGAGCCCCATGAATTATCCCGTCTCGACACCTACCGCCAGCACCCGCAGCACCCACACACTGGCCCAGGACCACACCCAGTCCCCGGCGCAGGGCACACCAGACCCGGATATGACACCCATCCCCTGAGCAGTCCCACCAGTATGACCCCAGCGGGAGGTGGGGCCAAAGACTGTTACAGCCATCAAGCCTTTGCCAGTTTCCCTGGAAACGGAGGAGGCAGTGGCAATGGAAATGGGGTCCCTGCAAAAAAACCTTTTAGAGGAGGAAGTAAAGCACCCACTCAAACCTCTGGGCAGCATCTGCAGGGTCCAGTTGGCTACAGCAACCACTTGGGTCCCGGGAGTTACTCAGCCCAGTACTTGAGTGAAGGTCATCTACAGCAGAAGTGGGACGATCCCTCGCAATTATCACAGTACGACCAGGATGTTGTGGCCCGTATGGAGGCGAGCACCCCTACTCCTGGCTCCACTCAGTACATGGAGCAGAACCTATTAGGCCAAGCCCAGTGTCACCAGTCTAGTACCCCAGCATACACAAGTCCCCACCATCAGCCCCACATCCCCAACCCCCCACCCTCACCACTCATGTACCCCCAGAGTCACCTGCACTATCCTCAGCAATCCCCATCTCCATACATGGAAAAATGCGGCCCTATTCCACATTGCTACAAAGGGTACACCATGCCCCCCAACTCACAATATAACAGACAGATGGGTAGCCACAGCAGCCTGAAGCAAGGACCATACAGGCAAGGTCAGAACAGTTATGGCTACCAGCAACCTCCAACCAGAGGCTATGAGCCACACACTCCTTTGCAGAACCTGAACAGCCCACCGGAGCCCCACCCAAAATACCAACACTACAATCAGACACAGCCAAATTACTGTCTGACCGATATGCCAGTCAGGTCCCCAGAGCAGTACTACCAAACCTGTAGCCCATCTTCCAGCCATTCCCCTGCACGCTCTGTTGGGCGCTCCCCTTCATATAGCTCCACTCCTTCCCCACTAATGACTAATCCGGAGTCATTCCAGTATGGCCAGCCACCTATGACGCCCTCAGCTTCATCTTCTACCACTGTCATGCAGGAGCAGGGCGGATCCAATGCCATGCTAATGCCCCCTCGCTCTCACCCATCTCCTAATGTGGGCCATGCCGCTCCCCACAGCTACACTACCGCACCGCAGGTACCCACCATGAAAGAACGCTTCTCAGAAAAGCTGCTGTCCAATCCGAGCTTGTGGAGCCTAAATGCCCTCACCTCTCAAGTTGAGAACATTTCCAATAACGTCCAACAGTTGTTGCTTTCTGAAGCACTAGTTGGAAACAAGAAAAATGGGAAACGGAGCAGTGGCGGAAGCAACAGCAGTGTTAGCAGTGCCTCTAAGAAAAGTGAAGAGTACAAGAGTCCTCTGTATGCAGATGGCAGTGGGGGAAGCATCGGTGGAGGTCCTATGCAGGACCCATATTCAACTTCTCAGCACCACAGTCTTCAGATGGAGCTCCATGAAGCGGGCTATTCCAGCAGCAGTGATGAACAACTAGAAAGGGGCTATTACTACTGCAGCCAAGGCAGGAGTCCAGCGCAAGCCCCAAACAACACTGGTCTGTGCATGGATAATGTCTCGTCATGCTCAATAACTTCTCCAGATGACATGTCCATCCGGTCTGGGGACTCGGGCGTACATAACCTGACACCTGACCCAGCTATATGTCCATCAGTTCATGGTGGTGACGGTATGAGTACTCCAGCCAAGAGCATAGGTGATGAAAGATCCCCCACAAGCATTACAGTATCAAGTCCGCTAAAGCAAGAACGAGATTCACCTCCTGATGTCGAAACTATCGATGAGCCCCTTAAAGAAAACTTTGAAGAATCCTCTTGGTCTGACAAATGCACAGACAAAACTGAGATTACAGATAAAATGACAAATGTTGATGAAAATGCTGTGGCTAAGTCTACTGAGAGACTAGAGCATTGGACAACAGAAGATAATGAGTCAGAATTCTTTAGTAAAGAAGAGGAGACAGAAAAAGGTTACTCCTATGACAGTCCTGAATGTCGGGAGGACCAGAGTAAATATGAAATAACAAGGGGGGGCTCACCTGACCAATCTCCTTCTGGTCTTTCCCTCTCCGATGACAAAGAACAAGAGGGGAAAACAGAAGAATTAAAATCTGACCCGCACACTCCATCTGAGAGCTCTATGAAAACTTCCCCTTGTGCCCTGAAAGGTGACCTTGAACAGGAGCAGTATTCTACAGAGAAAGAGGAAAGTTCTGAAGACACCTCTCCAACTCCCAGATTCGAGGAGGAAGAGAGCATTATACAGAAGGAGGAGAGCAGAGAGTCAGAGGCCGAGCAGCGGGTAGAGGCAGTTGGGGATGAGGGCATTCAGAAAGAACCGCAGACGCTCTCCCCTCCACTGTCCACTGAGCAGACCAAAGATCTGGAAGAGGAAGAGTCAGAGACTCGGGGTCCAGAACACCCAGAAGAGTTTGCTGCAGTCCATTTGAACACAGCCGCTGATGTTTCCACCACAGAAACAGCCATTGGTGACACCGCCCCTCATCCTGAGTCTGCCATGCCAGTCTTTTCATCGCTCAATGATAAAGCTGCTCCAGCTCATACTAGAGATCACATTGATCACTGTGATGCTAAAGTGCTGGAGCCAGACTCACCTCAGCTGCCGGGGAAGTCAATCCTTCCCTCAGCCCCCTCCTGGGCAGACACCCCACCCTCGCCCAAAAAAGGGGATGAAGATATGGAGCCAGGCATCAGCTGTGCCAGTGCCGTAACCCCATCTGCAAAGCCAGAGCCTCTCGCACCGACCGCTCAGCCCAGGACCTATGGCCGAAAGCACAACCGAGGCAGAAGGAGAATGCACTCTGGCACAAGGCTGAGACGACAGCTAAGTCTGGAGACAGAGAGAGAAAAGAGAGAGGAGTCAATGCCAGCTTCTCAAAAACCCTGTATGCCCACAAGCAAAACGGAGCTGATTTCAGATCAAACAGATCTTTTGCATCCAGAGTCAATTGTAAGTCCAGTGGCCAAAATAATAACTGATGTATTTTCCTCAAGAATGTGCACGCGCTCATTCAATGCTCCCGAGTTACCGCCCAAAGACAAATCTCTGAAAAGAAAGCCAGGCCCCAAACCAGGAACAAAACCTGGGCCAAAACCAGCTGCAAAAGCAGCAGAAAAGGCAGGGGCAAAATCCGCCAACAAACCTGCCCAGAAATCATCGCCTAAACCTACACTAAAACCAGCACCAGCACCAACAGAACCAGAGATCCCATCAAAAAGTGAGATCGAGGTGAAACAAAACATTGGACTAAAGCCACGTGCAAAACCTGGTCCCAAACCTGGATTAAAAACTACCCCTAAACTAGAACAGACTCCCGAAGTTGCTCTTTCAGCCGCCGTAACTCCTCCTGCTAAGTCCACAGACATGCTCCCTAAGGCCCCAGTGGGCCGTCCAAAAGGCTCAGGGTCCAAAGCCAAGAACATACAGGAGGTGGCCCTGTCTTCCGAGGGCATGCAGAGCAGAAGAAAGAGGGCTCTTCTTGAGGCAGCATCGGCAGAAAATCAAGAGGTAAATGTTGAAGAGAAAGCAGAAGTAAAAGCAGCACAAAGAGCAACGAAAAATATGGTCTTGAGATCTAGAAAGTCGTCGCAGGATAAAGCCACAAAAGACAAAATTAATGAGGAAACCGTTGCAGCAAAGCCGTCAGCAGACTCAAGAATTGATGTGAAAGTGCAAGAGACTGTTGTGGAAGAGCAAACAAGTCCTCTCTCTGAAATAAAAAACACAGAGGCCCCTGCTGAAATACCCGATCCACCTAAACCTACAGACTCACCCCCAGACATCCAAACTGAGAACAGCGCTTCAGTAAAACGAAAAACCAGTAGTCCACCACCTGCTTCTGTCCCGGCAAAGAAAAAACGGGGTCCTAAGCCCAAACCAAAACGTGTGCATCCTCAACCCCCACAAATGGAAGAGGATGTTCCTACTACAACTGTAATAGCCGTCAGACCCTCGAAAAGAAGACTGGCCGCACTAAATAAGTCTTCATTAAGTGCAACTCCGACAAACGAAACAGACACTACCAATGACGCACCCCAACAGTGCCCTACCAAAACTAAAGTTCTTCCCCCGCGTAAGGGCCGGGGGCAAAAATATGAAGCCTTGGTGCAAAAAATGACATCCCCTGCCTCAAAAAAACACCCAATTCTTCAAGCAGAAGACAGTTTAGCAGATGAGTTGGCGTCTAAGGCTTTCTCTCAGAGTTCAGTTAAGGGGAGTGAAACGATCCCCAACACTACAGAGATTATGGAGGAAGCGAACAGCACAGACATCAAAGTAGATGAGGTTAAAGAACAGGAAATCCCAGTGCGAGCAGAAGAGGACCCTAAACCTCAAATAAGAGAGGAGGAAAAGGGAGAAGAAAACTGTGATAATAAAGAAGTTGAACAAAAAGAAGAGTCAAGCTCACAATCAAATCCAACTAAAGTGGAAATGAGTGCAGATGTGACACAAGGAGCAGTGTGTGTCACTGTAGATACTCCAAAGCCTGTGAAAGTTAAGAAGAAGAGGTGGGCAATAGTGGAGAGCACAGAAGCAGCTTTAGACACAGACAGTCTTATAGTCACAACACCGAGGCTGGCAAAGCAGAGAGCGATTAAAAACAACCATGAGATGCATCTTAAACAGAGAAGGAAGAAAAGAAAGGACACAGAAGCAGTTAGTGAGGATAATGCTGATGCTAATGCTGAGGCTAACACGGAGGCTCATGTGGAAACAGCAGAGCTACAACAGAAGACTGAGGCGAAGGAATCGGATCTTGCAACACCCGTACCTGTAAGCACAAAGGAGGTCACTGAAGCTGTGCCGCTGAGCAGGACAGAGCTCACAGAGAAACCCAGGAGAGGGAGAAAACCATCAGTGAATCAGACCAACAGAAAGAGAGGGAGAGCGTCATTAGAAAACACTACAGAAAAGCCAATAAAGCTCCATAAAAAACCTGGACCAAAACCGGGGATGAAGGACGCTCTAGAGGTTATTGAGGCTGTGGTCAGGGCAGCAAGCTGTGAACAGGAAGAGAAGGAGAAGGAGAAAGAGGAGACAGGTGGAAAATGCAGGAGGGAAAAAGAGGAGCCATGTGTTGAGGGTCCTGTAGTATCAGTTTTAGAGAAACCGAGTGAAACCATATGTGTGAAGAAATTTAGACGCAGAACAGTCACGCAAAACTCTAAACTATCGTTCTGTCCGTATGTGCGGCTTAGCAACTCAAGAGACTTTTCATCATGGTGTGCCATTGTTAACAAGCCTGAGGATGCCATTGTGTTCCAGAGAAGAAGAAAAAAGGGCATACTTAGAATGAAAAATCCTTATACTGTGGCCAAGGGAGTGCCGCACTCAGCAGCCATGCTGCAGGGACCTTTAGTAAATAAAACCCTGACAGACAGGTGTCTAAATTGTAGCCTTTGTGGAAAACCAGCAAACTATAGGGACCTGGGTGATTTATGTGGCCCTTTTTATGTAGAGGACGACATCCCACGAAAGATTTTGACATCAACTCCTACAGACATAATCAGGGAAATCACAGATGAGGCCAGTTGTAGTAAAAGCAGCATAAATAAAGAACTGGGTAGCTGTACTAAGGATGAAGGAGAGCGAGAAGCAAAATTAGAGAGCACAGATCCTTCATCTCAGGAGGGCAGCAGGCGGCAGCGGCGTTTCCGGCGACCGGAGGGGTCAGACTGCATCTCCCGGAGAGGAGGCCTGCGAAGAGTCACACTAAGAGAGAGGTTCAGGAGGATGCAGCAGCTCCAAGCTCCAGGCAGCAGTGAGGACACACAGAGCCTCCTCCAAAGGTTACAGCTGGAGGCCGAGGCTAAGGAACACTGGGCCCATGAAAACTGTGCCATCTGGACACGGGGAGTCGTCATGGTCGCAGGGAGACTGTACGGACTGAAGGAAGCGGCCAAGACCTCTGTCCAAACGGTAATAAAACATCACTTCTATTGTTAATTGCATTATTATTGTCAGTCGAAGTGAGAAACCCTTCTGAATGTATGCTTTTCTTGTTTTTCCTCCTCACAACTGTTGTCTGTCTTGCTGCTGGTGTGGGTCCGTATGTCCGAACCTTGCACTAACCCCAGAGTTGCTACAAGTGCCAGATTGTGGGGGCGTCCCTCAGCTGCTGCTGGAGAGGCTGTTCTAACAAATACCACTATGTCTGTGCCAAAGAAATAGGTAAGACACTGTGGCAATATAGAACAGGAGCAACAGCGGATGAAAAAAGGGAAGGAACGTGAAGGAGAGGCAGGAGATGGGAAATTGGGACGGGGAAATAGAAAGCAGGTTGTGTGGGCAGCTGTGTGCAGGAACAAATAGGCCAGGTAAGAAGAAAATATACTGACAGGGCCGAGATGGAAACGAACATAAGCAGGGGTGCCGCCAGAAATTCTGGGCCCTATGGAAACAAAAATTTCTGGGCCCCCTACATTTTTTACAGATAAAATGTAACCCAATAAACATGCCCTGTATACTTTAAAAAAGATACTTAGCACATTGCATAGTTAAAATGTCTGATGAGTAAAAGCCTACAAAAACAAGAAAAAGCTATGGAAATATGTACTTGTTTACATAAAAGGAGAATATTTATTATCTCAATTGCAAACACAACAGAACATAATGTACACATATTGACATATACTTTACGTGAACAAGCTTTAACTGGGTCCAACTGCTCAATCAGGAAACATCAGCTACAACTAACCCATAATTAAATCAGTCCAAGACTAAAACTAGGCCAAAAGGGCTCAAAATCAAGACACACCAGGAGTAATGCCAGGCCTAAACCAGTCCAGGACTAAACAAGTACTGAACCAGACATAAACTGTTTGTTATCCAGGTATAACAAAGTTATGTTCAACATCACTTTATAATGGCCCAGCCTTTCTGCTGGCAAAATCATGTATCAAATCATCAAAGTTCAGCTTTCTTGCCAGTTTGCTTTCAATGGATAGTATGGCAAGGTGACAAAGTCTGTCCTGCAACATAGCAGACCTAAGATAATTTTTAATCAGTTTCAGCTTACTGAATGCTCTCTCGCCACCAGCAACGGTCACAGGCAATGTGCAAAATATTCGCAAAACTATGCAGACCTGCCCAAAAATACTCTGCAGCTGCATCTTGTAAATGCTGTTGAGCAGATCAATTGGTGACAGACACCCTGGGAAAGTGGCCCTATATACAGAGTTGAGGTGTCTGACTTCATCTTCAAATTCACAAGTCAGATCAGTGTTGTATTTTGAAATCAATGGCTGGCATACAGAATGGATTTGATCATCACGTAACTGGCCCTCACTTCACAGAACACACGGCAAACAGTTTTTTGTAATTTTTGAAGCGTGTAGATTACTTTTTGTTTAGTAAAGTTATCATCATGTGGAGAACACAGTAGATAAGACGTGCTTAGAGCTTTCAATCTTCGTGAAGTTTTGCGCTCAGGCTCACCTTGTTTGGCTGAGACTGGAACGGGGGGCGCGGGGGAAGGGAGACGTGGGTGTGCAGCGGCCGCTGAATCTGTGTCTACGAGACATGATAACCCGGAGACAGCAGAGATGTTGTTATTGTTGGATGTAAATCATAATTCAGTAATTATTTGACTAAGCTAGCTAGATAAAAGCAGGTCATGTAGCAACAAAAATAAGTAAGTGAAAGTTTTGGAATACAGGAATAGTGCAAGCTACCTTTCTTTTTGAAAAACTGTGTGACATACTGTCGACTTTGGCGTTCTCGGTCTTCTCTTTCCTTCTTTTCTTTCCGTTTTGATGCCCTGACTTTTGATGTGACATGCCTGCGTGTGTCACTATCTGCACTGCATCATAACAAACGCTAGGCTAACGAGCGTAGCTCGGACAGCGCAGGTGGAATGAACCATTGTGAGGGGGGGGGGGGTGTGACTTAAACAGTAAATACATTATTTGTTTGTTAAATATTAAATCTATGGTCAAAACGGACAAAATACACATTAAGTGTATGAGGGGCTCTAGCACATTACACGTATGTATAAAAAAGAGAAAAGAAATAAGAAAAGAAAAAGAGGGTCTGCTCTTCTGGGCCCTTCATCAGCCTGGGCCCTTAGAATCGTCCTAACCTTCCACCCCTTTACGGCGCCCTAGAACATAAGGCTTAGAGGATTAAAGCCACTCTGCGTAACATTTCATTCGATACATACGTACCGTAAAACACAAGCATTCATTTCACTGCAGGTGTTTTTTGATGGTAAAAGATTCATCTTTATTGTGAGCGGACTCTACTCCTCTCTCCACCTGACTCGTAACTTGGCTTTGTGTGGGACATTACCCGTTATGTCTCTATGGAGGTGTGGCTCAAGGGCCTTTGATCATTAGGAGGTGGAATGTTCCGCAGTGTGGCTTTAAAGTGAAAGTTACAGACGAGCGATAAATCTTACACTGGTTCCACTCTGTAGAAAATGTATCAGGAAATAGCATTACTGGATAAATGGGCACCATAGTAGCTGAGAGTGGAGTGTGGGGGGGGGGAAATGGACACGGTAGAGTGTAAAGAGACGATTTCGAGGCTGTGTGTAGTGAATGTGCATTACGAGTGCTCATGTGGCTCCATCTATCCATCCTGCTACTGCTCACCCATTCTGGTTGTTTCCTCAGTGCTTCAATCCGGTTTTTAAGTATGACAGGATCTGTTGTTTACTAGAGTTGCAATGTTGTTGAGAACCTTTCAGTTTTTCTCCACATATGAAAGGTTCATCTACTCCACAGCATTTCTAAAAAGGCTCCATAGTAAAAAGTAAAGTTGGTTGTATGTTTTGTTCCATTTAGGTGGTTCGCTACAAACTCACGACAAGGACAGAGTTTCTATAAGGCTCTATAAGGGTTGTTCAAGTTCAAGTTCTTTACTGGGTTGTTTAGAGTAGTCTGAACATCCCTAGATGACAACTTCGACAACCATCTTCACGACAGGGAGGAAGATTTGTCCCCATCATGTTGTCGTACTTGTGGTGAACTCTGCCGTAATCTTCATGTTTTCGAAGCCGCAAATGTATTGACTACACTTGTAAAATGAGTCGTGCAGCAGCTCCGTATCCAAATGCTTGTACATGTGAATTATAAAACTCTAAATTTTACATTCTAAATGATCTATTTGTTTATTGTTATGGGAATGCGCCAGCAGCTTTGACCCAATCCCCAATTTGAGCGATACATATTGGACCAGGAGGATCTGTACTCTCACTGAAGTATCGAAATCAAGTACTTTGACCCCTTCGACCCTAATAGTGGGTAGGAAGGCCACGCCACACGTCAGCACATGCGTTTATGTGCGTCTTGCTCCCATATAACCTCACGCCAAGGAGGTACAGTGTGGATTAGAAAGCCTGCCACGTCTGCCGAGCCAGCTCCGAAACCTTTTTAATCCTGCTGAGTGCCCCAGCTCTATCTGCCGCCTGCTTGCCTCACAACTCATCCACTCTGCTCCCTTTGGCTGGGTTGACACCGCCACTTCCTTTGTGCCCCGCTCTGGCTCATTTTTTCATCTTAACCCCATGCTTTGTCATCTATCTGGGTGTTTGCAGGGTGCATGTGTGAGCGTAGTGTGCGCTTTGCTCTTCAGTCGTTACCAACTGTTACATTTTTTTTTTGTGCTTTTGTTTTGTCTTCAGGCTGCACATTCCACGAGGATGACTTCTCCATCAAATGTCCAAAACATGAGGTAAGGCATAGAATTAATAAAACAAACCATGAAAAATGTAAATGTTTGTCAGCCAATGAATTCTGTTTTCAGCTATGACAGTCAAATGTGTCAAAAGGAAATTTTAATGTTAAAATAAACAATCCACATTTAAGTATAAGAGGATTTTCTTTAGACAATATTCCAGTGTATTCACAGCTTTCAAAACAAGGACCTGACAGACCAAATAAAACAAACACTTAGACTGTCCAAGGAACTGTCTATAGAGCCTCCACCAGGGTATGAAGTCACTGTCATCCTGGCTATGGACAGATGATACAGTGCAAACACAAAACACCTCTGTCAGCGCTTGTAAAACAGATAGAAAGTCTGAAGAGAACATTGGGGGTTTGGTGTGGCCGTATCATGTGCCCTATCGTCCATCCTTGTGACAAACCCCACCAAGACAGGGACAGCATGATCCTCAGTTTCAGATCAATATGTACTCGGTGACCTTGGCAGGATTAAGCTGTATCAACCGGCAACAGCAATGAGCAGTATCAGCCATGATAACTACATACATTAGAACTACAATATGGATCCGTTTTAAAGCAATGCTAAGCTCATACAAGAGCTAAGCTCATGCTGTCAGAGATGCCATCTAGTTGTTATTTTTCTACCCCTGCTGTTATCTATAATGCAGAGAGAGAATTTGGAGAGAATCCGACATCCAGCACTGTTTTACATCTGTCTTTTATATTCTCTGTTCAAAGTGACACTCGTTTTTGATGAAAACACCCCACTTACTTGCCTGCGGTCTGTCCCCTCTCTTAGTATTTTTCTTTTTTGTTCATTTATTTTGCTAAGCCCCATCATGAACTGTGTTGCTTTTATTCCCACAGGCCGCTGTTCTCTTTTTTATTTACTCGTTGCTTCTTTATCTTGTCTTTTTTCTCCTCATTCACCTTGACTCTCGCATGCAGCAGCACAAACAGTGAGAAAAGGCACGGCTAAGTGTGGGAGTCTCCTGCAATTCACACTAGACAATCCAAAGAGCTGATAACTATATTCCATCGTCAAACCATGCCTCTGTCGCCTCCAAATATCTGGCACACAGTCCTATCCACAGAAGGTTGTCAACAGGTGAGCTGGTAGCTGACAGTGTCAGGCTGACACACTGCAGATGCAGAGAAAAAGGAAGACTGAACATGTTCAGGGTTAACAATAACAATGTGAGAAACTAAAACTAGGTGCAGATAATATCTGCAGGTCTGTAACCAGTTCAGAGAGACAATCTGAAGCAGAAAATGGAGAGAAATGCTGCAGAGGTGGACAACACCTCCACCACAACATGGCAATTAGTGAGTTCTCCCACTGTCTGTCACAATGGAGCTGGTCAACTGGCAGCTGCAGTCATCTGTGAGTGCTACATGCTGCAGCCAGCTCCAATCTGCTCCTGCACACTTTGTGTCAACACAGAGCGTCCACAGCCATGGCCACATGGACAACGAGGCGCTAACCAAATGGTTTTTCTAAAGTTCCTTTTTAGGTGATGTGGCTCTACAGTTTAGTTACTCACAAGACTAGTGAAGACACAAACTAATGCCAGCCTCTGTTCTCCTCTTCTTACAGGACCTGTAATACCTTCAGCAGAAACACCACTTCTCCACCCATCTAGCACTGCAATGGCAACTGTTGTCCAAATAGCCACCTGTGTCTACAGCATAGTGCCACCATTTGGACGAAGGTGCTTGTCAGCAGAGGGCAGCCAGCAGCAGGAGGCTGAGCACTGAGCGCTGGAGGGTGAGTTCGCAGAGAAGAGCTGCTTCCAGCCACAATGTGTTTCTCCCCAAGTCCCTCCTGGAGGCAAGCAGCAGATGTGACAGAGCTGTTCAGCAGGAGACTGTGTGCCGCAGGCCCGTCGCACAAGAGGCTGTTTAAAATGCAAAGGGGGCAATGTGTGTGTCCTGCTTTTCGATGGCTCACTATCATATTCAGACACCTGGCGGACACTGATTGGACTGGAGCAGCCTCTGGCCACCTTCATGGTGCACACGTGTGTGTCGTTTCACTCACTCATCATGTGTTTGTTCATTTGTGTCTGTGCGAGTGAGGAAGTGCATCTCAAAGCCAAACTCTGGGTGTGCAAGTATTCAAACATACACACTTTTGTTTGAACCAAGTGCAGGAAAAAATCGAAAACAAATGTTCACATAACAGGTAAACACATATCAGTATTGGACCATAATTTGACTATATTGCCCAAGTTCTGGAGTATTATGTGTGCATCATGACCTCATGTGTATGTCATGCTTTGTGTTTTTCAGAAATATTAAAAAATATATATATTAAAAAATAAAATCACATCTACTGTGTGCACATTTCACCATTTGACAGACCTGAGGAGTGTTCAGAGGCACGTCCTCACACTCCAGTACAAAAGTATTACTATGAAAAATATAGTACAACTTCTTCCACACATGTGAAAATTGATGTGTGTGCATTCATTTCAAATTCATCAAGCACCTGTCTGTATTTCAAATGTAGGCTTGTTACTCTGCCATGCTAAGTATGGTCACTATACTGTTCATATCAAATGAGAGTATTAAAGCATAAAATAAACCAACTCCAAAATTTCTCTTGTAAGAAGCTCATTTAATGGTGTACAGTATTTGATGCTGTTTAAATGTAAGATGTAATGTACTAATGTAACTGTGTATAGTATTTCCTAGAGATGTTTATTTTCTATAAAATGGAATATGTTATTGCTTATAAAATGTTATTAAAATAATTCCATTGATGAATATAATTTAATTTTGGGGAATGTCACTTGTTTTGGGTTGAAGCATGCGGTTTTATTTTCATGTCTTTGTTTGGACTGAAACAGCATCACATTTGTTTGAAATGTTTTTGTAACGCCAATGTTAAATATACCAGCAACTTTCAATGCTGCTATGAAAACTTTCTGTTGTGTCTGTCTTATCCTTTTCATGTGTAAAAGTATACTGAGTTCCAACAAACTACAGAATACAACACCGCCAGTGTAACTCAAGTATGTTGAAAGTTGCATTATGGACTAAGAATACAATTCAAAAGTATAAAGCTACTTCGAAATGTTTTCATAGCAGATCTACGGTATAAAGACAATTACCATTTACAAAATATTTATTATTTACATATTCAACAGTATGAAATGAAAAATATTATAGATTTTTAACACAGCTGCTCAGACGTCTACGTCTCTTTTGGGACATAGAACTGGTCTAACCTTGTTATACAATCTAAAACAAGAGTTTTCAAGGAGCATTAAACTAAACAAATGTAAGGGCATACAACCGTAATGACACTGCAGGCTGATCTGAAGAAAAGTAGTGAGTATTTTAAACTATCAGTGCCACACCATTTGATGGAGGGTCATGACCAGCTTGACACAGCATCACTAGCGGTCAAGAGGGTCAGCCAAAATTGCAAAGGTCACTTTGAGCACCCAATGCTGTGTGTGCAGATGGCTTTTCATAATATGACAAATACTACTCACAATAGAGCCTTTAAGGATAAGCATTTTTCATTCTGCGCTCATCACAATACTGTAGATTTCATCAATGATATAAATACATTTTAAAATATGTACACACCAACAA
Organism: Proterorhinus semilunaris; assembly: GCA_021464625.1. Classification (NCBI taxonomy): domain Eukaryota; kingdom Metazoa; phylum Chordata; class Actinopteri; order Gobiiformes; family Gobiidae; genus Proterorhinus; species Proterorhinus semilunaris. Next base: position 21,339,856 of record CM038352.1, on the reverse strand, counting down.
ACAACATAATTTAATTCTTACCGCCCAGGCCTTTGAAATAAGGAAATAAGGATGCTAGTGCAGACACAGACTTTGGGCTTGTACAGTGAAGCAACGCTACGCATGATTCAAATTAAATTAAACTTAACCGAACAAAACCGCTTCTGACTCAATACGTTTATATGGTTTGCATCAAAAACTTTGGCTAGTTCGTCTAAGAGGACAACCAATGAGGTCAGAAGCTGCTGAGAAAGGTTATAGCCTGCGAGGCAGATCTACTTTCATGATTGAGAGGAGATAGTGCCTCTCCATGGTCACACTCTGGCACTACAATGACAAGAAATGTTAAGTGTAGAGAGGACAATTTATGATCGAAATGTTTCCAGATTGATATAAGTAATCTATAGCTGCGCATCGAGAAGCCAGAAACGTTTCTGTTCTTGTTTTGTCTGGAGGTTTGACATGTGTTTTATGTATACATTATATACAGTGCTCTCATTGTATTTGTTTTTTTAGCTGTTGGTGACAGTGGTGCCACTCCCCAGCTTGATGATCATTTGCTGGCAGTCATGCAGTGTCCTCTTGTCTCCCAGCTTCTCCAGGGTGCGGGCTGCGTCGGCTAGCATACCCACCCTCTGGCCCGGGGCTGACAGGAAGGAAGGAGGGAGGTAGCGGCATGCCAACATGACGGCCTCCGCTTGCTCGCGTTGACCTGGCCGTGTCTCACACTCCTCTGCATGTCACAAAAAAGAGGGTTACTTCATTAGGTCAGCCATGCAAACAACATCCTATTTCTATTTCAAATGTTGCTTTTAGCAATTTTTCAGTTTCCATATTTTCTGTTTCAAACACAGTCCCTTTGAGGACAACTCAAAACGGATGTTCAAGTAATGTCTATAGCCATCCACTTATGTGAAATTCTTTACATGCCTGATCAGTACCATTTGTACTTCCAGAACGGATCACTTTCATACTACAGTGTTGAAGTGAATAAATGAATTCGCCTGCACAGTGCACACCTGTCTTGGCTCCTTGCGTTGCTCTGCGTCGTAGTGAGCGATCCAGCAGTTGATGTGTGCGAGTGGGACTAGCCCCTGCCATCAACCTGGCCGTGGCTTCGTGAATGAATAACTGTAAAGAGTTATAGACAAAAACGGATGAGAGTTAAAGGCACGAAAGAGGAAAAACAACATAAAATGCATGTTCCTACAGACTTCAGAGAGGCTTTGAAGCATTCATGTTGTTGCGGAACACTTGCCTCAGGGGGTGTCAGTGAGTGTGCGCAGTGTGCAGCCATGGGCTAATTTCCAGTGGGGATTTAACCAGAAAACGTTGGGTCAGATGTGCCTGTACATTTCTATGCAATATGTCCTTTTGATGTGCTCCTTTGCTGTAAGTGTTTATGGCAGAACGCTATTGGCAGCAGGGAACTAACTTCAAAAATGGCCATAGTATGTGGTCCCAACAAATAAAGCTGAAGAGAAGAATAAATTATGCCTAGAGATATTATTACTCAATAAACCATTTTTCTTTCCACATCTGAGACATTTCGTTGAGCTTGCATATTTGTATGTGGAATTTCAACTAAATTATCTTGTAGCAACATAGGACAGGAACTATAGAGCTAAAAGAATGACTGGCTCTATACAACAACAACTCCCTTACAAATAATATTATTCTTTGCACATCGATTACTAAAATACAAAGTGCCTCCACATACCCGACGCATGGCAGGTCTGAAGCTGTGGGCTAGTTTGCGCAGAGAGCTGAGGTCTTGTTGAAAGCCCTGGAGCTCTGGTGGCGAGGCCTGCTGCACACCCCCTGCTGGACAGCTGGGACCTGCAGGTGTGGGAGGTGAAGCGGGTGCCCCTTGTTGCTGCAGCTGCCACACATTGGTCCGCATCACCAACAGCAGATCACACAGCAACAACTGTACAACCTGGACAGATAGAGAGAGGAACACTGACAAATTGACCAATTAAGTTATTTTTTAACAACTTTTAACATGTTCAGCTCAAACAGATGCAATTTGTGAAGAGACAGATTATTTCTGTTCGTTTTTAGTTTTACATTATTGTAAACTCAATGAACAGACACGGGGAAAATGGCAGCGCAAAACACCAATTTAAAAAGGCTTTAATGTCCCGTAATTGCCCTCTAGTTTTTATGTGTCGTTTTAGGTTGGATTTTATTATTGTATTTCTGTGAAGTGTCTTTGAGTGTCTAGAAAAGCGCTATACAAATAAAATTAATTATTATTATTATTAAAACATTTCAGAGCAGATAATATGAGTATGATTTATATAATAAAAAGGCTTTTTGCACTAAAACAATTATTTGGCATAGCAATGTGTGGCCCTTTTTTGTGTCGATTATATTAGTAGCTTTACTGCACAATTCTTGTGTTGTAAAACCAGTGATAAGTCATATTTCAGTTAGTTTCAGTTGATACAAAATTTAGTTTTGAACAGCTGCTGAAGCCTAAAAGCTTCATCTCCATTAAAGAACAATAAATAAATCCCTTCCCTACAGTAGACTGTTGAAAGAACATTTTCTTTGTTGTTGTGCCGTTTGAGGCCCAGCTCTGTGTTGCACTGCAGGTGCATTGCACTCCTCTGAGACACAGATGCAATGCAACTACAATGCACCGCAGCTCTGACCGTGGATTCACACATCACCAGGTACCCATCCGCTGATCGCCAGAGGACACAGCAGGAGCAGGAGAGATCCACTCAGTCTATATGCGGTGTTGGCACTTTTGGTCTTTACAGTAATAACACGGATAGATTTAATCTGGTTACACGTCAGCTCTGGGGGTACCTTGTCTAAACTGGAGCTGTGGCTGTGTGGTCCGAGGTTGAGGTTATCTCGGAGCAGGGCGCTGGCCTTGTCGCTGTGGCTCAAACTCAGCTGGCAGTTCTCAGGCTTCGACAACAAAGCCCGCACTGCCTTGAATGTGTTTAAACATGCTTTGGGCAGCAAACTCCTGACAGAGACAATAAGAAAGATGGAAAACATTAATCAATTTGTATTCCTTCCTAGTTTTTTTTTTAGATTCCTTTGTTTTTGTACAGGCCGTAGCAGTAGTTTAGCCTGTCAGCACTATAGAACTTGTAAACTCACTCTGCGCTCTGCAGACTACGAGGCAGGTGTTCAACGGTTGGATACAATCTCTCAGCAGCAAAATCATCTCCTTGTAGCCAGTTGATTATTACCACTGCAACTGATGACCACCATTTAGAATGAGGGTCACATCCTATGGGGTGGGGTAAATAAAAAATAAAAAGTCACAAAATAAGAAAAGAATCTGCTTATAGTCTCTACAGCACAAAGGTGTTTTTAACCACTTACCTGTAACAGTCGCCATGTTGGAACCAATAGCAAAGGACTGCGTTGTGGCACCGGCTGCATCTGAAGCACTGACCAACAGCTGCAGGTACTCCAGGGCATCAGCATACTCCCTGAAATAAGTAGCAGGTAAATGTCACTTACACTTGATTATTTTATTACAAACTTAAATAAATGAGTGTGTTGTATATGTACCCCTCTCCATGGCTTGGACCCTTCTCCCCTCGAGGCTGAGCCACACAGTACAGGGACTTTTCCAGGAGATGCTCCCTAAAAGCCTGTGTCACCTGAGCTAAAGGATCCACTGCAATGAAATAAACAAATTGCACACACTTAGGTCAGAGTTCACAAATGTAGCACACAGTGTAGCACATTTACCTGTATTGCCTGCCTGGCTGTAAATACTTTCTTTCGGAGTGCTGCGAATGGCCCAGTCACCATCCACAAAGAAGCGGTGACCAAGTGGATGACACAACCACTGCATAGCTGGAGGCACACTGCCACTGGACGACAGACAGGCCTGGCGGGCACTGCTCAGAAACACCCGCTGAACATAAAAGCAATGCAAGTAAGTTTGGTAACCTACGCCGAGCTCTCTATACAATGTAGCTTATCGCCTGTACATTATTGTGTGGAAAGCACTTACAGAGGTGAAATGCAGGATCCTTGGCAGGCTGGCTTTGACTCGCAGAGCGGCTGACACGTAGACCTCAGCGAAGGAGGCCACCGGCAGAGCCGAGCCAGCACACTCGGACAGATTCACTGCACTCAAAGCCATGTGGATTGCAGAAAGGTGAGTTCCGTTTAGTTTGCCTATAAACCAACAAAAGAGATGAGACTGTTAGATTGAGGTGAAATTTGAAGGTTTAGGTTCTCCCTCCCGCTGACCTGTCATGTGGAGCTGGTGCAGGCGGTGGTAGACCAGGGCAGCGTCGCGACTGCTTTTACAGGCATCCTCCTGCAGGGGGCGGTCAGTGCGCAACCCTCCAGCTCTAGCTGCCAGCCAACGACCCACCCACAGGCGTTGGAGGCAAAACCGTAGCAATGACCACAAAGCAGCACACACCAAATCCAACTGAGAGGTAGGCAAAGGCCGACCCAGGGCTTTCAGACAGGTCCACAGGTTTTGGCTGGCTTGAGCAAAATCACCCTAAGGAGGGAACAAAAATGAAAACTAAATACCCTGTAGATGCTACTAAACGATTTGTTTTAGACACTGGTCATTTAATACTAGGATTATAAAACTAAAGAACCCGTACTCGTGCCAGATCCAAATCTGCTTGTTTGCGATGACGCCAGAATAGGACGGAGGATCCGGAATGTGGTCTTGTAACAGGTTCTCCGTAAACCAAGAGTCTGATTAGGACTCCTGACACCAAAATCCCATTCAGCAGCCACACCAGCAGAGTGGGCAACATCCAGTCCATCCAGCCCCAAGACTCTGCTGAACACGCACAGGGTAAATATTAGCAACAAATGGATAAAATTATTAGTGTAAAGGTTCCACAACAAAATTGTTCTTGTGCAGTTGGTGGAGCTGGGAAATTAAACACAGCTAATTTTATATTGTGCCTCTTTTTAACACCTTTGCATTGGTGTTACATTTTCTAGCCTGAAATACAATTAACCAGTGAAAGTACACATACAATACGCCTGGCCCAACCTTGAGCTTGACACAGATCGCAGTGAATCAGTTAAAAAGAAAAAAATGTATTCCCTGCTATAAGCCACATTTCATTTGTAGTAGAGGTAATTTGCGCATGATGATCAGAACTCATTCGATAAAGCTGTCTGAACTTTAAAACTACTTTACGACATCAGCAGGTGCAGCGGCCGGTCTAAATTCACTCATATTCATCAGTGAAACAAATCATAACTGCATATATATGTTTTCCATGAAGGAACAGCATTATAACATGGTTAAAAGCTCTAAAAATGAGACAAATACTAACTTTTACATGACACAGGCCCTTTAATTACCTGCACTTTCTACGCCCAGAATACCCCTGCCTGTGTGAGAGCTGCTGCCGGTGCCAGTGGTGGCAGATGTGGCGCTGCACAGGAGGGAAGCCAAAGGATTCATGGAGAGGAAGAGGAAGGTAAATGCACACAAGGCCATACGGGACCGGTCCAACATGCTGCCAACATCTCCAACTGCCGACTGGCCCAGCAGATCCACATTTGGCTGGAGCAAAGACACAGAAATTAGTGCTGATTGATGTAAACTAAACTATCTCCAATGAAATACTTTAAATTTGAATACTGTTCCAAAGCATGAGTAAATGTATGGCTTTCTATAAAAGCGTCAAACCTTTGTGTCCTCGCCCATTGGGCTGTCTGGCTCCGAATCGCTGGCACAGTGTGAGAGGGAGGAGGGGGAGCCCACATCAGAGGCTGGAGGGGTGGGCAGCTCGGCCTTTACATCAGCCGGACCATCGACTTCCATGGCAACAATGTCTTTGAGAGTCTCTGAAGGACAGCGCATTGCTGCTGTTAGAGGTGTTACTTAAATTATGTGTTAACCTCTTAACCAAGCACATTTTTTCCATGTCGTGTGACACCAACTAGACGTTAATGAGGATGAAAACGTAGTAAAATAAAGCATCAAAGGAGCGACGAAAACGCAAGAAAATAGGCGGCAAGAAAGCGCTGAAAAAGGAAACAAAACAGGCAACAGAAAAAGCGCCAAAGACGTGACAAAAAAAGCACAAAAAATAAGCCAAAAACGTGACAACACAAGGATAAATCTTAGATGCGTTTTGTTGGTCTTAGCTTTCAAATGCGACTAGAGTTCACCTATAGTCTGCGAGCTCTAGTCGAGAAGCTTTTAGATTTGGGTAATGCTGAACAAGAGAAAAAGTGCTCGGTTTAAGGCGGGGGTTATGGGAGGACAACTTGGTACTCACTGTTTTTCTGAGCAGCCATTTTGAAAGCCATGTTCTCCTGCTTGAGTTTCTGATTAGCCTGTTGCAAGTATCGGATGTAATCAATTGCTTTTTTCAATACTGCAGACTTGTTGAGCTAAGAGACACAAAATAGAGTTACTACCATGCAAATCATCCGCTGCAATGTGTTTCATAAAGAATACACTACAGTATGTATATGCAGGTCCTACCTTGGCCTCAGTTCCCGCAACCAAATCTTTGAGCTCAATAATTTTGTCATTGATAGATGATCGATATCGTTTCTCAATGGCATTATGGGCAGTGCGCTTCTCTCCCTTGTAAGGCAGCCCATTTGGTTTGCCGCTGATGGCAATCCGGTTTATTGGCAGTTTGTCTGCATCCACCATAACAGGAACTGTAGTCAAATATGTGCCTCCACCAACAAAAGCCTGTTAAAAAAACATATGGGATATTAACTTAAAAACCGAATAAACCATATTTCCAACAGTAATATGACAGAAACTAACCTGAATAGGCGTACTCTGCACAGAGGATGTTGTGGACAAAGATGTGGTGATCATACAAGGGTCATGCTTCAGAGTAGTCAAAAGCAACGACTCTGCTTTAATGAACTGAGGCTGCAGAATCACCTGAGAAAAACATACAGTCGGGTAAGTGTCTCCCTCTCTGTATAATGCACATGCGGCAGACTTTTATTACTTACAGGTACTTGCTGAACGTGGGGGGTAATAGTTTGTGTAGGAGGGCTTCCAGACATCATTGAAATGGGAGAGGTGGTGGTGATCCCTTGGATCTGAGGCTGAATTGCAACTGGGGGTGATGAAGACAACGTGGCGTTTGAGGAACCTACACTGCCTGGAGTGGATGCTGGAGAGTAACAAAATCACAATTACAATACCGTTTTATTGTTCCTTGTGTTGCTTAATGTAAAAATACTTATATACTTAGTTTTTCATGCAAGAAACCATATCTCCTAAACCTAAAAGTGCCACCGTCATTACCAGTAGGTTTGTAGGCCAAAAGGTGAAAGACTCAATTGGGATAATAAAGCCATATGTGCAGTCAGTGTGTCACCCTTCACAGTTCTTATCAGTCTGAGCACGATACACACAAGATAACATTCTGGACAGGAAAACACCGAAGAAAAGCAGAACATTTAGGAACAAGTAACAAAGTAAGAACGTCCTTAAGGGAAAAAAATGTTTTCAAATCCAGTGAATCAACAAAGTGGTTGAACTCAGATCAACAAGAGCAATATTGATGATACACTTTGTTCATTTAACTTCACGTACATAGAGCACAGCGTCCATGCTTAAGATCTGTGCTCCCATACTCTAGTTATTTCATACATTACTGTAATAAGTATTTACCTGCGTAACTAACAGGTTTGCTGTAGTTGGTCAGAGTCTGCTGAGATTGAACTTGTTTCGGAGGAGCAGCAGCGGTGAAAAGGACAGGTGGAGAAGAGCTCAAAATTGCGGTCATTGGTGGAGAGCCTTGAGGTGAAGGAGCTTGCGCTGGAACAGCCAGTGGTTCTGCCTGGGGCTGCCCGACAGTCTGGGCCTGCGGTGGGGAGGAGGGCTGCGGCCTCACATTAGAGCTGGGGACCTGGGCCAGAGGGGACTGCTGGAAGGTGGCAGGCTGAAAGGTCTTTTCTGTGGTGGAAGTGGTACGTATGATGGGAGGCCCCAAAAGTGCATCCAAATGTGGACTACTGCTGAGGATGGAGGAAGTCGAGGGTGATGGCACAGCTGCAGTAGTCAAAGGTAGTGCAGTTGAAGTGATGGGCTGGTTAAGACCAGGAAGATCATGTTTTGAAGTAGCTCCAACATATTGATTGTTGTCAAAGAGACCATCAAACTCCATGTCCTGGTTGTTGATGAGCTTTAGCATATCTGTACCAGAAACAACATTAAACGTATCATCATCAAATCATTCTTTAAATATCTCAAATCTGCAAAATCTTAATGTGTATACATATACACTACCGCTCAAAAGTTTGGAGTCACTGAATTTATTTTTTTAAAAGCACAGATTTTTTCAAATGAGGATAACATTAAATGACTCAGAAATAAAGTCTAGTCATTGTTAATGTTGGTCCACAAATGGTTTACATCCTACCTCACAGACAAGACATTCATGGTAAGTGTGGATACCTGCTCCTCTAAGGTCCATGAAATTATATGTGGTGTGCCCCAGGGTTCGATTTTAGGCCCAGTGCTTTTTAACCTGTATATGCTCCCTCTTGGTGATGTCATCAGGAGACATGGAGTCAACTTTCATAGTTACGCTGATGATACACAGTTGTACATCTCCATGTCTCCTGAGGACACCAGGCCAATGGATGCACTTTTTAACTGCATTTTAGATCAAATCCTGGATGGCAAAAAACTTTCTCCAGCTTAACCAGGACAAAACTGAAGTTTTAGTCATCGGTCCTAAGGCCCAGAGAGAGAAACCTTTACCCAAACTACAGTGATTGTCTTTTAATCCTAACTCACAGGTGAAGAACCTGGAAGTGATTTTTGACTGAGCTGACTTTAATTCCACACATTAAGAATATCACAAAAATAGGTTTTTACATCTAAAGAACATAGCCAGAGTCTGTCCCGGTTTTAGAGTCGCTGCATTGGCTCCCCGTGTGTTTCAGGATCGATTTTAAAGTTCTTTTAATGGTTTTTAAATGTCTTAATGGTCTTGGTCCTTCTTATCTTTCAGAACTGCTTTTACCTTATGAACCTTCACGGCCCCTTCGCTCCTCCGGCAGAGGTCTCCTAGTTATTCCTAAAGTCAATATTATGGCCCTCGCCTCTGGAACGACCTGAGGAGGAGCTCAGGACCGCAGAGAACGTTCATGTATTTAAGAGCAGGCTCAAGACCCACCTTTTTAGCTTAGCTTTTAACTCGCATCTATTTATATAGTCCTAATTTTATATATATATATATATATATATATATATATATATATATATATTGTGGGTCGTGATAACCAGCTGTAACTAAGTAATAGCCTTTTGTCACTTGCTTGTACCAGACATCGTTCATGAAATTAGTGCGTTGTTGTAGTTGTGCTTTGCTTCGGTTTCTGTTCATTTTTGTTAATTATATGAACATCTCAAACAGTGCTTTGTAAGTGTGGTCCGTGTTAAAACAGCCGCTTTGAAGTGTAACAGGTTCTCTTTTGGTAACGAGGCAAATCAAAATATGATGTGCTAAATGTATCCTTGATAATGTGTAAAGTTGAAACACAAACGGGTACGTTGTGTGTTTGTGTGCCTGCTGTGTTGCTATGTTCTTGTACGTTTTCCTTGTAATATGTTCCCTTGTACTATTGTGATATGTTATTTTTTATGCAAGAAGAATAATGTTATTTTTTATTGTAATGATTTTGGGGGTGGGCGCTCATAAGCTTTTGCACCACCTTTTGAGCAGAACTTCGACTGCTTAAATGAACAAATAAACTAAACTAATACCTAATAGGTGTGCAGATTTCTAGCAACCATCTCCCCAGTCTTTTAACGGTACATTGCTTTTGCTATTCTTGTTAGAGGGTAATTGATGATTAGAAAACTCTTGTGCAATTATGCTAGCACTGTTGAAAACTGTTGTGCTGATTAGAGAAGCTATAGAACTGGTCTGGGTGACCCCAAACTTTTGAACGGTATGGAGGATGAGCAATATTGCATAGCATTCTGTATCTTTTTTCCCCTCTGATTTCAGGAATTAAATTGAATTTGCCATTTACTAATTCTTGACATTTTGCATTGCAAAGGCTCCTCCAAATATCTAAATTCATGTGCATGCACCAAAACAATAATCTTCAGAGACACGTGTGCGCGTCATAAATTCTACCATGGGTCAAAATGACTGCTTGCACAAAATAACAGTTAGGGTCGTTATTAAATAATGAAACAAGTTCAAAGAAATGAAATGGAGTGAGTCGTTTCGTGGCAGCGCATTGTGGATGAGGGTTTTGTATGAGGTGACCGCTCTCGGCCAATCAGCGCGCGCCTACGAGACTCCCTTGGCCCAAGTCAGGAAAGAGAGCGAGCCGTCTGAGCGGGGAGGAGGTTACCTCCGTGCAACATCACCAAGGGTAACTTTCGGTCAAACAGAGGCAACTACTGCTCCGTGACATACATTCAACACATACCTCATAGAGCAAATGTCAGTCTACACTTGGTACGTAGATGTAAACAGTTGATAGAGGAGGGAGAAAGACGCGGCCTTTCGGACCGCGCTTTCCTGCTGGAAATACACGCTCTGATGCAAAACAAATACATTTGTTTTTTCATACCCCAAAGGCATTTGGATAGTTTTAATTGTAGACGTGTCTAAGCCAAAGGGTAATAATTAAGCATCATCGACTTAGTTGAGTGCATAGGAATAAACTGGAGATGATAAGTTGTATCTGGGGTCCTGTGAACCCAGCAAAGAGGAATGAACTGCAGTAACCTCGGTCATGAGGGGGGGCGGGCTCTATTTAGAAGGTTAGCATCACTAGCTAGTGTAGCTCTGTAAAAATATTATGCTCAAATACGTAAATACCGGAGCTAAAAGTGTATCACATAGATGCCAGGCTTACAATGCAAGATAACGTAAGCCTAATCCACGCTGCACACCCATCCAGGAGCTGATGTATTTCACGACTAAACATGTTTTTAATGATAAACCTACCCAGAAAACATGATTGGCGAAGTAAATAAACTACACGTACAATTTCTGATCGGAGCAAGGTGTGAAAATAAGGTTAGCTAAACGTAGAGGTAACTACTGCTATGCAACACAACAATTACAATTTCTTACCATCAATGTCGCTCAAAAGGGCCGTGTCAATATCGCTGGGGTCATGCAGCGAATTGAGCGAAAGCGTCGGATCCAAGTTATCCAGAGTTGGATCGTCAAAAGACAAAGTATTCATCTTTACTCAGTCTGGGAAAGCCTTTTCATACACAAAAAACTAGACAGACACGAACCACCAAGTGAAAGCGCACACTTCTTACGTCCCTACATCAGTCAAGCAAGTTACATCCCAAAATCGATTAAAAATCCACAGGGGGGGGAGACTTTATCAGTCAACTAAGTATTGGGTCCATAAAGGTACGGGGTAAACTTGTCAGCCAAGCTAAACACAGAGCTCATTCAAGACTAACATGCTGAGAGCGGCGACGCTAAGGCCCGCCCCCGCTGCCTGAGTGACAGGACAAACATCCAATCGGCGTCCACGTATTTCTGGGCTCTATTGTTTTTATCCTACAAACCTGGAGACTTGGTACAATCCACACATAGGGAAAATGTGATCAAGTTAGGTAAATAAATAGTTTTTTTTATGAATAAAATGTGCGATATGGTGTTTCTGTCAATGTGGAAACAGGCAGCAGTTAAAATACCAAAAGCCCACTTGTACTATGTTATCGCTTCCTGTGAATGCTATGTGTACTCAAATACGTCTTAAATGATAAGGACGCATCTTCACCTTGTGGGAAAACAGTGCGATCAGGTAAAACACATGTGCCTGTGTTTATTGTGGGCTTGCCTCAGAGGGCCAATAGGAAACAGACAGGCGTGGTTACTGACAGTCAAGCTTGTTTGACTCGTGCGCTTGTAGAACCAGCTGCATCGTCCAATCAGGCGCCTCCAAACCGAGTGGGGTGATCTCACGTCACCCATAGGCCCGGCTGATTGCGTCATGGTTTCACGTAAAACTAAAAGCAACCCTGCTGCACAATGCACGTATGTACACATTGCACTATTCTACACCGATCCAGTAGTGATAAAGCATTCATGTAGTACAAGAAATATTTAACACAACTCATAGATGACAACAGACAAATATAAATAATAATATTTATATTATATTTATAATAAATAAACATTTTCGTGATTTCAGTGAATAAACGTTTATCTGTGAATCTATATACTGCAGTAGGAATATTACCTACAACACATGTACAACAAATAAGAATTATAAAAGAAAAGTGGTCAACCGATAAAGTATCAGTAGGTTGCATCAGCTGATTGGCCAGTGCAGTCATCTAATTTTAACACACAGGACAAACACCACAAGCACAGACAGGTCATAAGTTGCTAGTTTTTTCTTTATTAGTTACACGTGTGCACTGAGTCAGACAGTCCTGAGTCCACTGAACTGACAGCACTTCTCAGTTAACATAACATTCAGCAGCCACTGTTAAATCAACACATGAGAAAAAGTAGGCCGGTTTATGGACCCTCAAACCGTATAAAAAACACTTAAGACTGGAACTACGCGCTTTGCTGCAGTTATTGGTTACTTGTTTAAAAGTAATGATTATTTTACAAAACAAAAAAACACATCATTAACAATTGGCCAGGCAGACAGCTGACATGATTTCAAATGTGACAAAAAAGTGATTTGTCAAACATTATAGCCAGCGATATAGATTGAATTGCAAAACACACATAATTGTGCTTTTATTCCCAAACCATACAATATTTTTAATGAGCAAATGTAATAATATAGTTTTGTTTTTGAGAGAACACTTGCAGCTTTTCACTAAGTGCTCCTGAAAGGAAGTTGCAAGTGACTGAGCAACATCTTAACTTTTTTGTTAAATGTTGTTTACACGTCTCTTATTAAATGTGTTGTATAAATATAAACAACAATCACAATACAATAGTTAGAAGAAAAAAACGATGTGCAAAATCAAGCTAATCAAAGTCGATTTTTCCACTCTGTTAACACAAATGAAACTATTCAATTCAGATTTGCTTTCCTTCAAAGTGCAAAGATGTTAAACATGGGAGAAGGAAAATGTCAATAATGATTTGTTTCTAAAGCTTTAAGTGTCTTTGGAGTCATACATTTTAAACATGATATGTTTTAAGCATTTCAGCATGGAAGGTTCCATGTCCCTTTGCTGCAGTCTTTGTGTCTGCTGTGCTTCTGTTTATCCTTTCAATAAAAGGAATGTTCAAACATAGTTTAAAATTACTATACACTTACACATTGGCTAAATCAGTCTGCCAATATTATGCATAATAAACATGAAATTTGACACAAACAGTTAGCATGAAAAACGTACAGTTCTCAAAAACATTAATGTTTGCAGACTTTGACCACAAATTAAAACATTGTGGCAGTATGATGCATCACACAATAGTGTTTGCATACTTTCATGTTATGGCCATTTGACTGATTTTGGAGTGATTTGATTTATCATGGCAAACCATCGAGAACAATTTTCAGACGGAGGGCTGAGTCCAATACACAGAACATTTGTGCTGGTATTTGAGGAAATTCACAAACATTGAACCATTTTAGGGTTAGGAATTAGATTCACCAATGTGTCATTGAAATTCGACTGACATAATATTTCACCTTAGTTTTATTTAATTCTAAAATATTAATTTCTTTTTTACCATAGATTTCTTAGCGGTCCTCCATTTCTCTATTAATCTATGGCCTCTTTAGGATGTTAGGAAGTCATGTGACCATAACCTATTAGATATTATCTTTGGCAGCTACATCCAAACACATTGTAAACAAGCTATAAGTATAAATACTGCAAAGTTGATTAAAGTGTTTTAAATGAAATCAATAAGTGCAACCGACCTTGAGATGCCCTAGCGAGACACTCTACAAGGCAAAGAGGGCATCTTCTGTGTGCTCCGCCTGCTTATGTGCTCCGCTGGGAGGATGGACGGGGTTAGAAGGGTTTGCTCTGGGGTGAGTTGGCATAGAGTCTACTGCTTTCGCTCGCTCCTCAAGGAACTTGTCAAACTCTGAAATAAAAATGAACAAAAATCAGAGATAATGAAACTCGGTCATAATATGGAGTTAACATAAAGGATGGGCCGATAAAAATCAAATCCTAATATAGTTATAGTGCTATCGTCATATCACAATTCAGTGGTTTAATGCAGCTTTGTGCTCAAACAGACACTTTTTTTCCCCAACACATGAACGTTGAGAAGCAACAAATGGCTTTAGTTACTTCTTGAAGGCAATATAAAAAGTACCAAGCTGAACATGCACATGAATTGTGATTAAAATAATATTGTAATTTAGGATCTAAAAGAAATACTGACACTGAATTGTTCATCTGCCCTTTATAATATTAATGCAGCACTGTACCTTCACTTGTGACACCATCTTCCACTCTGTCCCCTTTCTAAAAAAACAAATACAACAGTCACACTGCTGTACATTTCATGCATTGTGTACAGCCATTTGGACGAATGTATTGTTTTTAAAGTGATTTACAAATGAAGTTGGATTGTATTGAGTGTATGCTGTCGTATGGACAATAGGCTGTATTTAGAGTCAGAAAGAAGTGGGTCTGGCGGGTCAGGCTAATATTTAGAACCACATTTACATTGCCACTTGTGCTCAAGTGAAAATATGATTAAATTAAATGATTTTTATTGTGTGAGATGAAACAGACAAATCCACTTTAGTGAAGAATAAAACAAAAGAGGAAAGGTAGCAACATCAAAGTAATAAGCCTCACCACATCAGTACAGAGCCACTCCTCTATGTCATCCATGACTGAGGACTGCGATACTGGGATCTTTCACGCCAAAGCCAGAGACAAGGGGCAGCAACAAGTCACAGAACAGAACGGACAATCACCAATGAAAAAAAATAAATAAATAAAAATCAGCTCAACAATTAAATAATTCTGATCAAACAAAGTAAAAATATTGGAAAAACATAGCTTTGCTTGGTTCATGATAACCAGACCAGGGGTTCCCAAAGTTGGGGGTCGCGAGATGTTTAAGACAACTGCAATTGTTTTTAACAACAGTAACAATGAATTTGATGTATTTTGGATTGAAAATAGTATATTTTAGTAAAATTAAGCCAAATATCAAAATATAGCATCCAAACAAATATTAACATTTTAAATGTTCTGCACCTGAATTTATTATAAATACTAATTATATTTTACATTGGGGAGTCCCGATTGTTGGTCTGGGGATTTTGGGGGTCGCGGTCCAAAACGTTTGGGAACCCCCGACATAGACTACAGCATCTTTACTTACTTTGCCAAATGCTCATTAAGAGAAAATGAGTCAATATGAAAAACTAAAATCTGTGCGACTAGTCTGAGACACGACAACTGTGCAACATTAATGCAATGCATGGAACTGAAGGTGGGAAGATGACAACACAACAGCGTGATTGTGCTGAGGAGCTCTCTTTTTACACGCGTTTTTAGTTCATGAGATATGTCATTCTTTTACTCATTTTACACTTGCTTAATGGTTTAAAGAAAATGTTTATAGCACGTAATAATATTGAACAACTACAAAACTGACATGTTAATAGTTAGAAAGTTATTATTAATGGTAAATGTCCCAAAAGGATCTTACTCTTACTCACTTTATGGTACACGTATATCATTATCACAAGTGTCTTTAAGAGATGACAGTCCTAGTATATGTTAAGTTTGTTTATTAATTGTACAATACTCATTAAAAGTGAGAATTAGAGCGTAGTGTTATTCACTATTCATTGACATGAATAGATGTAGGTTGTCAGGGGCGTAATGGAGCTCAACAGTCGAGCCTCCGCCCGGTGCCAGAAGTCAAAATAAAATCCCACTGAATCGTCTCCATAGACAAAAAATTAAAAGTCTAAGAGTTTGAAAGTCCGACGGAGGCTAATCAGCTACATTGTAACAACTGAGTATTTTACATGGGGAAAAAAAAATAAAAACTTGAAACTATGTCAAAATGCTTTTACAACTTTTCATATTTTAAAGTTTAGGTTTTATGTCCATGTTACAACAAACTAAGGCGATGGAGATTTTGAATGGGATTTTTACTTTTGACTCCAGGGAGGGGCCTGGACTGTGGAGCTCCATGCTGCCCGGCTTTAACAAATGAACTTAAGACACTCATGTGAGTGATGGGCGTGTTAACGGACAGTGAAGTGTGAATGGAATTATGGACAGATGGGTCTAAGGAGCGAAAAGCCAGCGATATAGTGAACGTTTGTGAGAGGGGCAGGAGGACACTCGGACAAGTCAGTCCTCACCATTCCTTGGGTAATAAGCCAGCTGTCTATGGGCAGCTCCTGATCTGCCGGGTTATCAACCCTCAGCTGAATCAACAACAGAATAACACCTTACACCACAGCATAGCCCACAGTGCAGAGAGGCAGAGTAGAAGTCAAAAGGTGCAACACACAATGGAAGAAAATAACAAGAAAACGTGAAATATGTACGAACATGGGAGTCATTCAATTAAAAGAAAAAGTGAGGGTATAAATAAATAAATAAAGGTGCGGCATTGTCAGCCCTGTAAAAAAAGTGCATCACTTAAACTCACCCCTGCTGTGTTTTGTTGTCTTACATCCAGCGCAGAGGCCAAGCTGCCTATGGCCTGAGGATCTTCATATGTTACACTATAAGACACACAGGGTGTAATACATTAGTTCTGGGGTTCCCAAACTGCGGTACGCCCCTGGGGGTACGCAAAGAAATTTGAGAGAAAAAAAAAGTTTATCACAATCTGATTGATATTGACGCAGCACAGGAAACGCGCTTATACAGGCGAAAGAGTCTTATAATTCAGACGTGGATGAGCTTGTTCTGGACCTAAATGTTTCCACTCCAGAACCAAACCTCAAGAGCCGCTTTGGACCCGAGTGCGTAAAACTCCGCGGAGGCCGGGAGCGCGGCTGAGGCAGTGTCGGCCCTCGCTACAACAGCAGCACCAACGTTCGATCAAGTTGCAATTTCTCTAATATCTGTCAGGAGCTTGTGCGCCGTCTGACTGGCGGTGACTTCGATTTGCAACAGGAGGTTTCCTCTCATTCTGATCCGAGAAGCGAGGGGAGACGGAGAAGCGTCTGTGGCCCCTACTCTGCCGCTAAACCTGTGGCTTTGTATCTGACAGATATATTTACATTTATGAGCTGATGTACGGTGACCAAGATAGTAATGTCCTGCATATACATTATCTTCACTTTAACAAAAGCTTAAACCAGGGCATTTGAATCTGCACCAGTGGTTTGACAGTACGACTGAGGGGGCGGGGCCAGAGCGCAGAGTCCAAACCAGAGTCTGACGTTCAGAATGAGCTGGTCACTGGGACAAAGCAAATCACTCAGCTTTACCCGTTCACTAACAGCCTCGTTTTCCAAAAATATAAAAGAAAAGTGGCATTTTCATTTTATTTTAATTTACATATTCTTAATGGCCTTAATCACCCAGACGAGCAAAACGATACAGAATGTGGAAAACCTGCTTGAGTTCACTGTAATAATGGAGGAAATAAACATAATATTACATGTGATATTCCCAGTGTTTTCAATCGCGTCAAACTAGGGGTACGCGACTCGTCACCCAAAGCTTCAGGGGGTACATGGCTCCAAAAGGTTTGGGAACCACTGCATTAGTTTAAAGATCAATCTTCTTGACTTCAAAGATCCAGATAGTTCTATAAGAGATAATTAAACATACTTTTTGCGTTGTTCCGCCAGGGAGCTACTCCTTGTCTGTGCAAACATGTCAAAGTCGTCTTGATTGTGACCTGACAGAGATGACAGTGTTCCACTTACAGTCCCTGTTCCGACATCTAAAAGAACAGCAAATTGTATGTATCTTTCACAAATCTGTCTCATCAGTGATATAGGTAACAGACGTCTTACCCAGACCAGCGAGTGCAGATGATAGTGTTGTGGAGGCAGTGGCCTGAGGCGGAGGACTGGACGTGATCCTGGGTGTGACTACAGCTGGAGAGCCTGGCTCCAAGTTTATGAGGTTGTCATCAGTGACGTCAGTCAGCAACTATGAAAAAGGAAGACAGAAAATCATAATCAATTAAAACAGCAGTGATAAAAACAGGGAACAATCCCTGTTTAATTTAAAGATGTATTTTAAATATGTTTAATATAGAATGAGCATTCATATTTATTACTGTTCTGTTATAAATGCTGTAATAAATAAATGTATCTATCATTGAGCAGACAGACTCTCTATAATACAATCAGTGACTCTACTACAACAGCATTGGTGTTAAAAGTCAGAGCTAACCATTAGTATTTTACTGCATCTTTTAACAATTTTGTCCTCGATACTTACCTCGTTATTCTGCGAAGATCTTCCATATCTGAACCTTTCATATCTGTAAACACAAAAACACCCAGTTGATGTCACAACACTGGCCAATTTATTTTAATGATTGGTGTATTTTGGTTTACAATTTAAAAGATACATTGTTTTTTGTTAACACGCACACACGCAAAATCAAAGGCTTGAAGTACCTGTCATAGCGGAGGAAAATGTTGTTGAGGTCATCGTTGACATGTAGAAGCTCCTCTGTTACCTCCTCATTGGAAACTCTCGAAATAAGCTCAACCACTCTTTGCTGCATAGCCCTGCAAGTCCTGTTTAGTTCCTACAACACATTGGTCAAAAATATAAAGGTGGAGTCAATTGTAACAGGATGGAGTATGGTATCCAAGAGATAGCCTGGAGGCTAAAGACAGGACCGTCAGGGTTTTGTTCATCTCCATTCTGGAAGTGACACCAAAGGAAGTATATTTGGTCTCTGACCTGAAGCAGTTCCAGCTCAGAATCTTCTTCTTGTCCAGGAGCCAGCTCTGTTAACATCTCTGACATAACTTTGACATTTCCTCTGACCACGTCCAACTCACTACGCAGTCTAGCAATCTGAATGCACACATTTAGTTAGTTACATAACTAGTGAATAGATACTTCAAAGTATCATCTACTTCTCACCTGTTCTGGCGTTGCTGTGATGGGCCCTTGTGCACTGGTGCTGTTCACCGTCTGGGGGGCAGGTACATGAGCGGGTTTAGGAGGAGCAGCAGCTGGGGCAGGAGGCGCCAAATATTTAAGCACGGCTGGGTCTACTTCAGGTGTACCCTGTGGGAATTCAGAAACTATAGCACAGTGCAACATCATGACGCAAGATAGATCTGCACTTTTTACCCTCTGTGGAGTGTGGATTGGAGATAGTGCATCAAGATCTGCCATAGGAAACTCCACACCTTTTCTCTTCAGCTCTTCATAAATATGGACTACCCCCGTAAGATCAGGACTACTTCTGAAGGCATCAGCCCAAGCCTGTCCAATTACAAACATTAACTTTGATAAATTGACCAAAACTACAGGTAGTATTTAGGAAAACACTTGGGGAGTAGCACTGACATTTCTGCTGTCCACTTCAGGTAAAAAAGAGGTAAACTTCCACTAACTTCCTATAAAACCAACCTGGATGAGCGACAACACTTTGTCTTGTACAATCGTTGGAGGATTCGACTTTGGTGAAATGATTCTGACCAGAACACCATCTATGAAGTCTCGGTTAGCCACCTGTACATGAAATCTATGACCACAGTTCTTCACACATGTCTCCAAAACCTGTAGACAGACAAAAAGCAGCAAGTTTAAGAAGAAGCAGTTTGCAATAAACTGATAATAAAGCCCACAACAAATAGTATGTGACTTCAGCCTTTGCATGTGTACATACATACAATAGTTAAATAGTTACTTTATTTTTATTGCCCACTACATACAAACATCAAAAACCAGTTAATATATTAGCTTTAAAACGTGTTCCTTACTGTCAGTGCAAACATGACTTCTCTGAAGTTTTTATTCCCACTCAGTCTCTTCTTCAGTGCTCGCATAGCATCTTTTGGCCTGGGGCAATAAGATAAAACAGATCTGAATAATAATAATAATAATAATAATAATAATAATAATAATGATGATGATTTGTTTTTCTTATCTAGTTCATCCGATAATTTAGTAATTAATAAAACAGCATTAGTCTTATACAGCACTTTTCCAGATGCTCAAAGACACTTTACAATTTTGTACATTATTCATTCATACTCGGTGATGGTAAGAAACGTTTGTAGCCATAGCTGCCCGGAAGTGAGGCTGACAATCCGGCAACCTGCCCCTCCGATCACGGCCAACCACTCACTCCCACACTACATTCACCCAGGCTTTCTGGTGTTCCCCAGCGGCCTCCTATCCAAGTATAAACCAGGCCCTACTCCTTCTAAGCTTCCGAGATCTGACAACAGGCAGAGCAAATGGCATGGCACGGCCTTAACAGGAGGCATTTCACAAAATGGACAATTATTATACTGTGGATACACATTTATAAATTATGTAATTGAACATAAACACACATAATTTAATGTTCAGGCAAAAAGTTCTGCCTTGCAGTTATTTCCTCCACAATAACCACTATTTGTAATGAACCACTGTTGCATGCCAAAACAATGTGTAAGGATAGGTAATGCCGAAGGTATGCCGAGAAAATACACTTTCATGGCCACAATAAAACCTGAATGATTTATCTCCATGAAAAACAGTAACCAGAAAAGATGGTTTATTCTAATGTAGATGATTTGTAGCAGCATTTAGTAGCACATAGCCAATAGGTTTACACCCTGGTGGATGTCTTGATTTTTTGGCCATTTCTCAAAGAATATGACTGAAAACACAAAAACTTGTGTTTACACTTTCCAAATCACCATAATAACAATAGAAAATACCAAAATTATCTTGTTGAAAAGTTTAAACCCCCCAGTGATTTTGGCCTGAAAAATGCACACGGCTGCTGAAGGTGTTCATGCAAGACAGCCCAGGAATTTACAGGAACTGGAGGCTTTTTGCCAAGAAGAATGGGGCACTTTACCATTAGATTATATACAAAACCTTCTCCACAACTACCATAAAAGACTCCCAAGGAACTGGGATGTGTAAACTTTTCAACAGGGTCATTTTGGTATTTTATTTTGTTATGGTATTTTTTTTCACAATCAATGGCTTCACAACATCACTGACCATGAGTGAAAAAAACTGTGTGTGTTTTCATTCATATTCTTTGAGGAATGGCCAAAAAAAATAAAATAAAAATATCCACCAGGGTGTGTACACTTATTGGCACGAAATTAGTTGTTGTATTAATGATCACTGTGATGCGAGGTATTTCAGTTTATTTGTAATTGCACTTGATCACTTGCAGCTGATCTAACTTTGCTTCAAGTTTTTTATAGCTTACCCCTCATCAGTCTCATTTATGATGTCACATATTTCCATGTTTAGAGTCCAGTCCTCATTCTGGAGGCCTCCATCAGTGGCTCTTTCTGTGAACAAAAATGCAATGATGGGTAATACAATAAGGATGTGATAGACATTTTCTCTGTGTTTGTTTATTTCGCAATCTGTTTAGAAATGTTTCTGGTGAGCATATTAAGATTGTAAACATAACTAATATGAGTGTAATCTATGTTAAAAACAACTGTGAGGATTGAAGTACAAGCACAATCTACTATGAGGTGACATCAGTGAGAAAGCCCATACGTTCCTGTCCTGCCTGTTTCACATGTTTGGTAGTATTAGCTTCATCAGGAATATCCTGTGTAATCTTCTCAGGTGGATTGTCAGTTCAAGGCCAGCCACAGCACAGGGTGAAAAACAAAAAGTCTAATCTGTCCATGTAAAACAAGCAAGCCAAGTAAGCTACTGAATGTAAACAATGCATTCATTCTGTTACTGAGTCTTCTGTCCCAAGCCCTCAGAAAAGACACTAGGACTGTCAAACCAGCCAGTCATTTGACAAGCTGGCCCTGGGGCCTTATGTACCATGCAGTGCCAACAGAGCAAATGTCTCCCACTTTAATGCTCCATTTTCATGTTTTTTGCACAATAAATACAATCAGAACACACACTATTTGCTAACACTACAACACTATCAAGCAACCCACCTATCAACCAATTCATGTTCATGAAGATTAAATTAAGGTTTTCATAGTAGTGTTCCACTTCCGTACATCTGGTACATAGGCAATAGTGCATTTCATTAAAAAAAAAAGGAACAGTTTTTGGTTCATTAAACTTGGCTAACTTGAGCAAATAGTTGACCAGAACAGTATAGTTGTTTTTCAATTAGGGAAAAACAAAAAAACAATGTTCAACTACGTAATGTTTCCAACATAGCTTTTTATTTAAAATGTTAACAGTGCCGTTTTAAATTGCATTGCCTTTTGCAAGTGATGAAGGAGTAGCAGTAGCTAGCATTAGCCGTAAGCTCGTTCCAAGTTGATGACGTTTGCTGTCATGATGTCCGCTACTTTTACTTTAGCGTCCCTGATTTACTTTCGCTCTATTCGAGTCTGAGGAATTGGAAATTATTCAACAAACTTACCGATACATTGTCCGACAGGAGTGCTGTATGGATTGCCGAGTAAGAACTCCATTTTAACAACAAACAATCCGCTCCCACAGAGGCTGAAGGAAGTCCGTGTGAGCCCGCCCACCTCACGCTACAGGCTCATCAGGCCAAGCACTGTGTATGGGTCTTATCCATATGCAACTACATGTCCATTCAGTGTCTACTTGTCTACTTGAATAGAAATGTAAAACAAATATACTCTATACATACGCGGATACAATCCGTTTTTGTTGTTGTTGTTTTTCTCTTAGCTTTGTTTATAATCGCAATATGTTTTGTTATCTTTCTCTGTATGTGTCCAATGTGTGATTTCCAGCTCAGTTTGTTGTCTATTGTGATTCCCAAAACTTTGATTTCTGTTACTTTTTCTATTTTAGTACCATTTATACTTAATAAATAATTCAGGACATTCCTTGTAATTGCCAAACATGATCATTTTTGTTTTGCTTAGGTGTATTGTATTGTTCACATCATTCTCCACAAGCACATTGGTCCAATCCTGGATAGCTAGCTCACAGTTAAGAGCATCAATAGACATCTCTGTTAGTACCCTTTTATATGTATTTTTTGGAGATTCACATTTTTTTTTCATAATTGTCGTTGAACAATGGAAATATAGGAAGATGATCAGTGACGTCAGATATCATGAGACCATTAACTTTGATTTGTTCCATAGCGTTTCTAAAGATATTGTAAAAGACTATGTGCGTCTGATGCTGATTTGGATTGCTCGTCAACTGAGTCTTCCTCGGTCAGAAGGAATAGGCAACTTGTATAGTGCAGTTCAGAATATTTATTGAAGAGGATGGATCAGGTACATTGAGATGATGATGGTTTGACACAAGTGGGTGAGTATGTGTGTGGGTGTGGTTAACTGAAACAGAAAAACAATAAAATGTATATTAATAAACATGTAGGCAGGCTACAGTATGGTTACAAACAGATGTATAACATGACCTGCAGTACCACCGAGAATCCACTAGTGGGAGCTCTAACACTACAAATTAACATGCATAAATGCTATAAATCTATAAGTGGTGAAAGGTGCCCAAACAGGCAAAATATACATTAAATATAATCTTTACAGGTATTAACTAGGCAGTAACTAAGTTACAGACAGCGGATGGCTAGTTTCGGAGCGCATGTGGAGCGCCGAAGCGGGCCGCAAAAGTAGAGCAGTACGGGTATAACACGAGTATAACAACTTCGCTGAAACTGGGCTTATAACTCTGAAATAGACACATCATTCATGCAAGGGGCTATACTTACATCTTAAGGACGCACACGGCACTTATACACACAAGATTAGAGCAGGATTGACAACGGATGGCCCTTCTCTGCTCCGTGGATGCTACTGTCATTATACCGGACACTAGAATGAAAGCAACTCGCGCAACCACGAGCAAGCAGAACTACAAGTTAACACATGCATTATGGGTAATGTAGTTATGTCAGGGTGCGGACTTTTAACAGCCACCCCTGTATATGCTTGGCAGATACACTCATTCAAAAGTCAACTAGTGTGAGGAAGTGCCACTTGAATCCTCAGGCACTTCAGGGAGCTCCACCAGTTTGGTTACTGGGCGAATGTAGGTACTGTCTTTCACTTTCACCTCCGCAGCTCGGACAACACCATCTGTCCCTGGGAAAACCTTGGTGATGGTCCCAACCGGCCACAGTCCTCTGGGAAGGTTAGAGTCCACGATCATCACAACTTGTCCCACAGCAGCGTTATCAGTGGATTTTCTCCATTTATGTCTCAGCTGGAGCCCTGGGAGATAGTTCTGGACAAAGCGTTTCCAGAAATGATCACTGATCACTTGACTGTGTCTCCATCTTCTGTTGGACAGGGCATCGTGAGGGCCGTATACTGCTTGTGGTAATGCAGCATCGCGCCGTCCCATTAGCAGCAGGTTCGGCGTGATGGGGTCGGGATCAGCCACATCAGAGGAGGCGTATCCGAGAGGTTTAGAGTTAAGGAGCCCTTCAACTTCTATGAGAGCTGTTAGTAACACTTCCTCTGCCACAACTTGGTCTTTCAGGACGACTTGTAGGGCTGACTTAACAGATCTAATTTCCCTCTCCCAGGCTCCCCCGAAGTGAGGAGAGTACGGTGGGTTAAAGTGGAAGCTGATGGTGTGCTTCGCCAGTTGCTGTTGCAACTCTGGGGCCATGCTTTCAAACGCGCCCTGTAGTTCTTTATGGCCGCCCCTGAAGTTGGTGCCCCGGTCTGACCACAACTCGTAAGGCTTCCCCCGGCGTGCAATAAACCTGCGTAATGACATCAAGAAAGAGTCAGTATCGAGGCTAGGGAGGAGATCTAGGTGGACGCATCTAGTAGTGAGGCATTTGTAGATGATTCCCCAGCGTTTCTCTCTCCTACGGCCAATCTTAATCAGGTATGGTCCGAAACAGTCTACGCCTGTAGACCAGAAGGGAGGTTTGTAGAATCTCAGCCGAGGTGAGGGAAGGTCAGCCATCTTCGGTGTGGAGGGTGAGGCGCGC
This sequence comes from Proterorhinus semilunaris, assembly GCA_021464625.1. Taxonomy (NCBI): domain Eukaryota; kingdom Metazoa; phylum Chordata; class Actinopteri; order Gobiiformes; family Gobiidae; genus Proterorhinus; species Proterorhinus semilunaris. The sequence goes on along the minus strand of CM038352.1, from coordinate 21,314,906 downwards.
CATCTCCTGCAGTCCACACATCGGTACTGGTGTTTCTTAATGGCCTGGCGACCTCTGAGGATCCAGTAGGTGCGGCGCAACTCTGCATAAAGTCTCTCTGCACCAGGGTGGAGCAGCTGAACATCATAGTGCTTTATGATGAGCTGAGTCAGAGGGTGATCAGGTGGTAACACGACTGGGTGGATACTGTCAGGGTCTACATCTGTAGCTTGACGCAGGCGGCCTCCAACTCTGACCAGTCCACTCAGGCTGTCATATTCAGGAGACAGGGCACTGAGACGACTGCTCGGGCGAACAGGGTTACCTGCTTGGAGGGCTTGGACTTCCTCTGGGAAGCTGTCCTTCTGTGCAGATTGAACCAGCTGGGTTTCTGCCTCCAGGCGCTCACTTGCAGTGTAGGAGGCGGTAGCCCCCTGCAGGGATTGGTGAGTGGCCAGAATCAAATCGTCTAAAGATGTGTACTGTGCTGGATCCGGCAGGCCTGGTGATAGAGTTGTGAGGCCACTGAAAGCGGTCTTTCGGATTTCTTCACTGCCACATTCTGGGAACTCTGTCGGGGGCTTCGGCCAGGTGTCAGGAGTCTGTGTGAGGAAATGTGGACCCTGGGACCAGCGGCTGGAGACCGTGAGCTCTGAAAGTGGTTTCCCTCTAGTGATGTCATCGGCTGGATTATCATCAGAGTTCACATACCCCCACTGTTCCGTGGAGGTCAGCTCCTGTATCTCACAGATCCGAGTCCCCACAAAAACTTTGTACCGGCAGGAGCTGGACTGGATCCACTGAAGCACTGTAGTGGAATCTGTCCACAGGTAGACTGAGTGCAGGGGTAGTGAAAGCTCAGTTTGGAGTACCTTGGCCAGTTGGGCTCCAGTGAGCGTAGCACACAACTCCAGTCGGGGAATCGACACCTGTTTTCGGGGCGCTACTCTGGAGCGTGCCATGATGAAGGAGGTGGAGATGTGAGCCTGCTGCTCCAAGACTCTGAGGTAGGCCACAGCTCCATAGGCCTTCTCTGAGGCGTCACAGAAGATGTGAGCCTCATATGTAGCACTGTTGCTGTTGTGAGGAGGAGCGTAGCAGCGGGGGATGGTGATATGCTGGAGATAAGACAATTCCTTTTCCCATTCGAGCCAGGACTGAAGCAGGTTTCCTTCTATGGGCTCATCCCAGCCTCTCTCTGTGCTCCACAGGGCCTGCACGATGAGCTTTGCTCGTGTAGTGTAGGGGCAGATATAACCCAATGGGTCATACTGGCTGGCCAGCACTTTGTAGACGTTGCGCAGCGTCACTGTTGTGTAGGTTACAGGGCGATGCTTGTATCCCAGGACGTCGGTTGGGCAGTGCCAGCTGAGACCCAGTGTTGACTCCTGTGGATCAAGGCTTTTGAAGTTCAGCCACAGTTCACAGCTATCTGACCTGGCCGTGCTGGGCAGATGAGCGACCACCTCAGGGATGTTGCTAGCCCACTGGCGTATCTCAAATCCACCTTGGATAAGCAGCTCTCTCATTTTGTCAATGAGCAACTTGGCCTCTTGTGGATCAGAAAGGGACTGCAGGCAGTTGTCCACGTAGAAGGCTGTATGGACAGAGTCGTAGATGTCTTTATGTGTGTCTCTGTGCTCCCTCACGTGGCTCTGAAGGGCAAAGGTGGCACAGCAGGGGCTACACGTCGTCCCAAAGGGCAGGACTCTCCACTCGTATACGTCTGGGGGCCTCTCTGTTTCACAGTCTCTCCATAAGAACCGCAGCAGGGGGCAGTCTTCGGGGAGAAGGCGGATCTGGTGAAACATGGCCTTTATGTCTCCGCTCACTGCCACAGGATACTGGCGGAAGCGCAGGAGTACACCCAGCAGTGTCGGGCCCAGGGTAGGTCCTGGGAGGAGGTAGTGGTTGAGGACAGTACCCTGGAACTCAAAGGAGCAATTAAAGACCACTCGAGATTTGTTGTTGTGATGCACAATGTGGTGTGGTACGTACCAAGATTCAGCAGAGCTGTGAATGTCTTCGGGGGTCAGCTTCACAACATAACCAGAATCTACCAACCTCTTAATCTCCTGGTTGTATGTGAGTGCCAGGTCAGGATTCTTAGCTAGCTTACGCTCAGTGGACCTCAGAAGACCCTTAACTACTTCAGAGGAGACGTGCATCTGTGGGAAGTCCTTCCTCCTGAGCAGGGGAGTGGCATATCGCTCTACACCATCCACAGGTACTCTGGTGGTATTGGCTTCTAACATGGCTATGGCCTCTCTGTCCTCCCTTGAGCGTGTGACCTCCTTCTCAGGTCGGTGGAGGGGAGCGTCTAGTTGCCACAGACGCTGTACATCCTGTTGAAGGGCGATAGCAGGAGAAAGGCATGATATGTTCAGGCAGTGCGCCTCCCCCTGCTGTGTTGGCATACTGCAGCTCGGACCCTGGATGGCCCACCCAAGCTTGGTGCAGACGGCGACAGGTCCTCGAGCTGGGCCGCGCAGGACGGAACGGATTGGAGTTATGAGGTGAGAATTATCAGAGCCAATTAACATAAGTGGCTGTATCTGGTTGAATCCTTCAAGCTGCACTCGCTGTAGGTGATGATATTTCTCCTTTAAGAGCTCCACTGGGCATGACTGTTCGGCTAGGCTGAGCTGTTGGGCGGTAAAGGCATGCGTTATCTTGAACCGTAATTTTGGCTTGGCCTTGGGGGACACCTGGAAAGAGACATAGCCTCCTTTTATCTGGATCACATCTTGACGAATAGTGCGCAGAGATAGAGTTTCCTCCTCCTGATTTAAGCCTAACAACTTGACAGCAGCGGGGAGTAGAATTGTTTTCTCTGAGCCGTCATCAAGGAGAGCATATGTGTCCAAAGATTTCCTTTGATGGTGTATCTGGATAGGCACAACTTTGAGCATTACACGGCTAGAGTGACCGAGGGGATCCAAAAACACTCTGCTGGTGCTTACTGTTAGGATATTCGGGTCCCTCCTCTTAGCTTCAGCCAGGTCGTGAAGCACTAATAAGTGCTGTTCTCCACATGTACTGCACGGCTTCTTGAGAGTGCACTGCTCGGGGGCGTGTTTACGGCCACAACGCCAACATTTGGATTTTTCTTTTATCCAAGAGGCTACAGCTTTGAGGTCTAGCTTCTTAAAGTCTAAACAACCACTGAGGTAGTGCTCTGTCCCTTCGCAGTACGGACAATATGGCTTAAACGGCTGCTTCTTCTTAGAGGGGGAAGAACGATTCGTAATGTGTGCCTTAGTGTCCGCCTTTGGCTGTGTTTGAGCGGGATCTGAGCCATAATAGATGGATGCAGACTTACTCTGTGCCTTGGACCCTGCAGAGGCTCTAGGGGTGCCCCTCTCTGGGCGTGATCTGTCTGACGACTGTGGCTGAGTGACTTGCCGTGATAACTGTAAAACCTGGGACTTGCGCTCGAGCCACCCGGATAGGTCATACATGTTGTATGTGCAACTGCTGCCAGTGCGTATGATGCCACGCGTGATGCAGTACTCAATGAAACTGTCTCTGTAGGTAGGAGGAAGTTTAGCGAGTAGCCTATCGACATGTGAACCACACTGAAGCTCACTAGCTGCTATATCGTCCATAGTACTGAGGAGGCCCACTAGGCTGGATACCGCCAGGGAGAAATCTTCAAAGGCTTGAGGGTCACCGGCCTTAATAGGAGAGCAGTTAAGTATAGCACTCAGTTCACTCTGCACTAACTGCCTGGGCTGCCCATACCTCTGCTCCAAAGCTCTCATTGCACTAGTATAGGGAGTGCGGTCATGAATATAGCGCCTGGCCACTTGTAATGCACATGGATGCTCTAAATGATCTAGCAGGATGTGATATTTATACTCCTCTGTGAGATGAGCATGTGGCCCAAGTAGGCTGTCCAGTCCTTTCTTCAGTAATGCAAAGTCACTCTCTCTGCCTGATTTGAATGTCACCAGTCTGGGCTTTGGGATGCCATATGAAGATGCTACAATCATCTCCATCAGGTTTGGCTGTGAAACTTCAGCTGCAGGAGGTACGGTGGCTTGTGCAGTAAATGCAGCAGGCAGTGGGGGGTAGGCAGAGGCTGAAGGATAGGCAGCGGAGTAGTAGCTGGCAGAATCAGGAGCTGCATAAAGCTGACTGTAGGTCTGCGGCGCTGATATCCCCGGTGGTGGCTGATACAGTGATGCCGCTGAGGCTGCCGAGAGGACCTGGGGTTGTGCAGAGAATACCTGGGTGGAGCTTCTTGGAGGCTGCGGGTGTTGGTACCTCTGACTGTGTAGGGGCTCAGCCTGACGTGGATCAAGCCTCCCAAACTGTACTGATTGGGCTACTTGACTGACAGGTTGGAGAGCGGGTTGAGTCACATGACTCATTCTGGGGGGCGGAGCAGGTAGCGGTGCCGGCTGGATACCTGGATGGACGGCAGGGATTCTCAGCTGGGGAGCATGCTGTGGCGCGGGCCGAGGTGCAGACTGACCTATGGACTGAAATGCAGTATACGCCCTGGGCTGAAGTACAGGTGGTGTCACTGTCGGAAGCTGAGGCGCAGGCTGAGGTACTGGCACTACGCCTGACTGCTGTGCAGTGTGTGCTATAGGGTTAAGTGGCAGCAGCGCTGGCTGAATATTTGAAGTAGGCTGAATTACAGGTGCTACTCTAGGTAGAGGTGCAGGTTGAGTAATGGGGCTTAAAGGTATTAGAGCTGGCCTTGGTGCTGAATGGGGCATAGGACTTGCATTTTGCAGTGGTGACGATGCATCAGGTTCTACTGGCCTTAACAGGTTTACAGGCGTTCTGGTATCCTGCCTCGCTGCTGGTGTCAGGACGTGTAGCTGATGTGTAGTATGGATGCTGTCCATGCCTACAGTGCTAGGTTGTGATGTGTGAGGTAGAGCAGGAAGGGAAGCGGCTCTACCTTGCTCTGGAGCATCACTTTGAGGAGGGAGAGGACTGCAGGACTTGCATCCTCGTTCCAGTTGTTCAACACGCTTGGTTAATGCACCACTGGACTCCTTCATAGTGATTTGCATCTCATTCATTGTTTTCAGTACACTGCCCCAAGCTGCCTCCATTCTCTTCCATCTTTTCTTCTCTTTCTTCTCCTCCTTATCAGATACCTCTGAACTGCTACTGTTTGAAGACTCTGTCGCCTCTGGATCAGGTAGGTCATGCTCATACTCCGCCAGATGTCCTGGAAGCTTCCTGCTCCTGCTTGGACGGGGACTATGGTTTGGACTTTCCCACTGAAGAACGTCATCTTCTGATGTTGCCATCTTGTTGACTCAGCCAATAAACATCCGGCTCGAAGGACCACTTGTAAAAGACTATGTGCGTCTGATGCTGATTTGGATTGCTCGTCAACTGAGTCTTCCTCGGTCAGAAGGAATAGGCAACTTGTATAGTGCAGTTCAGAATATTTATTGAAGAGGATGGATCAGGTACATTGAGATGATGATGGTTTGACACAAGTGGGTGAGTATGTGTGTGGGTGTGGTTAACTGAAACAGAAAAACAATAAAATGTATATTAATAAACATGTAGGCAGGCTACAGTATGGTTACAAACAGATGTATAACATGACCTGCAGTACCACCGAGAATCCACTAGTGGGAGCTCTAACACTACAAATTAACATGCATAAATGCTATAAATCTATAAGTGGTGAAAGGTGCCCAAACAGGCAAAATATACATTAAATATAATCTTTACAGGTATTAACTAGGCAGTAACTAAGTTACAGACAGCGGATGGCTAGTTTCGGAGCGCATGTGGAGCGCCGAAGCGGGCCGCAAAAGTAGAGCAGTACGGGTATAACACGAGTATAACAACTTCGCTGAAACTGGGCTTATAACTCTGAAATAGACACATCATTCATGCAAGGGGCTATACTTACATCTTAAGGACGCACACGGCACTTATACACACAAGATTAGAGCAGGATTGACAACGGATGGCCCTTCTCTGCTCCGTGGATGCTACTGTCATTATACCGGACACTAGAATGAAAGCAACTCGCGCAACCACGAGCAAGCAGAACTACAAGTTAACACATGCATTATGGGTAATGTAGTTATGTCAGGGTGCGGACTTTTAACAGATATTGTCAATGAGTGTTGCACTATGCGAGGTAATTCTACTAGGTCTGGAGATAGATGGGAATACTATACATAGCATTCCCAAATTCAGTATCAGTAGCATGATGGTTGGTTGGATTCATCAGATCAATATTGTAATCACTACAAATAAATTATGTTTTATGTATAGTAGAGAATGTTATCTCCATCCATTCCGTAAATATTCCAATGCTTGACCCAGGTGAACTTATTATATATATATATATTTTTCCTTTCACCGTTTATTTCAATTATCAACTGATACTGACATTTTTTCAATCATTTTAAATGTTATGTTATTGCTTACATATATAGCTACCCCACCACCTGTTTTATTTTTCCTGTTCACATCATTTAAGTCATATCCTTCCAATTCAAAACGGTCAATGCCTCTTCTTTCGTTAAACCATGATTCTGAAATTGCTACTAGATTAAATGGAGAAGTGAATTTTTGCAAATACTCTTTAATACTACTGAAGTTAGTGTACATGCTTCTGCTATTAAAGTGAATTATTGATAGTTTTCCTTTGGTGTTAACAGCATTGAAATCATTTTCCTAATAGTAGCGGCAAACAATGTTCGTATCTGACAATAGTATCAGTATCTAGATTATTCAATGTAATTATTTACATTGAAATGTAAATAATTTCTCACAATCGGTCAAAAAAAATAGTGACGTCGCATTCGGCCACAGGGGCGCCATTGTGGAGGTGGACTGATTATTTACGTTCGCTACAGATCCATGACCGCCACACAGGAAAGTTTTCAGTTATTAAAATGGTGAACAGTTGTTACGTGAAAAGTTGCTGTAGCAATTCTGACCAAAAAATACACTGTGGTGTCACTACTTATACATAACACACATTCTCCCTTATTGTGAAGGGCTGGTTTTCCGTTTAGGCGGAAGTGTTAAAGAGTTGTTCCCGCTGTTTTGAATAAGGAAAATAAATATTTCAGAGACTCATATTCTCGTCTTATTCATCCTCTACATTGGTGACCCCGACGTTTGAATTATGTCAACCGAAGCGTCTTCGTCTGCTGCCGCTGCGGCTGCACCGACTGTTTTTGCGGCTACTATTAGACTCCCGGATTTTTGGCAGAATGACCCGGAGCCCTGGTTCCAGCATGTGGACGCTCAATTCCACCTGCGCGGCATCACCACGGACGACACGAAATATTTTCACGTTGTTGCGGCTTTGGATTCGGCCACGACCCGCAGATTAATGGGGCTGCTCCGGGACCCGCCGGCTGCCAACAAGTACGAAGCGCTTAAGAAGGCGCTATTACAACTTTATCAGCTCTCGGATATGGAGCGGGCCGATCGCCTGCTGTCGCTGACTGGCTTGGGAGATAGCAAGCCAACGGAGCTGATGGAGAATATGTTGGCCTTGCTCGGCTCCGGTGATGTTTCGTTTCTTTTCACCCACCTGTTCCTGCGCCAGCTACGGAGCGGCGGAGGAAGGAGAACGGCCTGTGTTTCTACCATCAGCGCTTCGGAGTGAAGGCTCGCCGCTGCATCCCACCGTGTTCCTTTCAGCGGCCGGGAAACGAGAAGGCCGGCGCTCGCTAGCAGCTGCCTGCACCGGCAACGAAAATAAGCTGCTTTTCATTGAGGACAGCGCTTCAGGACGTCGTTTTCTCGTGGATTCGGGGGCACAGCGTAGCATCGTACCCCCTTCCTCCGCTGACACATTGGGGCAAGGTCAAGGGCCCCCACTGGACGCGGCTAACGGCACCTCCATCCGCACCTTCGGCACCAGGTTTCTGACTGTGTGTTTTAACGGCCGTGTAATTAACTGGGACTTTGTAATAGCTTCTGTTTCAGTACCCATTCTGGGCGCAGATTTTCTGTGTGCGTTCAGGTTATTAGTGGATGTGGCTAACAGATGTTTGATTAACTCTGTGTCTTTTGATTCATACCCGTGTACTCTGGGGATCGCTGGGCCACTGCTCGCTAACATGCTCGCTACAGGGGACTCATATCAACGTCTCCTCGCTGAGTTTCCTGCCCTCACGATTCCTACCTTCTCCGCCACAGTAGCTAAGCACGGGGTTGAGCATTACATTACTACAGTCGGTCCTCCTGTTTTTGCTCGCGCGCGCCGTTTGGATGCTGCTAGGTTTGCTATCGCTAAAGTGGAGTTTGCCAACATGGAGCGGTTAGGTATTGTGCGCCGCTCCGACAGCCCGTGGGCTTCACCCCTGCACATGGTCCCTAAGTCTGATGGGGGCTGGCGCCCTTGTGGAGATTTCCGCCGTCTCAATA